>CM053600.1:71068772-71124981 GCA_028646575.1 Pseudocheirus occidentalis | reverse complement strand
TATATATATATATATATACACACACACAATTGTATTCCCTTCACCTATCCTCATACTGAGAAGAGTTTCATAAGTTACAATTATTGTTTTTCCAGGTTGGCATGTAAATAGTTCAACTTTGATAAGTTCCTTATGATTTCTTTTCCATGTTTACCTTCTCATATCTGGAACATTATACTCAGTTTTGCTGGTAGGAGATTCTTGGTTTTAATCCAAGCTCCCTGGATCTCTGGAATATCATATCCCAGGCCCTTTTATCCCTTAATGTAGAAGCTGCTAGATCCTGGGTTATCCTGATTGTATTTCCACAGTATCCAAATTGTTTCTTCTTGGCAGGTTGTAATATTTTCTCCTTGATCTGGGAACTCTGGAACCTTTCTATAACATTCCTAGGAGTTTTCTTTTTGGGTTCTTTTTCAAGAGGTGATTGCTGAATTCTTTCATGTTGTATTTTACCCTCTGTTTCTAAAATATCATGGCAATTTTCCTTGAGAATTTCTTGAAGGATGATTTCTAGGTTCTTTTTCTGATCGTGGCTTTCAGGTACTCCAATAATTTTTAAATTTTTCTCTCCCGGATCTATTTTCCAGGTCAGTGGTTTTTTTCAAGGAGATATTTCACATTGCCTTATATTTTTCATTTGTTTGGATCTGTTTAATAGCATCTCGATTTCTCATAAAGTCATTTGCTTCCATTTGCTCCACTCTAATTATGAAGGAATTGTTCTCTTCAGTGAGCTTTTGAGAGTCTTTTTCCATCTGGAAAATTCAGCTGTTCAAGGCATTCTTCTTCTCATTGGCTTTTTGGGCCTCTTTTGACATTTAAGTTAATCTATTTTTTAAGGTTCCATTTTCTTCAGTCAGGTTGTTGACTCTTTTTTTCATGATTTTCTTGTATCATTCTCATTTGTTTTCCCAATTTTTCCTCCACTTCTCTTATTTGGTTTTCAAAATCCTTCTTAAGCTCCTCTATGGCCTATAACCAGTTTACATTTTTCTTGGAAGCTTTTGGTACAGGTTTTCTGACTGGGTTGTCTTCCTCCTGTTCCATGCTTTGATGCTTTTTGTCCCCCAAAAAGGAATCTAAATTTGGATTGCTGTTCTTACTTTTCTTCATTTGCCTGCTCATGTTGCCAGTCAATTACTACACTTTTTGGCTTTGCTTTCAGAGGGGAAAGCTTTGTCCCAGGTGGCTGGGGTTTTTGTAGCTGCCAGAGCTATTAGAGAGCCACAGTCTCTGCATCCCCCACCAGCTTTGGCTCACTCGTCCCATACCTCAGGACAACCACCCAAGACCACAATCCCAATCCAGGAGGCTTAAGGCAAGAGCACTTAGCCTCTCAATGATTGCTTGGTCCCCCTGCAATCTGCAGGCTGGGAACTCTGAAGCAGCCCCCTGGAGGAGGCTGCAGGGCTGCCTTACTGCTTTTTGCCTTGGGGGCACTTGGCCAGACCTGCTCCTTTCTCCCAAATTTAGCTGAGTTCCACTGACCTTTCACTTTGTCCTTGTTTCTTATGGGTTCATAATTCTGGAAACTGCCATGGTTGCCAGTGATCTGCTCTCCTGAAAGCTGAAGTTGCAGCTTGTCCTGGCCAGGCTAAAACTGATGTTACAGACCAGGCTGTTTTTGGCTCCCAGAACTCTGTGATAAACTCTTCCTGTCCTCCTACTGGCCTACCTTCAGTGGGAACCTTGTTTTACTGTCATTTTGTGGGTTCTGGAACTCTAAAATTTGTTTAGTGTCATATTTTATAGGTATTTGAGGTGGGTATGGGGGGGCTCCCAAGTTCTCCAGGATTGCCATCTTGACTCCCTCCCCTCCTCCCCAAGTTATTGTTTAATGGTATTCGGATGAGTCAGGAGATCTCAGGCAAGTCCATGCCTTTATTATGCCCTCTTGGCTCTGCCTCCTTGCATGCTTCCTTCTTACAGTGCAGTATAATTTTAGACCTCTAAACATCATTTTTGGTAATATAATTTATTTATATTTATTTATGCCTATCATGGGACCTTTTCATTTCTCTTTGGGTCACTCCATACATTTCATGATTGTAGCATTCTATGATTCATTGCCACATAATATCACCAAGAGAATATTGGTGCTAAGATGATTCTTTTTTTTTTTTCTTTTCATAGGGCAGAAGACCTGGCAATTGGGGACTTGTCCAAGGTCACACAGCCAGTAAGCTTTAAGTATCTGAGGCCAGATTTTAACTTAGGTCATCCTGACTCCAGGACTGCTACTCTATTCACTGCACCACCTAGCTGCCCCTAAGATGATTCTTTGTGTAAGAGGCGACACATTTTAGAACTATTAAAATTTTACATAACTTTTCTAATGCAATTCTTATTCTCTTCCTAATTGTGACCCTAGATTAGTATCTATCTCAGTGCCTGTTCAGTTTGGATACCCTGGTGGGCTAACTGAGACATAGTTTGGTATAGTGGAAAAAATGCTTGATTCAGCATCTGAGGTACATACACACAATATGTATACATGTGTATACATATATGCATATGGATGTGTATATAAACTATTGTGTCTGTGCATATACATAAATGTATATATTATACAGGTATATCTGTATGTATATGTATACACGGAGATATATGTGTCTATATGTATTTACACACATACATATATGTGCTTATATAATACATACATATCTATATATCTATATGTGTATATGTACACACACACACATTGTTAGTAGTTGTTAGACACTGACTATAACACCCTTGGCTGAAGAATAGTAAAAGAAAACATAAGAATAGAAGACAGATGGAAAGACTTGCTTCAGGTTACCCTGGCAGAAGGCAAAATTGCCAGGATTTGAATGAAGTACCTCAGAATTCAATCTTAGCATACAGCATTCTCTTGGTGATGCTTTATGACAATGAATTTTAGAATATTACAATCACCAATGGACTATTGACCCTGTGATGAACAAGTTATCTCCTATAGTTTCATGATTATGCCCGTAGTCAGGTAGACTTCTATGCTGGTACCATTTGCATTTCCTGACCGCTCTATTCACTTAAATTTTCCTCAAATGCAAAAAGTCTTAGTTCCATCTTGGTTTGAAAACTATCCCTATCCCTTACACATTGTGTGAGTGTGCATGTGCATGTGCATGTGTGTGTATGTGTACGTATTTGTGTATGTACTATGTGGAAGATGAAGAAAAGAGGTGATGAAGGGTAGAACAGAATAAAGAAGATGGGTCAGAGTGCCATTCTGGAATGCTTTGAGATTTCTAAAAAGTGCTCAAGGAGTGGCAAGGTGGCATTCTACTTCATCTTCTCAAATCATGCTCATTAAACTGGATGTGGCAAATATATCACATGCCCCTAATAGCATATATAGTGTTTGATTGTGTCAGCAGATTTCCTTCCTTGGTCAATATTTCTTGCAAACCATGAAAGGTTTGTGGGTAAGACTTACCTATAAACCCTTTGTGTACTTAGAAATTAAGAAAAGCAGTGGATCAGTCTCTTTGTGACTTAATACTGTTTACTTTGTGTCTATCACAAAATTGAAGCACAGTTTTCTCCTTGAAGGGGTCACATAATATTATTCTCAGTTTTAGGAATTGCATAGGGAGCTAGTAGATTTATACCTTCTCATGAGAATTCCCATTGGAATTCTTTGAGGTCAATTAGAGAAGAAAGGCATGGGTGGATGCAATATTGCATTCATCTCCCAAGATTTATCAGCTATACATGGCACTTAATGTGCTGTACATGGATGAGCTAAGTAAGATTAAGCTAACATCATTAGAAAATATTTGCATATTTTAAAATGTAGCTACAATGAAAATGCATGAAGAAAATCATTGATATTTGGCATTGTGAACTCTCTAAGAAAGATGGAAAGCTCCTTGGAGCCCAGATCTCATTTTTTCCCACTACCATTTCATTAAAACTACTTTGTATCATACTGTCATTACCCAATAATTCATCAGCATGATGTGCAGTACTCCATTTGGACTGTGGTGCAAGTTGTTGGAGGCACTTAGCACAGCTCTTCCCATCTAGGCTAAACCTTTCCCCATTTCTTTCCCATTTCTCAATTCAAGCTAACCTCTGAATGAGTTAGCTAAAGACAGATGCCATAAAAGCATTTAGGAAAGTCTGTCAGCCCTTTTCCAACTCATTGCTTAACATTATGCATCTCTCTCTCTCTCTCTCTCTCTCTCTCTCTCTCTCTCTCTCTCTCTCTCTTTCTCTTTATCTCTCTGTCTCTGTCTCTCTGTCTCTGTCTCTCTGTCTCACTCTCTGTATCTCTCTGTCTCTCTCTCTGTCTCTCTCTGTCTCTCTCTCTCTCTGTCTCTCTCTCTGTATCTCTCTCTGTCTCTCTCTGTCTCTGTCTCTGTCTCTCTCTCTCTCTCTCTCTCTCTCTCTCACACACACACACACACACACACACACACTGATATTTCTAGTAGAAAATGGGATTTTTTGTTTTGTTTTCTGGATTGTTTCCTCCCCCACCCCTTCCTAGAGAGTTATACTTCAAATGTGCTCTTGTAGGACTATTATGTAATACTTATGCTGCATCTGGACAGGAAAAAACATAAATTCCTTTAAAACCATTATGAAAGGCTTTCATTCCTGCAATACAAGAGAATATAGCCTCTAAGGAAAACAGCTGTGATTAATCCTTCACTATTAACTGGTCCAAATTCTCCTCATACTAATCTAGTGCCATTGTTAGGTATTATTAACTTCCCAAGGTGCTGAAGTAAAAGTGGAGATATCTATGGAGAAATACAAATAAAGTATGGTGAGGAGTAAGTATAGTCACATAATTTTAAAGGTTCCTCAACTACAGAAGAGAGTATAAAGCCCTTGCTTTGATATTCAAGAGCAGGTATCTATATACAATCTGATCTTATATTTTTACCTTCTACGTTCTAAGCTCACTGAATAGAACAATACTCCTTGTTCTTTTTTTATTTTTGGAGGGCAGTTGGGGTTAAGTGACTTGCCCAAGGTCACACAGCTGGTACGTGTTAAGTGTCTGAGGCCAGATTTGAACTCAGGTCATCCTGACTCCAGAACTGGTGCTCTGTTCACTGTGCCACCTAGCCACCCCCCAATATTCTTTGTTCTTATCCAGCCCTCTCCTGCCTATGAAATATATGCACATCATTGACAAGTTTCCCCCTTTTTGTATACATATATTAAACTCCTTCCCTTTCTTCAGTGCTCAGATCAACTGCCATCTCCATTATTTCTTCTCCACTCTCCCCTGATGACAATGATGTCTCAGTTATAGATTCTCTAATAGTTCATAAACTTTGGGGATGCTTTTTTGTATTTAAATTTTAACATGTATTAAAGGTGTGTGTTGAAGTTGATAGAGACTAGCCTCTGAATAAGAAAGACTGTGGTCCGAGTCCTGGCACAGATACATTCTGCCTCTGAAACTTGAAGCAAACCAGTTAATTTCTCAGTGCTTTGGACAATTCTCCAAGATCATAAAGTAAAGAATAAGTCTTAAGTATGTGTGAAGAAATTATTTTCCTATCCCTGGAACCTCTAAATATTTGTCATCTCCAAACATTTTTGATCAGATACACAAAGCAACAGTAATCAGTTTAGCAGATACTTAGCCCTTAGAAACTTAGGGCTAAGTATGGAAGGTGTGAGCTCTGTCTCTTTTTGACAGGGTGTGAAGTCCCCTGTTGCTGACGTGGCAGGAGGGGGTTGGCTGAGACAGGAGACCAGTGTGTGTATATAAGAAGAATTCCAGAGACAGAAACAGAATTAGGAATCTTCCTCCTGGTGGCTCCTGTTGGAGGAAGCAGGATTGTTCAGGCATCTGGGAGCTGGGCTGCTGGACTGAAGAACTGAGTTGAGTTTTCTTGAAAAAGAGAGAGAGAGAGAGAGAGAGAGAGAGAGAGAGAGAGAGAGAGAGAGAGAGAGAGAGAGAGAGAGAGAGAGAGAGAGAGAGAGAGAGAGAAAGTATTTCTCTCCCAGCGTCTGGAAGCTGACTGAGAACTGAGTTTGAGTTTTCCTGAGACCAGAATCTGATGAAGGCTGCATGAAAGACTGAGAGGGCTTGCCTGGAAGGCCTCCTGGAAAGCCTCCATTTCTCTTGGGTCCTAGGGCCAGCTGAACTGCTGGAGGACTGAAGAAGCCTGACCAGGATAAGCCTTTGTTGGTTTGTGGCTTGGCTGATCTTTGAGTTTCTGGCAACAGAAGTTATGAAGGGTTTGAGATTTGCTGGACCTGTGAACTTTGGTGTGTGCTAGTGACTACCTGGAGGACTAGACAAAGACCTGGGAGCTGCCTGGCCCTGAATTCAGGTGACTGTTTGGTGAATTCAGGTAGGAGTTGAGACCATGGAAGGGGATCCAGGGAATCTGAGAGACACCGCCCGCCCCCCACCAACCACCAGTCAAGGTCTCCTTGGATACTGAATGAGTTTACTAGACACTGATGGGTGGAGGGTTTGTGTAATTTTCTAATGATTGTATTTAGTGATTAATGATATTTCATGACTGATTGCTAGATGAGTGATGGATTAAGTTAAGATTGCCACATGAGTGGAAGATTGATTATTGTATTGTGAATTGATTGAATGATTAAGTGAAGAGGGTTTCACCCTTAGGGAAACCTGAAGATTATTCTTTTGTTCCTTGTTCTAAATATTGTGGCCACTGTAGTGAAAACTGTGTGGCCATTCTAATGTTAAGCTGTTGTGAACAATATATTGTGATTTTCTGTGATAAGATGTAATGTTGTGAATATTATATTATGATTTGTTGTGAATGTTTGCCTTGATTTGTAATGGAATAAATGGAGTGTTCACTATACTATATAATCTGAACCTTAAAAGCTGCTCACAGTAGCACTCTTTAGGGAATCTGCTTGTGCATAATATTACACCCCATTAATAATTAAAGCTCTTACCTCCTTGAAAATTTTTTTATTTTAATTTCTACATATTTTATTTCTGTCTGTACACATGGAAATCCTCTTCTCTTCCCAGAATGCTAGTTACTTAAAGTCAGTAACTGTTTCATTTTTTTCCTTGAGTCCTCAGCACCTACACTATCTACTGCCTTCTACAAAGTAGCATTTTAATAAAAATTAAAATGCAGTTACTGTTTCTAAGGGTGAGGAAGGAAATCAGAAGTCAACTTGTAATAGGTAACACCTAGGTTATGATTTAGAGGGAAAAAAAAAGATTCTATGAGGCAGAGGTGAGTAGGTCAAGCATTTTAGACAATGGGAACCATCTATGCAAAGGTTCAGAGAGGGGGTTTGGTCAAACTCACGCAGGAAAAATCCAGAACACCAATCTGACTGGAACAAAATATATGTTAGAGAGAATAATATGACAGTAAGCTAAAAGAAGATGAGGCTCAGACTGTGAAGAGTTTTAAATGCCAGACTGAGAATTTTATATTTTATCCTATATAGATAATAGGAAGTCTTTGGAGATTTTTGAGTAGTGGAATAAAATTTATATGGGACATCCAAGTGATAATGTCAAGCAGTTGGCAAAGTGGTACTGGAGTTCAGGAGAGAGATTAAATCTGGATATATCAATTTGAGAGGCTTCTAGATAGAAATAAAAACCCTTCAAGTTTCAGAGGCAGAATGTATCTGTGCCAGGACTCGGACCACAGATCTGTGAGGTTTTTTTTTTTAATAATGTGACATTTGTGAGGAAGAGGGATTGGAGAAGTGAGAGGGGAGAAGCAGAAAGACTCATCAGGAGATTATTGAAATGATTTAGGTAAGACGTAATTAACGCTTTAATTGTATCTAATATTTATATAGAATTTTGAGATTTTCAAACTACTTTACTAATCTTAACTTGTTTGGTCCTTACAATAACTCTGTGAGGTAGTTGCTATCACTCCCATTTTTCAGATTAGTAACCTGAGGGCCAGAAAAGTTGAGTGACTTGCCCTTGTCAGTGCCTGAGACAGAATTCTCATTTGGATCTTTCTGGCTCCAAGTCCTACACGTCTAGAAGACTATGGGAGTGGATAAATGAGAGGAAGATTGCTCTGTTGGTTTAATTAACAAGATTTTGTAACTGATTTGGATATGGAACAGAAGGGAGATAAAGGAATCAGGGATGACTACAAGGCTCCATACAATGGTGCTACTCCCAAGAAGAATTTCTTTTGGGGGGGAGGGGACATAGTAAAATTTTGGATATGCCAAGTTTGAAATTTATATGGGACATCCAAGTGATAATGTCAAGCAGTTGGCAAAGTGGTACTGGAGTTCAGGAGAGAGATTAAATCTGGATATATCAATTTGAGAGGCTTCTAGATAGAAATAAAAAAAAACTAAATAGGTGAGATATGACAATACCTCTAACTATACAGAAAGATCAGCATAATATCTAGTATAGTGTCTAGCCTTGGAATAATCCAGAAACGAATATGGAAGATATATGATAATTCAAAAAAGGATACTGCAAAGATATAGTCCCACAGGCAAGAGAAAGAAGAGAGAATGGTGTCATGGAAGCTAAGGGAGGAGAAACTATCAAAGACAAGAGGATGTTTGACGGTGTCAAGTGCTATGGAGGATGTAATAGAACTAGAATTTCTTAGAGGAAAAAAAATTTCTTAGAGGACTAAGAAGAAGATTATGGGACTTAGGGAAGCAATCACCAGTATATATCAGAAGGGTAAGAAGACAGGAAAATGAATACACTATTGGCAAAACTATATATTAGTCAAAATATTTATTATGTCTTGAAGTATTTAGTATCGACAATGCACATGTTCTACAGAAAGCAGCTTTAATTAATGCTTCAGTGATTTAAATATTTGCAATAGAGTACATGGTCTTGAAATTTGGTCTTCCATTTAATTTCTTCAAACATGTTATTAATTAGAATATTCCAATTACTTTTCTTTTGAAGGAAGATGTTTTTAGAGTTAATGTCTGTGCAGTGACCATGTTTGGGACTGGGACTGGACCTAAGATTTCATTGATATAGGAAGTTCCAATGTGAGGTCACTTCTTCTAATACATGTTGATAGCTTCTTGTCAGTTTAGAGCCTAACAACATTTTCCAGAGCTCTGAGAGGACCATGGTCACATATAAGTATCTAAAATAGGACTTGAATCCTGGTATTTCTGATTCCAAATCTCTACTAATCTACAATTATAGAGGACAACATTATATGATAAGAGCATTAGAGAGTTCTTAAACATGGCATCATAGGAAATTCATGGGGAAATTTATTATTAATCTAAGGTATCAATGAAAGCTTCATGAAGGAGGTAGTATTGAGCTGGATTTTTGTTTGCCTGTTTGTTGTTTTTTTTATATGTTTGTTTCTTTTATAGATGACCTTAAGATCATGGAGGTAATAGAATATATGTGACTCAGTCTAAAAATAGATAGCAAGGACATAGGGAAATTCACCTGGTTGAACCTTAACTCATGTTTACAATAGAGTTGAGTGAGAAAGTGTCCATGAAGATCAAAAGAGAAACATTTAATCGAAGAGTGCTACTATCAATGCTCCCTTGTAACTAAACTTAAAAAAGCAACAGCAACAATGACAACAAATAAACAAACAACAACTAAAACTAGAAGTTTCTCATCATTCTGCATTCAATAGTCAGCATAAAATGCTTAGTATGCAATAAGTATTATGCAACAGAAAGAGCATGCCAGACTTCCCTCTGGCAGCAGTTAGCAAATGAAGAACTGAAGGTCAGGAGTGACAGATGTTTTGGGGGCAATCCATCATGTGGAAAGATGCTCAGTGGATCAGATTGCAAAGACTGTGAACAATTCATGGACCAACTAACTAAACAATTGGATCCCCCAGGACTAGAAACAGCTTTCAGGAGGCCAAGTACTTAGTGAGATGAGCCAACGGTCTAGTTATTTGGACAAGGATGGAAACAGTTGATGTACAGTCACCAATTCTGGTATGCAGCAACCCTCTACACACATAATGATAAGTGATAACAGATTGAAACAAGATGTCTTTATTTTTGTACTTGTCTTCTTTATCTCCTCCTTTGTACTCTAAAACTCTAAAGATCAGAGATGATTTCTTAACCCCACAGCACCTCCCCCAGCACCTAATGCAAAGTGGGCATTCAATAAGTGTTTGTTGAATTGAAGTGAATCTGGATTTTTGACAATGTTTTCAGTTACCATCTGGGTATTAAGCATTGTGTGGGTACAGCTTCTGTTTGCTCCCCTAGAACATTTAGGACTTCTGGTTGTTTAGTAAGTGTAAATCATCCTCAGCATAATATTTTTGCCTTGCTCAGTTACATATGCATACATACATGTATTTGTACATATACACACAAATACACATACACATACATATATATACAATACATATATTTCTATATATGTGGGTATTTGCATACCTGCAGATATATACATATGCATTCATGCATACACGTATATATTGTTGTTGCTCAATCATTTCAGTTGTGTCCAACTCTTTGTGACCCCATCTGGGGTTTTCTTGGAAAAGATGCTAGAGTGGTTTGCCATTTTCTCCTCCAGTTCATTTAAAAAATGATAAAACTGAAACAGACAAGGTTAAGTGACCTGCCCAGGGTCTCATAGCTAGCAAGTGTCTGAGGCCAGATTTGAACTCAGGAAGACCAGTTTTCAGGGTCCTGTCCATTGCACCATCTACCTGTTTCTTATGTACATACATATATACATGATCTATGTATTCTCCAAATTGCCCTCTGATTAAAAGCAAGGAACTTTAGAATTCATGTTAATCAATAAATAAATATTTATCAGTTACCTACTATGAGCCAGGCACTGTGCTAAGCACTGGGGATACAAAGAAAGGCAAAAGACAGTCCTTGCCCTCAAGGAACTCCCAACTTGATGGGGGGCAGCAACAAACTAGCAAATATATACCAACAAGGTATATACAGAATAAATAGGAAATAGTTAAAAAATGAAAGGCACTAGAATTAAGAGGGAAGTAGAAAATGTAGAAAATAGGATTTTAGTTGGGGCATAAAGGAATGCAAGAAAGCTAATGTGCAGAGATGAGGAAGGAGAATATTCCTGGTACAGTGGATAGCCAGAGAAAATATCAGGAGTAGCTTTTTAAGAAATGCAGTCTTGAGAGGCAGTGCCCTCTACTTCCTAGCTCTGTCCTGTGGACCAGGGCCCAGCCTATTCAACTCCAAGATTCAGGAGCTAACAGTGGAAATTTTGTTATGGAAAGCAGTTCTGCCTGCCTTGGAAACCAACAACTCAACTGATAAAGACAGACTGTTCTATTATGGCTGGCACAGACTACATGTGGGTGGCTTGATTTGTGCTGGGATCCTGTGGGCATCATCATTCTCATGAGTGGCAAATGAAAATGCAGAAGCTAATCAGAAGCACACGCCTGACTGGTAAATGTTGAGTTGGGGTGAGCCACCCCAGACCCTGCGGACCTCTCCTTTCTTCCCTATGGAAAGATTACTTCCTTCTTTCCCTGACTTCACCTATGTATTACCTATGTCTTTGCCCTTCTTCCCATCAGTCTTCAGCCAATGCTAATCCATCATCTCTCTGTGTGCCCTGGCCCCAGGTGGAAAATGGATTTTTTAACATTTATTTTAAAGTAGCCATTACAGGTTCTTCACCTCAAGATGTGGTTGGTGAGAGGGAGAACAGAATGGATGAGAGTGGAAAGAGATGAATCCTAGGTTGTGGGACAACCATCTTTGCTAAGGTTATCACATAAACTTCTTCTCTCCTAAAAATAAAAAGAAATATAGTGTCCTTTTCATGGAACAGCAAAAAGTCCAGTGTCACTGGGTTAAAGAGTATGAGACAGTAAGCAAGATATGAGAGCACTGGGAAGGTAGGAGGGACCTAGGGCAACAGGGTGCAAAATGACAGGTGGAGTAACATAGTTGGATCTGAACTTTGGGAAAGTTGCTTTGGTGGATGAATGGAGGGCAAATTGAAGTATGGAGAGACTTGAGGCAGATAGACCCACTATCAAGCTATTTTAATCATCCAGGAACAATGTAATGAGGACCTCCAGGAGAGTGGTGGCAAGTGTCAGTGGAGAGAAAAAGATATATTAGAGAAATGTTACAAGGGTAAAATTGACAGACTTTGGCAACAAATTGGGCATGAAGAAGGAGAGAGTGAGATGTGGAGGATGCCACCTACATTGTGAGTTTGACAGACTGGGAGGATGATGTTGCCTTCCATAGTAATAGGAAAGATGTGGGATGGGGTGGGAGAGGGGTAGAGAGAAGGACTTAAGGGGAAAGATAAGTTCCATTTTTGAAATCTTGAGTTTAAGATGTCTACTGGTCCTCCAGTTCCAGATATCTGAAAGGTAGTTAGAGATGTGAGACTGGAGGTCAGCAGGGATGTTAGGGCTGAATAGGTAGATTTGCAAACCATTTGCACAGACATGACAATTAATTCTATGGTCACTATTGAGATCACCAAGTAAAATAGTATTGAGAGAGAAAGAAGGACATGGTGGGAAACCTATGATTAGTTTAGCCTTGCTGCAGGACAGTGGTTAAGTCTCTAATATGGTATCAAATCAATTATTTAGAGCAGATCTCTCATTATTTTTGAAATAATCAGAATAATTGAACGTTTATCACTTGACCTGTCAAATGGTCAGTTTTGTGTAAATAGTGTATTGTACATGAAAACATACTAAATGTGAAGTCATAAAGCCCTAGGTTCTATTCTCAGCATTTCTGCTGTGTGAAACTATGATCTTGGAAATTCTTAACTATCATGAGTCGCAATTTCTTCACGTTAAATATGAAGATAATAATATTCTCACTACCTATTTCCCAATTTGAGTTGAATAACAAACAGCATAATGTATATTGAAGTGCTTAAAAACCACAGAAACACTACATAATGTGAGGTGTTTGAATTTTCTATGGCTGCATACACTTATAACTAAACATTTAGTTTAAAGGCCATTAATTTTTAAAGAATCTGACTTTATCAGTATGGGCTATTGTCCATATAGAAACTCCTACTGAGGTAGATCTCAATCCATCCATAATTAAGCAGCTAAGTCCTATACAGTTGCCCGATTTTAAAGAGTTTAAACAACTTTCTTAGCATCATCCAGTTGGTGTCAATCAAGAGTATAATTCAGGTCTTCCTTATCTATCTTTTCACTAAACTAAGCTGCTGCTAAATGCTGCACACACACATGTACATGTGTATGCATTCATGTGTCTACATATGCATTTTGTGTGTGTATATATATACACACATAGACATATAAATAATACATGTATTATCTAAATCTATGTTACACATATGTGTTACACATATAAAAATGAAATAAATTACCTTTATGTTTTGTCCAAATATTTGTATTTTGAGGGTATTCTCTTAAGTTTCAAATGAGTATTGAAGGTTGAACAGGTACCACCACTGGCACTGTGGAGTACTTTGAACACTGTAAATGAGAGCTCAAACATGCCATCAATTTCGTGTCTGACTACAAAGTTCTAGGAAATAAATTGTTGCTGGAAAGACTAAAACAATTATATCACAATTCAAAGTCAAAGATTATAAGAGCTCAACTACATTGCATTAAATGAATATGAATTGATTGAAATAAAAAAATTCATGTAAGTCCTGGATTTAAAAGACATGCATTTTTCTAAGTTGCTTTCAACCCTCTCATGTCCCAATAAATATGACAAAGCTTTGACAGAATTAGGTCTAAGCAGGCATAATGAAACTTCACCAATCAGATGCCCACGATCCCTGTTTGATAGGTGGAATGTCCTATTATTGTAGGCAAAGTCTGGATCATAAGAGCATAGGATGGAGTGCAGGAAACCTAGGAAGGCCTGCATACATTTATACAGTGAAGTGAGCAGAACCAGAAAAATGATTTACACAATAAATAAAGGAAAATAAGTTTGGAATATTGCATAAAATTGTTGATAAAGCTTTACACTCACCTCATGGCAGAGAGACTGTAGGTTCAAAATGAGGTATATACATTTTCTGAAATGGCCACCGTGTTGATTTGTTTTGTTTGAATATAATTTGTTACAAGGGAAGGTTTCTGCTGCCAGGGGGAAAGAGCCATGATGGGGATAGAGAAGAATGCAGTAGTCTGTGTTTGAATCCTTAATTAGGTAATAAATACTCTTTCAATAAATAAGATAGTCTTCCATCTTCATCCTCTAAAATGTTTAGTAAATAAGCTTACATTTTATGCTGGCAATGCCTTTGACTGCTATCTCTCACATTTTGTGAAGGAGATTAAGTGCTTATTGGCTAAGTTGCTCTCTGGACTCTTTTGATCACAATAACATAACAATTTTATATTGTTTAAACTTTTCAAAGAAATGGTGATAACCAGAATCAATGTCTTTACTTTTATCCCTTCCCCAGTTTTTGAAAGTCCACGTCTGAGTTAGAGCTACCCTCATTGTATGCAATTTCTTGTTTAAAGTAATACAGATAATACATGTGAGAGGTAGGATTTGAGCCCAATTTCTTTAATTTCTTCCTCTCATCCTAACACATTTAGTTGAGTGTTGCTTTTAAACTTAGACAATAAACATTTATCAAATACCTACTATGTGCCAGGCACTGTGCCAAGTGCTGGGGATGCAAGTATACAAAAAGAATGACAGTCCCTGCCTTCAAAGAGCTTACAGTTGAATGTGGAAAGACAACATGTAGAAGATAATTGAAAAGTAGGAAGTAGAAAAAGGTATCTGGCATAGGGGCATAGTGGAGAAATCCAAAGGAATGCAACAAAGCAAGAAATGGACAGATGACTAACTTGGACATTTACGTTAAATAAATGGTGGCTCTTAGAGGATCCCTCTTCTCTGCCATCTAGTCAGAGAGGCCCCAAGTGCAGAGGGTTCCAGTGAAATTTGAGTGCTAGGTTCCTGGGCACAAGATAATGAAGTCCAAAGGAGTATGTTTAGATGAGAAATGAAGATATGATGACCTGGGTGCTCTCCTTAAATAGAAGTTCAAGGAGAAACTCTTTGCCTTATCATGCAATAACAGGCAATTTTTCTTCTAAATGAACAGTTATTTTATGGGTTAAGATACAGTATATTTCATTTTTTGTGATACTTTTCCATGCTCAAAATGTTCAGTGCCTTGTGATTTACTTCCTGAAGAAAGTATTCATGATATATAGATATGAAGCTGTTTTAGTAATTTATAACCTGTTTCATTTCTTAATACTGAACCATATTTTCTAATATATTCTTCACTGTCATCTGACGAACCCATTTTCATGTTGAAATCACTAAATATCAATGTTTCCTTGGTTTGAATGGTCTTGTCAAACCTTTCATGGATTTTTTTCTACTTTTTTATCATTCAGTTTCAGCAGATGTTGAGAATGTGATTACTTTCATTGTCATATTTTTTCTCACATTCCTCAAGAGCCCTATGAGATGATCAAATTTCTTATGACATGGAGTTTCTTATTGATCTGGAGCTCACAATGAAACCAATTTCTTTGTTCACTTCTCAGAGGAGAGCTTACAAACAATTTTCCCACTTATCTGCAACTTCTTTATGTCTTTCATTTTAATTCATAATGAGAATGATAATGTATCTGTGGCTTAGTTTCTCTAGTATCATGTCAAATCAATGGTTAAAATTATTTTAGTTGCTGTAAATGTAGTCTATACGATTATACCGGAAGAAAATTGTTATTAAAAAGATATGTCTGTTTCAGAAAGAATTTTATGATGGTTAAAGAAGGCTTGTGATGTCCTAAAGCAATCTTTTTCTATTTAATTCCAGACCCACTTCATTGTCCTCTTATATTTTCTGTTCCAAGTTCTTATAAATATATAGAATTGAACTCATATATACATATATACATAATGTATACATACATGCATGCATATACATACATTTACATATACAAAACATTCTCACTAATAGCAGGAACTTGTTGCTGGGAGGAAATGATGGGAACTCTGGAGACAGGAAGAAGTGACAACTACATCCTAGGTATTGTGATCAAGGAAAAGGAAATCTAGTCTTAGATTGACATACAACATATTTGGGAAAAATTTGATTCCATTCTACTGCTCCTGCTATCTTCCCTTCCTCCATATACTTGTTATTAGTTCTTAATCTTTCTTTTCCCTCCCTCTACTCAACTTCCCTTCATGGCTACCCTCTCAAATTGAAATTTGTATTGCTTGTGCTTAGTCTTTCCCTAATAATACCCTATGTCTTCAAAACCCCTCCTCACTCCCATTTCTGCTTGTTACCCTGTTGAGTTTTATGTATTTCTACACAAAACTCTATACATTTGTTGTGAATGTTCACCTCTTCTTTGCCCAGTTCATATAAGAATGAGATTCATGTAGTGTATGCCCTTCACCCCCACCCACATTTTCATACTCTTCTTGTTATTCATCTATTAAAAAAATAGAAGTTCCTCTCATTTCTTTTCTAATATGTTCCTTTCCACCCTCCGTTTTCTTTCCATTCTTATGAAAATTAAAACAGAGCATATGTATACGCATATCCTCTGCTTGCCTTTACTCCCTCTATAATATCTAAAGATTCTGAAGGGATATTTCAATATTCTTCCCCTATTATAAGTACTTAAAAATCATACATCCCCTCCTAAATCTTCTAAAACACTTTCACTTCTGTGTCTCTTTTCCCTTCTGTGTTTGAACTCAAAGTTTCTATTCAGTTTTTACTTTTTTAGAAAAAATGGTAATAATTCCTCAATTCAATTAAAGGTCTATTTCTTTTTCCATATAATATTATACTTGAATTTTCAGAGCTAGTGATTTTTGGTTGTAAGCCTTTAATGTATTGCTTTTTGGAGTATCATATTCCAAGAGTCCATCTCCTATCTTAGCAATGGTGGCTACTAGCTGATTCTGACTATGATTCCTTAATACTTGAATACTTAATACTTTTTTTTCCTTTGACTTGGAAGGTCTTAATACCATTGTAAATTCATTTATTCTCATTTGATCCTGGGATATAAGTAGGATTGGACATAATTTGTACTTACATTTGGGTCTATCTAGTAATACCAGATGCTGTGGGTTTGGGGATGGGGGAGAGTATAGAAATCATAAAAGTTTCTGGTGTCAGAGAACCTAGGCTCAAATCCTACCTCTCACATGTATTATCTGTACTACTTTAAACAAGCAATTCAGTTTCCTTTATGTGTTCTTCATCTGTAAGATGAAAGGGAACTAAATGGTTTCTGAGTTCTCCTTGAATGCTAAATTTATGATTCTATGATTTTAGCTATGATATTCCTTGAAGTTTTCATTTGGTCACTTCTCTCAAAAGTGGATTTTTTTCTATTTTGTATTTGTTCTATATTTACAATGAATCTGGACAGTTTTAATTTACAGTTTCTTGGAATATAAGGCAGTCTTTTGCTTTGGTCCTGGCTTTCTTGTAGTTCAATTATTGTAGGTCATTTCTCCTCAACCTGTTTTCCAGGTCAGTTAGTTCATTATGATAGTAAACAGGAGAGATTCCTATATTTTTCAATCTTTGATTTTGTTCTAATATTTCCTTTTGTCGAATGGAGTCATTGATCTTGGTTTGATAGATACTAATTTTCAAGGAATTTGTTTGTTGGGTAAATTCAATCATTTTATGTTCTAAGCTAATCTTTCCAGTTTTAAAGAACGAAATGTAGGCTCTTTTACTGGTTAAAATTAATTTCATTTATAATAATACCCTGGTCTTTTCTAAGTACTATCCTAGTCTCTATGACTAAAATGTTTTCTACTATGAGGAATTGCTTTAAACAGTTGTGGATATTTTTTTGTTCTTCATTTTCCTTTGGAATGATCCTTGACTCAGAATATTTTTTCCTAGTATGTGGTGTCATCTTTTTGTATTCTTATCTCTAAAGTTCACATGTTGAATGGTTTTCTGCAATCTCCTCTCCTCAGGAGTGAGTTTCCTTGATAGAAAGTTGGTTCTCTGTACTCCTTGCAGTTTTCCCAGTCAAGGTTTTACCTCTGACTTCCCTATTCACGTTATTTCTACTAGGTCTTGGTTGGTTTACCTGTTTTTATGATGGCTATGTTTTTGTGCAGTTATAGAATGGATGAGGCTACAAATTATTTTTATTTCTTTCAATTTGCTCATTATTCAATCTGGAGCTTTTTCCCCATATCATTGTTAGACTGGAAGTAGGAAGGTGGGCTCCTTTATAACCTACATGTTACCACTTTAGTAAAAAAAAAAAAAAGCTTACATTTCATTCTTGAAAACACTGCAGAGACCACATCATCTTATCCTCCACTTCTTGGAATTTTTTGGAATTCATTTTCTCAAAATCTAGAATGTGTATCATATAGTCAAGTTTTCTCTTTTGTCTATCAAGCTATGTTGACTGCTCTTCTTAATACATTTCATCTACTTTCAGATTCTGAATGATTGGTGAGAAAAATTATATTGTAGAAGTGTTCAATAAGAAACCATCTGGAATCACTAACCTTTGTCTTCACTTATTGCCCTGGAAAGCTTAAGCTATGTAGTCTCGCCAAGATAAGCACTTGTTCATTAACCTACTGATCTGCTTAGTGTTAAGCTCTACCAATTTCCATGAAATGACTACTATGTAGATTAAGTAGCTTGCTCAATATCTCCCAGCATTTATTATGCTGAGACTGGATCAAGATTCCATTTTTTAAAAAAATCTGTCAATTACACCTGAGTTGCAGAGGGAACTACTGAGTATACAAGGAAAGTGTAGAGCATTAAAATAGAAAAACTATGAAAGTTTCCTCTTAAATAAAGACAGTTTCTATATTTAAAGCCAGAAAAAGGTGGCACTTTACTGTGCTAGAATCTAAAGGAGAGAGGCTACATTCCAAGGGCAAAGGGTGACTTATTAATGATAGAAGACAAACTGAGTTTGGATGAAAATAATTCATTATCAATGACCCTATTAAAAATACTACAACTTTGTCTTTGGTCCAAGGCTTTATTTTCTTCTTTTGGGGGGTTTAGAGCTTTCCCTGCTGCCTGGGATGGCTCTGCTTGATTCGACTCCAATAGCTGCCAAAAACTGAACAGCAAAAGAATTGTAGTCTACCTTTATTGTGGGTGTTTCTGGGGAAAAGGGAATGGAAAAAAAAAGCCCTGGGGTAGAAGATGTGTCAGTCCTCCTGCCTCCACATAGCCAAAGATATTTTGGAGAGAAAATTAAAGTTAATGTGAAGCACGCCAGAGGGAGTGAGATCAGAGAAATGTGGTGTCAGCACCTTCATTGTCAATGGAAGGGACATTTTCTATTAGGAAAAAAAGAATTCCTATGCCCTTGGAATCAGTCAGATAATTATCTGGAGTTTAACCCCTGGGGCCCTCAGATATATAGACCTCTGTAGCAAAGAAATATATATCTTTGCTAGAATTTGCTAGAAATATACTCATAACACATGTATGTGTATACATACACATACACATATATGTATGTGTATGTACACGTGTGTGTGTGTGTATTTCTTTGCTGAAAAGGTCAGTTTTTTGGAATCTAAGTACCTGGAAACCCACTGAACAGATGTGGAAGAATAAGGATAATATGAAAGTTTGAATAACACCAGGAAAAAAATACACTGAAAAAAATCAAACCTCTTTAAAAAAAATAAACCTTTGTAGTATGAATTGGTCCTAATATTTTCTTTTTCTACTATTTTCTGCCACCTTTTTACTGCCCTAATTCTCTTACCTCTTAAATTCATAGACTTAAAGTTTGAAGAGATTTGATTTTAAATCCTGAGCTCTATGACACAGGGCTTCTTATTTTACATCTTTCTTAAAAATGGACTTTTGTTGATTTTTCTGATATTTGCATTATCTTTCTTTAAAAAAATTCCTTTATCATTTTCTTTCTCTATCCTGAATTCTAGGCTGCTTATCTAGCTTTGAATCATTGTCAATCAGTGAAGTAATCAATTAACCAGAGGGTGTTTATTAAGAGCCTAATTTGTGTCAAGCACTGTTATAGTCCCTGAGGCTTAACCATTTTCTCCTCGAAACCTGTTCTTAATAATTACCTTGGTTTTTTTTTTTTTTTTTAGGATTTTAACTTTCTCCATTCCTATTCCATGAATATATCTCAGAGAATAATTAAATCTCAGATACAGAATTTCAGAGGTTGTCTAGTCCAATATAACCTGTGATGAATTCTCCTTTATAATATTGCCAAATTGTAGTCAACTAGTCTCTTTTGGAAGTTCTGTTGAAGGAGGAAATTCCTGACACTTATGTTACTGTATTCTACTTTTTGGCAGCTCTAATTATTAAGAAACTGTTTTTTATATCCACCAAATTCTACCTTTTTGTAATTGCCTCTCTTTTTTAGTCTTCTCTTTCTACCCCAGCAAAGTTATATACATTGCTACAAATTCTGTCTTCCTAGGACTAAGTAGAACAAATATAATCCCTCCTTTACATGAAAGATCTCCAAATATTTAGAGAAAACTATTATGTCCTCCAAACCTCTGCACAAAAAATAAATCGGGTTTTCTTCAGGCTAAACACTGTCAGTCTCTTCAGTTCCTCCTCTTTCCTTATGTTCTTTTTGAAAAATGTCTATGAAAGGAAGTGTGATATAGTGTAGGGCTTCTTAAACTTTTTCCACTCACAATTCCTTTTCACCTGAGAAATTTTTACATGACTCTGGGAATATAAAATAGGCATTTAAATCAAGCATTTGCTTATAATAAATCATAAAGAAACTTAAAGCAATTCTTTGGTATGCTTATAATTTGCCATTTATTAAAGAAAAAAGTAAGTCTGCATATTAATGAGATGTATGGATGTGCTTTATTTTTACACAAAGAATTAAATCTTGGCAGTATATTTGATACTGCTGGACATAGAACATTTTCAGTATTTTTCAGAGCTTATTGATATTTTGATTTTATAATGGTCAATACTGAGAATTCCATTTCACATTAATATGTACTTAAAATGGCAGAAACATATTTAGGGCTATTCCAGAAATTGTTGGAAATTCTGTCCTAATCCCAAGACAAAATTCATTAAATGATTTTTTTTTAGAAAATTCAAGTTTTAAAGATGCATTGCTTGATAATGAGGCAAATTCTTCTTGAATTTTTAAAACTAAATGACTGGGTTTTTAAAATTTCAATTGAGTTAGGTTTATGAATGCAACTTAGTTTTTTAGAATCAAATTCAAAGGGAAGTTTTTTTGAAACTGTGTCTCCAGGAACTTCAGATGATCAATTATAACTCCCATAATTAAAATTTTGTGAAAGTTATCTTCAATTATAAAATCATCTTTAGCTGTAAACAATTCTAAAGAAATCTAAAGAACCATTTTTCACCCTATAATTCCATATGTTAATTTTTAGTAAAACTTTCAAATTTTATCTTTCAACATAAACATGCGACAATTTTTCCTTGAAGTGACATGTTTAAATCATTGAGGTTTTTTTTAAAAATATTCAACAAATAACAGCTTTGTAAGCCACCAGTTATTATTTTTAAAAATGAACAAAATCAGATTTCTGCTCAGGAAAAAAAAAAACATAGTAACTTCAATCTTTCAATTTCAATAAACTGTTTAAACTTCTCTCTCTTGAGAGCCAATTTACCTCTGCATGTAATAATAAGCTTTCCAAAGGTTTGAAAACAAATGACTGTTAAGGGCACAGCTTTTAATGAAGTTAATGATTTTGATAGTATCGAGAAGCACAAAATCTAACTTTTACGATGTTTTTTTGGCAATGAGTGCCTCCGTGATAGATTATGCAGTGAATAAAAGTGATATGCTCATTGCCACCAACTTTAATTTTTGCTACAAATTCAAAAATTTTGGTTGTCACTCCAGCATCATCCGCACACACTCCAATATAAATTTTCCACTGAAAATATTCATTTGTGAAGAATTCATCAAGTTTAAGATATATATCTTCTCTTCTTGTGTACCCTCCCAAAGTGCAATAAAACAACAATTCCTCATGTATGCTTCCTTCGTAAGCATATCTTACATAAAAGTAACAACTGTGCCATATTGGAAATATCAGTAGTTTCATTTAACTGAATTGCAAACTTTGGGCATAAGCCTGGTAATAAGCTGCTGAAATTGATTATTTCTAATTTCAGAAATTCTTTTGGAAATAGTATCATTCCATAAAGGTATTTAAAAATCTCATTGCCATACTTTTTCCCCATGAACCATTTCTGATATTTTAATAGCATCAGGTAACACAAGACCTCCTATCACATGGAAATTTTTATTTTTTCCAATTAAATAGGAAGTTTGCTACAAGTAAACACTTTTCATCAACAGTAACACATTTCTTAAAATGTTGGGTTTTTTTTATTTGAAAGTTTTAAAAGTCATCCAAAACATTGGTTAATTGTGATAAGCTTCATGCTTAGTATTAAGATTTTTTAGTTTGGCTGGTTTTGTGCTCTCCAAAGCCAAAACTTCAGTACAAATTAAGCCAAGAGGTTTTTCCATGCCACCATCATAATTAGAAGGAAATATGTATTGCAAAAGTGATTCAACATGTTTTCTTTTTCTGTCAATTTAGGTGTACTACAACCTGGTAGTGAAGATTCTGACACGTTGTCACCAGTATTTTTTACCTCTTACATCTCAATTTAGTCACTTATCCATATTTGAAAAATAATTTTGTCCTAAAACATAAATAAATATTGTTAATAATCCCTCAAATAAATACTAGCTTTAGTTTATGACATTACTTTTGTTTGTCCTTAATTTTTAAAAAATTGATCTTCACACTTGCGTACACATACAGTGGTGATGGTGGGAAAATATTATAAAAAGTCTTGTCTTTACTTGCTACACTTAGACACATTTCTGTAAAAGAAGGAGATGGTAGCAATTTTCAAAATCAAACATACTAACATAATACAATCCAAAGATATACTAATTTAACACCTTATGTACTGGGGAATGATGGCAGGAAAATATTAAAAGTCTTTATTTTCTGTAATTAAACTATCATTTTTTTCTGTAAAAGCAGAAAACTTTGAATGTGCAGTAAAAACATTGTAATTCATAACATACAATAGTCTCGAATCTGAGCCAAGGTGTTTCTGGCAGCATTCATTGGCATTACGTGGTGTGATGGCTTATGCAGTGCAAAGTACACATGTTGTGTGTTTAGAACCAAAGCTACAGAGAAGTCCCATGATGCAACATGAGCAAACATTTCCAGAAAGACCTTGGATTCATTACAAGTTTGATTTTGAATTAGTTTTTGGTCATTGTGCATTTAGAAACCTTTCACTGTTGCCAAATTTTTCACACCCCCACATTCAGTTTCACAACCCACACAGTTTAAGAAACTCTGGACTATAGTGCATAGAAATCTGGCTGTAAAGGAATGGTGATGTGGATTCTAATGTCTCCTCGAACATATACTGATCCAGTATTTCTATGAATTGCACTTATCCTCTTAGCACTCTAGACAGTTTTCTAAGAGTTACCTTCCCCAGAAAGTGTTAATTTGCATGTGTAGAGGAAATTTCTTCACCTGGCAGCTCCTTATACCAGTAAAATCACAGACACAGCCCCTTTACTCTTCTGGGACAGGTAGTTGATGCAGTTGATAGAGTATGTGCCTGGAGTCAGGGAGACTTGAGTTTAAATCTGACCTTGGGCTCTTTCTAGCTATGTAATAATACTAGCAAAAATCTACCTAGATTTTTCTGAGTGTCAAATGAGATCATTTTTGTGAAGTACTTAGCACAGTTCCTGGAACATGATAACTACTAGATAAATACTTATTTCCTTCACTTCCTTTCTCTAACCATATTCCAGTTATGAGTATTTTAGAGAGTCTCACCAGTTCTTTGTGTATATTTAGATAGGAAGTAGCATTGTAAAATAAAATTGGATTTTGCAAGATTGAGGGACAGGGGAAAGACTTTCTCTTGTCAAATTGAGCAGGACCCTCATGATTCCCAAGGAGTCATGTGGAATTGATTGAGAGAGATAGGTTCTTATTCAAATAATAGGGTCAGGCTTCTCTCATTGCAAACCCATAACTTCTCTTGGCAGATTTCCCAATGTAGATGGACACTCTATCAACTTTAGGGAGTTGGAGTTAAGGAAAAAAAATGTGAACTGAAAGTATGTCTCCTAGTTTCACCAGAAGTACTACACAAGGTTCCTGAAATTTTGCTCTTGAATTTTTCCAAAATGTCTTCTTCCTTTTTGGCAAGGAAAGCAATCCCCTGGTGATACTTTGCCTACCTTTCCTTTCTTATTTGGTGGCTGAGGACAATGATAGCCTCTTTCCTGAGCTCTGGATATAATTCTCCTCCGAGGTTCTTTTTTCTCTCTCTCCTTCTTTCCTCCTTTCTTCCCTTTTAGTTTCACTCTCCTTTCTTCCTTCCCCCTTTCTCTCCATTCTTCGTCTTTCCTGATCTCTCTTTTCCCCATCCAACAAACTAAGAAGATAACATGTCCTCATGTCCCCTCATAATAATATAGTCCATGCTGGACTTAGAATAGAACTTCATTATGGTCCATTATAATATGTATTTGTATTAAATATTGTATGCATTGAAAGTCTAGGTATTTGACTAAGAGTTATAATATCAATATATAGAAGTAATTTTTGATAGATTGCTGTTTTTGTTACTGAGGGTACAGAGCCAGTAGATGGTAGAAGTTAAAAGTTTTCCCATTTTCCAGCAGCCATAGTAATGAGTAGGTCTCATCCACTAATTCATACTGAAGCATATGATGTCATATTTGCCTTCCTGCTGCAGGATCTCCAATTCATAATATTTACTGCATCATGAATTTCTGTGCTCACTTTTTTTCTTGAGTGTTTTCTCTTGTAATTTTTTTTCCTAACTTACTTCTGACCTTTCCTATAATGGAATAAAAGGGAAGATTTTAGAGGTTCTGGGGTTATTACTCTGGATATAATTTTCTGCTTTTAATACTCATTGTGGTATTTACAGTTGAGTGAGTACCTTTTGGTCTCTATCAGTTAAGAAGAAGTTACTCTGGTCTTCAGTTGACACATCTTTTTCAACAGGTCAAGTGAAATTCCCTTCCAGTTGTGAAAAAATTTTAAGTTAATGAAATGTATTGTGTTCTAAATAGATGTATTTTTATGACCAGGAGTTTATTAATAAAGAACACATAAGGACAAGACCATTGAAAAATTTTCTTTAAAAAATAGTTATAGGTTCAAGTAGGTGATGCAGAAAATAGAGCACTGGCCCTGGAGTCAGGAGGACATGAGTTCAAATACAGCCTCAGACACTTGACACTAGCTGTGTGACCTTGGGCAAGTCACTTAACCTCAATTACCTTACCTTCCCCCCCCTCAAAAAAAGAAAGTTATGAAAACAAACAACATTAGCTTCTAAGTTAAACAGAAACCATATAGATCTTAGCATTTTCTAAGAAATTCTGTAGTGTTTACTCAGAAAATGATATGTATTTAAAGTATCAAGGTATGCATGTGGTACTCAGACAACTAGAAGCCTTGTCTGTTGGTCTGTTGAATTATGTTATTTCTCTGTCTGTATTTTTTGTCTGCTTGTAATTTCTGTTTGTATTCTCTGAAGTTCAGGGTGAAGACTTTTTCCCCTGAACTAAATGAATGACATATGTTTGATTAAAGTAAGATTATTAGCTCTTTTTGAGTTGCTTTGCTTTAGAAAAGGAGATCGAAGAACCCTTGCTAGCAGCCATCCTGGGTATGCTAGGGGGCTTGCTGACACAAGAGGTTTGCTACTTCCTTCTCCAGTTGATTTTACAGATGAGAAACTTAGGCAAACAAGGCTAAATGACTTATCCACACAACTAGTAAGTATCTGAGGCCAGATTTGAACTCATGAAGATGAATATTCAAAATTCTCAGCCTAGGGCTCTAACCTAGTATACCATCTAGCTTCCTATTATACAAATTATTATACAAACAATGATATGGAAAGTCTAATCAGTTTTATTTAAAGTACTAATAAGCTACAGTGGGACTACTTTTCTACTACATGCTGCTAAAAGTGCCCACTCTTCTGCCACAGTCTTGAAACTGCCACAGGGCCTGCATCTCTGCCCACTGCTCACTTAAATGACTAGGATATTGCTCCTTCCACAAAAGGTCATACACTTAGTAAATATCTGAGACAGGATTCAAACTTACATCATTCTAACTCTGAAACCTGTCCTCTGTCCACCATCCCACATTGCCTTTTTATTTTATCTTTTTTAGCTTTCTGGAAACAAGGTCTTCCTACATCCTCAAGGTCAGAAGTATAAGATCCATTCATGGCTTAATCTGACTGCTGATTCTCATGGAAGTCTTGACCTTCTCTGTTTTCAACCTGAGCCAGCTTATCTGCCCACCACAAGCTCCTACTCTTTCAGGCTACTCACTCTGGACTTAATGTGGGCACTTCATTAGCTATGGCCCTACTGCAGATCAGAACTCCTGAGCTCAAGTGATGCACTAGTCACAGCTTCTTCCAGAAACAAGATACATGCATCACCACGCCTAGGAGATACTAGCTCTCAGATAAAATATCTACCTTTTCTTCTACTTACATTCACTAAAATTTTTTTAACCTTCCCTTGGGAATAGATTTTCCAGGATATCTGGATAAAACTGTTCCTTAGGAATTCATAATATGTTCATTAAATCAGGATTTTTATACCTGTTGCTAGAGAAAACAGGGGTGGGCAGTTGCATAAAATACCAGCCCTAGAGGCAGGAAGACTCATCTTCCCAAGCTCAAATCTAACCTGAGACACTTATCCATTGTGTAACCCTGGGGAAGTCACTTAACCCTGTCTGCCTCAGTTTCTTCATCTTTAAAATGAGATGAAGAAAGAAATGGCATACCATTCTAGTACCTTTGACAAGAAAACCCCTAATGAAGTCAGGAAGAGTTGGACACAGCTGATGAGAAAAAAACTCAGAGATGACAAGAGGCTTAGTTGTCTTTATTCTCTCAGACTCCCTAACTAATAGTAATGGAACTTTAGAACATGGCTTCATTTTTTTCTTCCTCTTTCCCTAATGAGCTTCCTAAACCAATCAGGAAAGACTTTGGAGTTGATATCGAATAACTCCCTAGCTATTAAAATCACTACTCTACAAACTTGCTGTGGCCAAGGAAAGGTAATTCATCTCACCACATTCATCATCTTCTTGGAATACTCAGTATAGCAGCACTCCTACTCAGGAACTGAATTCTCATTAATCATTTAGAATTAAATACACAATTATTATTCTACCTAAACTCAAACACACAGTTGAAACTATGAAGCATGACCCCACAAAACTCAATTATTCTAATGGCAATACCAAAAGGTCCTCCTCATAATCACAACATTTAAAATTGCTTAAAGACACATGGTAAAGATAAAGACTACTTTTTAAAATACTTAGGTTTTATTTTTAACCTTCAGGTGATTAATATGGAAATGATTTAAACATTGTTTCATTTCTCAGTGCTTTCATGATTTCTTTACTTAGAGCATTCAACTCTGACTCACTCAGACAGGGAGACTAAACTGACCAGTTTCTGTTTTTTCAGAGTTTGTCTTTAGATGTTGCTTTAGCTCTTGACCTTATATCCTATGATTAATTTTATTGTGTCATAAGAGGCCCAGTGGAGTTGTTAAGAAATGGATTCTGCCTGGATATCAGGTGACTACATCAAACTAAAGGAATAAGGATTCTTTAGATTTAACGTAATTTAAAAATGGCTAACGTCTTGGTAGAAAGAGCAAAGTCTATGCCTGCCTCAGCTTCTCTTTAAATCACAAAATAAATGTGTCTGCTTTGATAAAAGAGAAAAAATATGTGAATTAAAAGATTCCTTGGAATTCGACAATGATACCTATAATGAATGAAAAGATCAGTGAAGCTAATCACATTACTGAGACTAAGACCTTCCTGCCTCTCCTTTCTTCCCCCTCCCTTCCCCAATCCAACTTATGAAAAAGGCAAGAAGACAAATATTTAAAGAGTGTTATTGTTGAAAATTACTTCATTGCAATATTATTTGACTCTGGTTTATGAAGCCTCTCCCAATTAATTCTCTTTAAGCTATTGCCAAACAACCCAGTGTGTGTAATATTGAGAAAAGAGAAAAATCATCTTTCTTTTTTTCCCCTTAATCTCTTTAGTGTCTGAAAGGTATTAAGAGCATAATGGAAGTTACATTGAAGGATTTTCAAAGACTTCAACAAAAAGACAGCTAAGTCGTCCATGATTGATCAAAGGGATAAATGGATTCTTTCCATTAAATCTTGAAAGGCAAAAATTTCAAATCCAGTATCTAAAGAGTTTCTAAAGAAGTCATAGTTATTGTTTTTTTCTTGTTGTTGAAGAAAATAATTGAAGATTATATAAATATGAAGGATTTTAAAAATAAATTGCTATTCATCTCATAATGGCATACATTTTATTTCAATATCTAATATTTGTATTTAGTATTCATTTTAAGTCTGATGATTATAAACCATGTTAACTGTATGTAAATGTTAAAGCAATAGCAAAACTTGAAATAGGCTATTAATATTTCCATTAAGCAAATTAATTAATATTATTTCCTACCCAACTTAATAGAAATGGTTCTTTTATACTCCTTCAAACCATTATATCCCTTTTTGTGAAATTTGAGATTCAGAATTAATAAAGAAGGGGAAACATTTGAATAAAAATGGATATAGAGAAAGCAATAAAATGTGCTGGCACAATTCTCTTTATTCTCTTCATGGAGGAGAAGTTAGCCAACAGAAAAATTATATGAGCCAGTTTTGCTTGGGGTAGAGACTGATATAATTATAGAATAGGGTTCTATAGTTTTGATAATCTATTCAGATTCATATTATATTCAAATTTCATTGTAGAGTCAGCTAGTGAAGTTCAAATCTAACCTCAGGCATTTATAAATTATATTACCTGAGCAACCTACTTAACCTCTGTTTGACTCAGTTTTCTCTGCTGTAAAATGGTGATAGTAATAGTACCTGGAATGAGTTGTTGTGAACTTCACTTGAGATGATATTTATAAAGTGCTTAGCAAGGTTCCTATTCACATAATATTCCCATTTCAGAGCATACCCAATAAAACACCTTTGAACCCAGAAACAGATTTAATAAGATTAGCAATAGATTAGATTAGATTATCAGGAGATTAATAGTAGAAAGGGTTTAGGAGTAATTATATTTAGACACAACTATATATGAAAAGCACCACAGCACATATGTACAACTCACAAGAGATCTACAGTATTTTTATAAATATTTCTCAGGAATCCTTCTAGACTTTATGACTTCTATTAACTTGTTACTGGTTTAATAGATATAGGGAATCATCCATTTTTCTCCAGCACAGGTAATATCTTTCCTCCAGAGAAATGGGGGTGAGGTTAAACTTTCATAAAGGGAGAAGGATGCATATTGGGGAGTGTGTTTTATTTTTTTTTAGACATTACTCTTTGAATTCTTCAATGATATAAAAGAGAACCTAAAACATCATTTAAAAAAACATAGTCAAGAAATTTAAGGCATCATCAAGTCTATTCCCTTAATATAATCTAGGTTCTCATTTAAACTATTTCAGATAGATGAAACATTTTAAGAAAAATTTCACATCTTCCCCTAGTAACCCATGCCAATATTTAAATATGTGCTATTAGAAAATTATTTTCTTGATCTAGGCATCGGTTTAAATTAACAATATTTTATTGTAGAGGGCTAGATTACATGAAATTCTGTTCATCTCTAGTCACTTTGTTTTACTTTCTCCTCCATTTCATAAGTGAGAATATATTTAGAAAGGAAAACCAAAGAGGATCTCTAGACCAGCAGCTAAAGGCACTAGATGTGTTTACTCTGGAGATGTTAATAGTTAGAGGATTGTGAAAGGAAAGGGGGATTACATTTATATCTACTTAATCTCAGAGATTAGAAAATACTAGAAACAACAGATGAAAATTGCAGGAAAGATATTTTATGTTTAAGTCCCAAACATTAACCTATCAAATACAAACAAACAAAATCTTGGCTGCCTAGGGAAATAATGGTTTTGTAATAACTGATATGCTTCAAGGAAAGACTGGATGACTATTTGACAGTAATAACAAGGAGAAAATTCCTATTCTGATAAGGGTTGTACAATATGATCTCTTTGATTCCTTTCAACTCAGATTCTATGATTTTTATCTTTTCTGAGCATATTATTTCTATGATTCTTACTATTCTTAGTCCTCTAAGGATATGCTTTTTTTAAGGTACTTTTTTTGGGTGGGGGCAGAGCTAAGATGTCACTAGGTCTCCAACATCCACCTCCAAACAACTTTTAATAATTCCTCACAATGAATTCTGGAGCAGCAGAACCTACAAAAGGAAAGGAAGAAAGAATTTTCCAGTCCAAAACAACTTAGGAGGTTTGTAGGAAAGGTCTGTCTCATTGGTTGAAAGTAGAGTTCAACTCAGCTCAGCAATACCCCAGCAAGACAGCAGCAGGAGGTACATGATAGTTCAGCTGTAGGACTTGGACACAACGGAATAGACAGCACCACTTTCTGGAACTCACAGACTACAAATGATAAAAGGTTGGAAAAGAGGTCAGAAGAAGATTACAGGAGTCATTTTGCTGGTATTGGGTAGAAGACTCTGTTTCATTGCCTATATGGAGATCCAGGTCTAAGTTCTGGCTCTTGGTCCCAGGGCAAGGAGCACGACTAGCACACCAGAGCTTGCCAGCCAAAGTAAGGACTAGTCACAGTGCCAGAAAGTAAAAGAGTGCTACTTGTGGCCCCCAGTTGAGTAGTAAACATACCTCTCCTTAGATCATATCACCTGGAAAGAATGGAAAACTTAAAGATCCCCAGAACTAGCTTTAAAAAAAGAAGCACCAGAACAAACAAACAAATAAACCAAAAACCTGATGTTTGGATAGTACTCCCTTCATCCCAGAAGCAAGGCCCAACTTTAACATTAAGTTAAAAGTGAAGAAATAGGCTGGAAAAAAATGAGCAAAAAACAAAACAGCAGCAGCAGCAGAAGAAGAAGAACAAGAACAAGAACAAGAACAAGAAGAAGAACAAGAACAAGAACAAGAACAAGAACAAGAACAAGAAGAAGAAGAAGAACAAGAACAAGAAGAAGAACAAGAAGAACAAGAACAAGAACAAGAACAAGAAGAACAAGAAGAAGCTGACCAAACAAAAGTTATTATGACAAAGATGATCAAAATAAAAACTTCAGGAGAAGACAACAAAGTCAAAACTATTATATCCAAAGCCTTAAAGAAAAATGTAAACCAGCCTTCTGCTCAAAAAGAATTCTAGAAGAATTCAAAAAGGATTTTAAAAATAAATAAGAGAGGTAGAGGAAAAAATTGGGAAAGAAGCAAGAGAGATAAAAGAAAACCATAAAAAGAGTCAACATCTTAGTAAAGAAAGCACAAAAACTAGTGAAAAAATAAAAATGTAAAAAACTGAATAGACCAAATGTTAAAATAGGTGTATAAAAATCCACTGAAGAAAATAACTCTTTAAAAAGTAGAAATGGTCAAGTCAAAAAAGAGGTACAAAAGCTAACTGAGGGAAAAAAAAACTCCTTTAAAATTATAATTGGGCAAGTGGAAGCTAATGACTCTGCTAGACATCAAGAAGAAATAAAACAAAGTAAAAAATGAAAAAAAATAGAAGAAAATGTGAAATATCTCCTTAGAAAAACAAATCACCTGGAAAATAGATCCAGGAAAGATAATTTAAGAATTATTGGATCATATGAAAGCTATGATCAAAAACAAAAACAGGCTTAGATGTCATCTTTCAAGAAATTAAGGAAAACTGTCCTAATATTCTTGAACCAGAGGGTAAAATAGAATTTGAAAGAATCTATTAATCATGTCTTAAAAGAGATCCCAAAGTGGAAATGCCCAGAAATATTAGAGTTAAATTCCTGAGATCTCAGGTCAAAGAGAAAATATTGCAAGTAACCAAAAAGAAACAATTCAAACATCATGGAGCCACAGCCAGGGTAACAGAAGATTTAACAGCTTCTCTATCAAAGGATCAGAGGGCTTGGAATATGATATTTTTGAGAGCAAAAAAGCTAGAATTGGAACCAAGAATCACCTACTCAGTAAACCTGAATATACTACTTCAGGTGGGAAAGTGGATATTCAATGAAATATAGGACTTTTAAACATTCTTGTTTTTTGAAGAGCTGAATAGAAAATTGGTCTATCAAGTACAAGACTCCAGAAGGACATAAAAAGGTAAACAGGAAAGGGAAACCATAAGGGATTCAATATGGTTAAACTGTTTATTTTCTTACATGGGAAAATAATATTACAACTCCTAAGAACTTTATCACTATTTTTGAAGTTAGAAGGAGAATATATAGATGGCATGGATGTTCCCTCTAATATGATGAGATGATATCAAAAAACAAAATAAAATTAAAGAGTGAAAAAGGAAAATGCACTGCAAAAAGAGGAAAGGGAGAGGTTGAATGGGATAATTTGTCTCACATAAAAGAGGAGGAAAGAGCTTTTATCATAGAGGGGAACATGGGGGAGGTGAGGAGAAACTCACTCTCACTGGAATTAGCTCAAAGAGGGAATAATGTACAAACTCAGTTGGGTATAGAAATGTATATTACCTTAAAGGAAAGTAGGAAGTAAATGGGATAAGAGAAGGGACAGGACTGATAGAAGTGAGGGTGGATTGGCGGAGATGGCAAACAGAAATAGAACACTTTTGAGGATGGATAGGATAAAAGAAGAGAGAGAACAGGATAAATGGGAGGAGGGATAGGATAGAGGGAAATACACAGTAATTACAACTGTTAACAAAATTACAGCAAATTCCTCTGGTAAAGGCCTTATTTCTCAAATACATAGAGAATTGAGTCAAATATGCAAAAATAATAGCCATTTCTCAATTCATAAATGGTAAAAGGATATGAACAATCCCAAAGCTATCTATAGTCATATGAAAAAATGCTCTAAATCACTATTGATGAGAGAAATATAAATTAAAATTGCTCTTGAGGTACCACCTCAATGCTATCAGATTGGCTAATATTAAAAAAAGGAAAATAACAAATGTTGGAAGGGATATGGGAAAACTGAGGCATTAATTCACTGTTGGAGTTTTGAACTGAAAGTTGGAACACTAATTCATTTTTGATGGAGTTGTGAGCTAATCCAAACAATCTGGAGAACAATTTGGAATAATGCTTAAAGAACTATAAAGCTGTGCATACCCTTTGATCCAGTAATACCACTACTAGGTCTGCATCCCAAAGAACTTATTGTATAAAGGATGAAAAAGTTGTAGTATCTGACTGTGATGGAATACTATTGTACTATAAGAAATGATAAGCAGAATGCTCTCAGAAAAATCTGTAAAGACTTACATGAACTGATTCAAAGTGAAATGAGTAGAACCAGAACATTGTACACACTAACAACAATATTGTATTATACTCAACTGTGAATAACTTAGTCTCAACAATACAGTGACCCAAAACAATTCCAATAGATATATGATGAAGAAAAAACCTTGCTATCCATCTCCAAAGAACTGATAGTGTCTGAATGCAGATTTGAAAATACTTTTTTTAAAATTTTATTATTCTTGGGGGTTATGTATATGTTTTCACAACATGATAATATTTAAATATGCTTTTTTCATGACAGCATGTGCATAATCTATACCAAATTGATTGCCTTCTCAATGAGGGGTAAGGGGTGGGAGCTCAATTTTTTTAAGTGAATGTTACAAATCATTTTTACATGTAATTGGAAAAAAATAAAGAATTAAATAAAAATAATCTTTTAAAAATTAAGACGTGCTATTCCAATTTCATTTTTAGTTTGCAAAAAATATTATTCTCGCTCACTTAAAAATGTAAAGAGGTGCTTTTTACCTCTGTGTCAATCATATAAAGGAAATTGATCACATAAAATGAATCAATAGGTGGGGAATGTATCCTCTTATTGGTAGAAATAATAATAAAATTCAGAGTTGGAAGGAACCTCAACCTGAGAGACAACTTAGTCTACCACAACTTAAGTGATCTTCAAGCTTTTATTTGAAGATTTGTAGGGAGCAGGATCTCTTTCTAGTGGGGCAAACCCTCATATATTTAGATTGCTCTAGTTTGGAAAGTTTGTCCTTGCATTAAAATGAAATCCATCTCTCTTGCAACTCCTATCACATCCTTCCGGTTCTGTCCTTTGGGGCCAACCAAAACATGGATAATCTCTGTTTTACAAAATACTTGATGACAATCATCCCTATTCCCCTTGAAATGTTTTCTTCTGCAACCTAAATATCCCCAAGTCCTTTTAAAGATCCCCAGAAGACAAGATTTTAAGACTTTTCACCATCCTATTCATTGTCCCCTATATGTTCTATAGATTAACTTTGTCCTTAAAATGTAGCGAGCATAAAAGGTCAAAGTATGACAGATGAATTTCTATTCAGGACAAAACACAATGAGATTATAACTTCCTTTACTCTGGAAATTTGTTGTTCATCCCTTTTTTTGTATATGTGGGATTTATTTATTAGTAGTTAGAATGTTTGGATGTTATAGTTTGAAATTCCCCAGGAGTACTGAAAAGTGAAGAATTGTAATGACAAATTTCACATTCAAAGGGGAGATCTTCCTTCATTTTAAAAAATCAATGACATCACAAGGCTGGAATCAGAGAACAGTGTGTGTGACTGTGGCTGATTGAGACCAGTATGAGTTTTGAAGGCATTTCTACAGAATGGTCACATGTGATCCATTAGAAAATGTAGAGTATGCAGCAGCCAGGTGGCATAGTAAATAGATCACTGGTCCTGGAGTCAGGAGGACCTGAGTTCAAATCCAGTCTCAGACACTTAATACTTATTAGCCATGTGACCTTGGCTAAGTCATTTAACCCCAATTGCCCTGCCCTCCCCCCTCCAAAAAGCAAAAATAAACAAATAGATAAACAAACGAATGAATGAATGAATGAGTGAATGAATGAATGAATGAAGAGTGTATGTGCTTCTGGATTTGTGCAGCTCATGTTTCCTTAGTGGTTCTATGATTCTCTTTTGAGCATGGAATACAGCACCTTCTTTGATGCAATAACACCTTGCTGTACAGTCCTATGCCATCATTTCCCATGTAAATACTAAAGTTCTTCAGAGATATCTTATTCTGGGTCATTAAGGGTTAGCTGGGTCTTTAAGGAAGCCAGGGAAGCCAAGAGGAAGAAAGGAGGAGATATCGCATTCTAGGTATGAGAGAGGGACAGCTAGTCAAGATTCCTTGATCTGGAGGTTGAGTCTCATGCTCAAGGAACCACAAAGTGATTAGTGTCACTGGATTGCAGAGTGTGTGACAGGACAACATAAAATGTAAGATTAGAAAGGTAAGAGAGGGCCAAGCTATAAAGAGATTTGAATGCCTCTAAAATGATGTGTGTGTATGTGTGTGTGTGTGTGTGTGTGTATGTGTGTGTGTGTCCTCACTAAAAGGAATTCAGGTTTCACATTAGCACTCAAATTCCTTTGAGAAAAGTAATGGAAATGAAATCACCAACTCCTCTGTATGCATTGACATCCTCTAGGAATGAGATATTACTTTATTATTTATATCTCTATTAGCACTTTCTGTGCATGCTTTATGTAAACACATCTGCAACCCTGTCAGCATAAAGTATTTCTGAGATCTTACTTGCCCCTCATTGAATGAACTTGATAGTTTAAATGTTCAATGGTTTCATTCCAGCTTGAGTACAACAAACAAAAAGGATTCATTCTATTTTCCATATGTGTGCAACCTTATTGTATACATTCACTCATCTTCTACTAGGTTTTATGTGCTCAGCATATATTGCAAATGTGTTTTCTTTAAAGTCTAAGACAGGGGTTCTTAAACTGGAGTCTCTGAACTTTTTTTAAAAGGTATATTTTAACTGTATTTCACCAGAATTATCTTCTTTGTAATCCCTACGTGTTTTATTTTATGTATTTACAACATTACTCTCAGAAAATCCATAGGTTTCGCCAGACTGCCAAAGAGGGCCAGGACACCCACAAAAAGTTAAGAACCCTTAATCTACTCTAAAGTATGCTTTTATGGCAAATAAAATCTTTGACGGTTTCATCACTTCTCTTAAGGATTTTTTATTCAGGAATTTGCTACTATTTAAAGAGTCATGATTTTGTCAGTAGGGGAAGTAGTTACCCTGACTTTAAACACAGCCTCTGCTAAGTATAATTTTATTTCCTGTTGATCAACCAGGCCAGTGGTTCTCAACCTTCCTAATGCCGCAACCATTTAATACAGTTCCTCATGTGGTGACCCCCAACCGTAAAATTATTTTTGTTGCTACTTCATAACTGTAATTTTGCTATTGTTATGAATCTATCTGATATGCAGGATGTATTTTCATTGTTACAAATTGAACATAACCCACAGGTTGAGAACGGCTGACCCAGGCTCACTCTCCAATGGCAGACGTGTCCTCGCTGGGCTCCTTTGTGGAACCTGATTTGATCCCATCAGATAGTTCTACTTCCTTTTCTGAAAGTCCTTTCATGTAGCTACAATCTCAGAAGGTTCACCTTCTAATGTTCACCCACACCACAGGTGTGGTTCACCCACACCACAGAAGGTTCTAGGAACTGGTTAAGACAATTTTTGGTCAGGAAAAGGAGAAATCATAATGATGTGTAATTTTCTGCAAATGAAAGAATATAAGCAGATATGCAACATTATATATGTATATATACATATATACATATGTATGTCTATATGTAGAGAAATATATTCATATTATGTGTGTATATATGTATATGTGTGTATATATACACATATACACAAACACATTCACACACATATATATGCATACATAATAGTCTGTATATACACACACACATATATATACATAATAGTCCATCCACCAAGGTGCCTCCTGCTCTGGCTACTGCAATATTTTTTAGGTATTTCTAGGACTGTGGGTGTGATGACTTCTTGCCACCATTTTGCCTAGTCTCCCCCCAATAATTTTGTTTTAAGATATATTTATGGACATGTGGGAGGTGGAGTGTGGTATGAAAACAGAGGATTATGTGACCAGGACTCTGTTTTCTACCTCTCTCTTGCTCTCTTTTCAACAGTAAAATGAGCTTTACAGGCACAAAAGGGTCAGTTTTGGAACAACAGTCAACAGGTCTTGTGTCCCACTTTTATTCACTCTCCATATAACCTTAAGATAGAAGAGAAGCTGGTGCCCTCATTAGGACAACTGTCAGTAGCTGTTACTATAGCACGACTGCCCTGACACCCTGACCACATTGTCAAATATAGACAGTACTGACAAATGAATTTTTCTAAAGTCCAGGAACGAAAGTGAGGAGTCCAAAGAGATAACAGGATAAAGAAGAGATTTCATTGTTGTATGTTGTGAGGTAGCATGAACAGCAGAACAAAATAACAAAGGAGACAGTAAAGGACAGGGATTAGAGGGAGGAAGTAAGCATTTATTAAACATCTATCATGTATCAAGTGGCTTACAAATGTTATTTCATTTGATCTTCAAAACATTACTGGGAGATAGCTACTATTATCATCCCCATTTTAAAGCTAAGAAAAGTGAGTTAGACAAAGTGTAAGTGACTTACTAGTTTAGTGTCTGAAGTGAGATTTGAACTCAGGCATATCTTGACTTGAGACCAATACACTGTCCATTGTGCTAGTAGCCTCTGAGTAAAACCTTGAAAAGGAACCAGAAAAGAAGAAAGCAAAGACCCAATTAAAGAGGGAGAACCTTAAATAGGAAGTTTCATGGAAGTCAGGGTAATATTCTTGGAAAGTAGGAGAATTTAGACTTCCCTGTCACATACAGGGAACGTATTCTTTTCATTATACCACATCACCTCTCATGCACACACACACAAATGTACAGAAAAACAAAATTATTTGGCAGGTTTCTGGTAAAATCATGGCCAGGGGTCATTAAATTCCAGGTCCCAGACTGTACTTAAAAATAAACAAGAGCCAGGTGTTGTTTCCTGCACCTGAAACACCAACTATCAAAAAGTCAGATGTGGGTGGATCTCCTTAGTTCAGGAGGGGTGAGTTGTGGTGGGCCTTGCAAATCTGGTGTCCCTTCTAAGTTGTCCCCTTCAATATGATGAGCTGTGGGGAGCTGGGGTGTGCATAGAGGGGTGGGGGAAGTGAGGTCAACAGGTTGGCTACAGCAGGTCAAAACTCCTGTGCCAATTTGTAGAGAGATCAGGCTACAAGTAGCCCCTACATTTCCAGTTGGGGCAAGATGAAGACACCTATTCTCAATTTTTTTAATGGAACTCATATGGCAAAAACAAAGAAGAAAAAAACCAAAAGTTCAACAGCCAAAAACATCTCAAAAGTCATTTTCCTGAAAATGACAAAAATCAGCAAGCAGAACAACATCTCCAGAATCATGAGTAAATAAAATATATTCAAAGAAATCAAAGAAAAATATCAGAAGGGAAAAATAAATTTATATGAACATTTCTTTTAAAAATCAAATTTTAACCATTAAAAGACTCACCATTATTGTTAAAAAGCACATTCATCCTTAAGCCCTCGTTTCAATAAGGAAAGAACTGACCTTTTTTTTAAGATAGAAAGTGAGCAAGTTGAAAGTGAAATTAAATAACTTGGAATTATCTATAAATAACAAAAATATGTATTTACTAAAAAAATCACTGGTACTGGAAAACAAATTATGCTAATAATGGAAAAACGTAGAGACATATAAGGTACAGTGGATAGAGAGCTAGACCTAAAGTCAGGAAAACCTGAGTTCAAATTGAGATTTATACTCAACTTTAGTGACTGTGTGACTCTGGGTAAGTCATGTAATTTTCTAGTGTCTAAAATGTGGATAATAATAGTACCTATATCTCAAGGTTATTGTAAGAATCAAATAACATTTGTTAAGTAATTCACAATCTTTACTACATCAATGGTAGCTATTACTAATCAGCAAAGCATGCTCAAATATTGTGAATGCAAAAAAAATTACAATAAAAATGGAAGGAATTATGGGAAAGAATTCTGAGAAATACAATTATTTGCAGGACTGCCTAATGAAATGTGAATAAAATCTCACCATCATTTCAGGATATCATAATATGAGACCATGTTCAAGAATTACTGAAATCAAGGTACAGATTTCTAATATGTTCCAGTAGAATATGTGAATTTTCAATGAATTCCTTATTCCTCTTACCCAGAAACATTACCAAATTCTGCATTTATGATGATGGCGAAAAAGATTTCTAAACAGACAAGAAGAAAGGAAAATCATTTATTTAAAAACAGCAATCTGAAATTTAGGATTATCCGTCCCAAACAAGAATAACTGAAGGAATTGTAATAAGTCATAGTATCATAGATTCAGAGCTAGAAAAGCACTCTGACATCATATAGTTCAAAGAAGAGAGTATAAATACTGCAGGGGAGATAGTCTGGAAGAGAAATGATGAAATGTTGTGGATAAAGAGTAAGACTTCATAAGGGAAGGATGAGAGAGAGGTGAAAGGCTGTAAAGCCAATAAACAGTAGATTCCTCAAAGAATGCTACTGTGAACAGCTTTTAAGATTTGGATTACACAGTATTAGTGAACAGTCTATTCCATTACAAATCAAGATTCAGTACAATATTCACAGTATCAACAATTCACAATATTATATACAATATTTAGAACAAGGGAAGTCTCAATATTATATCTTATTACAGAAAGGAACAAGGAACAAGAGAAGAATCACCTGGTTTCCCTAAGGGGGAAACCAGCTTCACATTTAAAGATTCAATCAATCAAGTTAAAGATTCAACCAATCAATTAGCAAAAGGAATCACCTAGTTTTCCTAAGAGCGAGTTGATTGAATCAACAATTCACAATATACTGATCTTCCACTCGTCGGGCAACCATTAACTTTAGTTTCCAGATAAAGTTCTTAGAAAACCACACAAACTTTCCACCCCTTGATTTCCAACAAACCTCAGTTTAGTCCAAGGGGAGGCCTTTTCTTCATTTTGACTCTGGGTAGTCTCTCTAATTCCCTGGATCCTCTTTCCTGGTCCCAGCTCCCTCCGGAGTCTATCAAAGAATCACCTAGAGTCAGGAGCAGAAAGCTGACAGGTACTCGTCCAGTCCTCAGAGATGAACAGCTCCCAGGTCCTTGTCCTGAGCAAACATCAGTTTCATCCAAGGGGAGGTCTTTTCTTCATTTTGACTCTGGGTGGTCTCTCTGATTCCCTGGATCCTCTTCCCTGGTCCCAGCTCCCTCCTGAATCGGCCAGATAATCACCTAGATTCAGCAGCTGAAAACTGCCAGGTTCTTATCCAGTCCTCAGAGACGAACTGCTCCCAGGTCCTTGTCCAGTCTTCAGGGCAATCCCCGGCCCACACTGAAGTTCACAGGGTTCAGCACACCACAAACCCTTCAGGACTTCTCTTGCCTGGAACTCAAGGATCAGCCAGGCCATGAAGAAACAAAGTCCCATCCTGTTCATGTTTTCAGTCAGCTTCACTGAGGAGCCAAATCCAAAAAATCCTCTCAGGCTCTCTAAAATTCCTCCCTATATATAGCACTGGCCTCCTGTCTCAGCCAATAGCCTTCTCCCAAGTTAACAGGGGAGTGTCTTGGTCAATAGCCTTCTCCCAAGTCAACAGGGGAGTGTCTCAGCCCATAGCCTTCTCCCAAGTCAACAGGGGAATTCAGACCTTTCCACCAATGGAGGAGTTCTATACTTAGCCATAAGTTACTAGGTGCTACTTAGCCCTAAGTATCTGATCTACTTATCCCTAAGTATTCAATAAACTGATTACCATTACAAAGGCCAGTAGATTATGATCAGATAAAAGAATTTTGGATTTCTTGAACATTAAGGAGGTGCATTTGTGAGTGATAGCAAGATAAAGCATATGATTATCTTTGTGTATGGTTCAGGTTGGGGTGGAGGAGGATAACTGAGTGGTTAGAATGTTTGAAAGAAGGGCAATGGGAATGGAGAATAATCATGAACCATATACCTAATGCAAGAAGGAAGGGAACTACATGGAGGTCTATAAACAGTAGCTATCTGAATTTTGATTGGCAGTAGAGATGACTAATATGAATCTCAAAGGAAAAGAAGTTATTAAGTGATGGAGACAGGGAGAGAATCTGGAAGTGGCAAAGGGGAAACAAAGAGTATTCCTTCCCCACTTAGACCAGTGACCTGAGGGAAACGAGAAGGTACAACCAGTACTGGAAAGGGTTAGGCAGCCTATCTCATCAGGGTTAAGGCAGGTTTCAATGATAGCTAGAATGTTGAACCTGTACCTCAGGAGTAGGAAGTCTTGCGCCCTAATAACTTTCTTCTTCCTCTTCCCTTAAGGAATACACACAGTATGAGATGGAAGACCTTAAGTTAAAGGGAAGAATTGACCTCCTCTGCCATGGAGAAAGAAGTTAAGTGACTTACCCAATGTCACACAACTAGCAAGGGACTAAGATCAGATTTGAACTCTATTTTTCCTGCCTTCAAGATTTAAATTCTATTCACTATAGTTTCTTTACACCTCTAAAACTAGAAACACCTATCTCAAGATTGCTGGCCTATGCTGAGAAAAGAAACAGAGCAGAAAAGACAATCAGTCAGGGATACAAGGTCCAGTCATAGCTACCCTAACCAAGACTCCTTTTTAATTTCCATGTGCTCATGGTTCACTCCTTACATCAGGTTGGTGAAGGGCAAATTCTTCCTACTTTACACTTCCAGAAGAAGTTAAAGGAATCCTGACATACTTGACACATGTCAAGATGGAGTCAGAGGGTCTATAAGTTTCACCAAGTGAGGAACTACTCCTGATTTAGTTATCAATCTTTTCTGATGCAGATTTCCTCTTTTCATCCAGGGACCACCCAAGGTTTGTTATGTCTTCTCAAAATGCTTAAGTCCTTCAGCATTGAGGTAGCCAGGCCATCATACTCCTTATTCATTCCAATCCAACTCCTACACAAGTATCAAATTATATGCAGATTTGATTTGTTGGATTTTTTTACAACTCTTCATAAAATTTTCTTGCTTCTTTGTTCTCTGCTGAAGATGTTGGTGCTGAGGCTGGTAATTTTCGTTCTACATGCCATGAGCACTGCTAGATCACATGACCAAGTGTCCCAAGAAATTATACATCTTCATGCCTTTGAGCCTAAGGAAACTAACCCCAGTGACAGCTTTGCTTGCTTCTCCAAGGATACCCTATGAGACACTCTTCCACATAAGGCAGACTTCCTTTCATTTTCTAGTTTTACTTACTGAAGAATATTGATATTGATAAGATCAGTTCTTCCAAGAGTTTATCAGCTCACTTGTTATTTAACAAAAAAAAATAATGTTTAGTATGTACTTAATAATGGTTTTGATGATCTAAAAACTATGCAATTATTCGATATTTTTATTAGTCCTCTGCCTACCCTCAGTCAGGTAGGATTGAAAGCCTCTTTACATTTTTTATTTGTTTCAAGGAATTCCCATGAATTACCATCCCCAAATAACACATTTCTTAATGATGACTCTCCTAGTGGAGTTTCTCTGTCCTTAAATAAATTGATCTTTGAACAGCAGATGTAATCTGGCTCTGAGACCATACTCAAAGTCTTTCCCACATGATAAATTTATACAGAGCTTTTACTTTCCTGAAACAGGCTCTGAGAAACCAGGATCAGACCTATCTAGACTAAGATGGAGTACTGGATTAGAACTTTGTGAAGGCTTTTAAAAAATAAATAATGAAGCAGAAATATTGAAAAAAGAAAAGATACTGCCAAATCCAAAAGGCTGGATGATAGCAAGAGTTTCAAAGTATAGAATACCAAAATATGCAAACAAGTGGAATTGCAAATGAACCAAAATGTAATAGAATGATGTAGTCTGTGTTTAAATAGCCTTCAGTATATCATCTAATGGTGATTTTTATATAAAAAAAGATGTAAAAATTCCATTCAGGAAATTTACCATCAGGAAAGGAAATGAGCAAGGCATGTCATAAGATCAAGAGATAATACATGGTCTGGTTCCCATGAATTATAAGAACATTTCAGACTAGACCACCAGCACATTGGGCTGAAGTCTGTGGAGAACTTTTGGGAGGCATCTATCTTAAGCTGAGGCAGCTAAGTAAAGGCACTTTCTGTCTGGAAGTAATCTGTAAGCCTGAGACTTCTCTCCACCCCATTAATGGAACCAGACAGCTTGGATAATGAAAGATCATCTTCATTAAGGTCTTTAACCTTGATTATTCTCTTGAGCAAAAGGAATGATTATAGTCAGCCCTTCCTGGTGAATGAAAGGGGTCACCAGGGACCAGGACAGATGCAAAGGAAGACATTTGCTGCTACAGTACTCTGAAATGCAGAACAGAGATGGAAATCAAGCTGCATTAATTCCCCATCAGCCCTTCCTTTCCTATTGTCCCCTTCTTTCCTATCTTGCCTTTGTTTATATTGCTCCTTTACTTGGAATGCCCACTTATTTCCACCAATAGCAACCCCATGCATTTATTAAGTACTTATTTTGTGCAAAGTACTATGGTAGGGAGTAGGGGGAGGATAAGTGAGGGAATAGGACTGAGTGAGACACAGACATTCTTAATAACACTTGTCTAGACTGCATAATTTCATCAAATATTCAGTCTATGATAGGTAAAAAAAAGTACGATCAAGGCACCCAATTTAGACTGATAAATTAAGAAGGGAAAATGAGCATAGTTTGGCACGTACCCTAAAATTGAAACTGTGGATGTAAAATATTCTAAAGACAGGATAAATAGGATTCTATGACTTAATATTCTACCCAGCCTGTGAGCTAAGGAGAGGGAAAACATTTAAGAATACAATTCTGATAACCCCAAACCAAATAGTTGCAGTGAGGAATGAAAAGAGGAACAGCCTAGAAAAATGTAGATGCACAAAGAATTCCTTTTTTAAAATGACACATGCAGAAGAAGGGAACAAGGTTAAGTATCAGAAGATTAATACAAAAGAGAAGCATTGTAACTGAGATGAGGGTTATGATTAAGGCTACGGAAAACAAAAAGATTTTTCACAACCTATTTTAATGGTGTGAAGAATATAAATGTAGGGACGGTACGAATGTTCATAGTAAATAGAGTGATGATAACTGAAAAGGCAGAACTATTTAGGTCTTATTAGGCTTCTGTTTTCTCACTAAATGAGAAGGATTTTTGGACTGTGAAGGAGAGGAACAAAATGGCTAAGAGAGATTTGAAACCTGAAATAAATGAGGAGATGTTTGGAGACTATTTAGTACCCTACAATTCCCTGAAGAGAAGTCTATAGTGGAGTTCAGCCTGATTCTATTCTTGGCCCTGTTTTGTGCAACTTGATCATAAAAAAAAAAGAAAGCAGAGATAGCATAGTTATCAAGTTTATAGGTGACACAGATCCAAAAGGGATAGCTAACACATCTAAAAGAAGCATAAAAGGCTAGGATAAAGGACCAGATCCAACAAGATGAAATGTAGTAGAGATTAAGTGTAAAATCCCAAACTTGTGCTTAAAGCATTAACTATAAAAGTATGCAGCATTAGGGAGAGGGAGCACAATGAAATAGCAATTTATATGAAAAAGAAAGTGGAGAAATCTAGTGGGTAGAAAGTTCAATATAAGTATACACTACAAGAAGAGAGCCAAGCAAGTTTTTGTGAATTTAGACTGAATTAATGCATGCCATCCCCAGGAAGAAGAAAATTATCATCCTCTTGCCCTAATCAGAGCAAGTATCACATTCAGTTCTGGGAATGATACTTTGGGAAGGATACTGACAAGCTAGAGTAGTGGTTCTCAAACTTTTCTACCTTGGGACTATTTTACACTCTTACAAACTTTTGAGGACCTCTTCCCCTAATGAGCTTTTGTTTATATTGGTTACATCTATCTATATTTGCCACATTAGAGATTGAAATGTCTTAGTACTCCTTAAAAATAGTTTTTACCTCAAAGACACCTAGAATGTATCTAGGGAACTCATAGTGATCCTGGATCCCTACCTGGACCACATTTTGAAAACCACAGAGCTGGAACATAGAGAGATGCACACAATGGGAATGGCAAGGGGACATGCAATTATGTCATACTAAGTGCAATTGAATCTCCTAGGAATGTCTGGCCTGGAAGAGATGAGATATATGGAGGATTTGACAGTATTCATCAAAGGTATAAAGAGCTGCCAGGTTGAAGAGCAATTACATGTGATTTGCTTAATCCCCAAGGACAGAAGTAGGAGCAAATTCTAAAAGTTTCAAATAAGATTTTGACTCAGTAGAGGAGAAAACTGATAACAATTACATCTAGCCCATTGCGAATGGATTACTTGGGAAGTTTCTAATTACTGGAGGTCTTCAATATCAGGTTGGATAACCACTGCTGTGAGTCTCACAGTGGGGGTTATTTGTCAGGTTAGAGTTGATCCATTCCAACTATAACACTCTAAGACATCTCAAAGAGTTTCTAGGTTCAAGACTTGCTTCTGCAAATTTGGGCGTTTTTAATATTTAAGGTTTTGTGTTCCAGTCATTTTACTCTGTTCTCAGGTATCTGAATCTTATAAGCCCTGTGGCTTACATGCCTCACTCTTGGTCTCATGTTATCCTCAGAAATCCTCTTTATACACATAGAGAAGCTCAACAGAACTCTTTCTTTTAATGAAGAGACTAATCAATGCTTTAAAAATGTTGTGATGAAGATAATTTCTCTTTATCTGAGCTGTTTCATTTCATTAATGGTGTTGAGAAAACTTTATGGTAGAAAGGTCATATCCAGAGAAGACTCAAGTTTTCTGTTCAGACTTAGATTTGACACTTTTTTCCTCAAAACTTTTCAAACCAAATAAGTTAAATCTCTAAGAAAAAGGTTCTCAGTGAAGATTTGTATTCTTGAGATAATCCTCCAAGACATATTCAACGGATTTATAATCAGAAAGCAGATGTGAAGGAAACCTGTGCTTATCTCCATTCTTCATAGGACATTTCTTACTAAGAGGTTGCTGCTTCATTCTGCTGAGTAGTTCCCTACTGGATTGAATAAATTTTACAGACTTCAAGAGAGTCGTTTTGGGACAAGAAAGATCTAGTCAAGGAGATCTGGGCTCTGTTAGAATACACATCATTTATTTTTCAAATTGAATTTTTATTTTTCTCAATTATATTAAATAAACATTTTAATGTGTTTTTTTATTTTGAGTTCTGAATTCTCTTCCTTTCCTTTTCCATCCTTACGAAGGTAATCAATTTGGTATAGATTATACATATGCAGTAATGCAAAATATTTCTATGTTAGTCATATTATAAAAGAGAGTATAGATAAAAAAGAAGAAAAAAAAGGCTTTAAAAATACTTCTATCCACATTCAGACTTATCAGTTCTTTCTCTGGAAATGGAGCTTTCATCAAAAAGTCCTTTTGAACTGTCTTGAATCTTTGTATTACTGAGCATAGATAAGTCATTCACAATTGATCACACAATATTGCTGTTACTGTGTACAGTGTTCTCCTGGTTCTGCTCTCTTCACTTTGCATCCATTCATATAAGCCTTTCCAGGTCTTTCTGAAAGTACCCTGCTCATCACATACCACAATTTGTTCAGCCATTCCTCAAATGATAAACATTCCCTCAATTTCCAAGTCTTTGCCACCATAAAAAGAGCATATTTATAAATATATGTATGTATATATGTGTATACACACACATATACATTTGTAAATAGGGGTCTTTTCCCTTTTTCCATTGATGTCTTTGGAATACAGACCTGTCAGTGGTATTTCTGACTCAAAGAAACTGAGTCACTTTTATAATAAATTGAGTCACTTTTATATAAAAGCACACTTTTATAGCCCTTCTGGCATAGTTCCAAATTGTCCTCCAGAGTGGTTGGATTAGTTCACGGCTATACCAATAGTCCTTTAGCGTTTCTATTTTTCCATATCTGCTCCAATATTTGTTGTTGTCCTCTTTTGTCATACTATCCAATATAATGTGGTCAAGGTGGTTCCTCTGAGTATTTTAATTTGCATTTCTCTGATCAATAGTGATGAAAAGCATTATTTCACATAACTATAGATAACTGATTTCTTCTTCAGAAAATGGCCTGTTTATATCCTTTGAACAGTTATAAATTGGGGGAATGACTTGTATTCTTATAGATTTGACTCAGTTCCCTATATATTTGAGAAATGAGGCTTTTATCAAAGAAACTTGCTGTAAACTTGCTTTGCAGTTTTCTGCTTTCCTTCAAAGCTTGGCTTCATTTGTTTGTCCTTGTGTAAAACTTTTTTAATTTGATATGAGTAAAATTATCCATTTTACATTTTATAATTCTCTCCTTCTCTCTCTTTCTCCCTCCTCTCCCTTCATAAACTTTTCCCTTATCCATAAATCTGACAGGTAAAATTTTCCATTACCCCCCTAGGTTGTTTATGATATCACCCTCTATGTCTAAATCATTTACCTGTTTATCTCAGAATATAGTGTTGGGCTATACCTAGTTTCTACAAAACTGTTTTTAAGTCTTCCCAGCAATTTTATGTCAAATGGTGAAGTCATGTCCCAAAATCTTGGATGTAAGGGTTTGTCAAATACTAAATTACTGTTGTCATTTACTACAGTGCATTATTTACCTAATCCATTCTCAGGATGCACCAGTATATTTTTCAGCCAATACCAGTTTATTTTGATGATTGCTGCATTGTGTTATACTTTGAGATCTCATATTACTAAACCACTTTCCTTTATATTTTTATTAATTCTTTTGATAACATTATTTAAATTTATTTGTTTAGATTTAGTTTTCAACATTCATTTCCACATTGAGTTACAATTTTTTCTCCCCATCTTCCCCCTACTCCCCATCCCCAAATAGCAAGCTTACTGAATACACCTTCTCTATATCTATTTTCTCTTATATCCTCACCCATTACCCCCCTAAATTTTTAGTAGGAGAAGATGGATTTCTATAATCCAGGGACTATATGTCTTATTTCCCAGTTGAATGTAAAAACAATTTTTTTAAACATTTGTTTTAAAAACTTTGAATTCCACATTTTTTCTTTCTTCCCTCCTCACTCGCCCACCACTGGGAAGGATAAGCGTTCAATATAGGTTGTACATGTGTAGTCACCCAAATCATTTCCATAGTAGGTTATATTATGAAAGACTAACTATATTTCCCTCCATCCTATCCCTCCCCCACACTTGTTCTATTTTCTCCTTTTACCCTATCACTTTTCAAAAAGGTTTGCTTCTAATGACCCTCTCCCCCAATCTGCACTCTCTTCTATCACCCCACCTCTTATTCCCTTTCCCCCTATTTTCCTGTAGGATAAGATACCCAATTGAGTGTGTATGCTGTTCCCTTCTTAAGCCAAATTCAATAAGAATAAAGTTGTCCCATTCCGTTTCACCTTCCTGATCTTCACCTCCATTGTAACAGTTTTCTCTTCCCTCTTTTATATGAGATAATTTACTCTAATCTATCTTTGCTTTCTCCTTCTCCCAATCTATTCCTCCCTCACTGCTTAATTTTATTTTTTTGATATCATCCCGTCATAGTCAACTCAACCTGTGCCCTCTGTCTATGTAGACATGAACATACATATGCCCACACTCATAAATATATATTTATATACACATACACTCTCCTAAATGTATATATATATATTTGTACATATTCCCTTTGACTATCCTCATACTGAGAAAAGTCTTATGAGTTACAATTATCATTTTTCCATGTAGGAATATAAATAGTTCAGCTTTAATAAGTTCTTTATAATTTCTTTTTCCTGTTCACCTTCTTGTGCTTCTCTTGCTTCTTGCATTTGAAAGTCAAATTTTCTATTCAACTTGGGTTTTTCATCAAGAATGCTTTAAAATCCTCTATTTCATTAAATGACCATATTTTCCCCTGAAGCATTATACTCAATTTTGCTGGGTAAGTGATTCTTGATTTTAGTTCTAGCTCCTTTGACCTCTGGAATATCATATTCCAAGCTCTTCAGTCCCTTAATGTAGAAGCTAGTAGGTCTTATGTTATCCTGATTGAGTTTTCACAATATTCAAATTGTTTCTTCCTGACTGCTTGCAGTATTTTTCCTGGACCTGAGAACTCTGAAATTTGGCTGTAATATTCCTAGGAGTTTTCTTTTGGGTTTTTTTCAAAAGACAATCAGTGAATTCTTTCCATTTCTATTTTGCCCTCTGGTTCTAGAATATCAGGGCAATTTAACTTAAGAATTTCTTGGAAAATGGTGTCTAGGCTCCTTTTTTGATCACAGCTTTCAGTAAGTCCAATAATTTCAAAATTGTCTCTCCTGGATCTCTTTTCCATGTCAGTGGCTTTTCCAACAAGATATTTCACTTTGCCTTCTATTTTTTCATTTGTTTGGATTTGTTTTATAGTATCTTGATTTCTCACAAAGTCATTAGCTTCCAATTGCTCCAATCTAATTTTGAAGGAATTATTCTCTGCAGTAAGCTTTTGAAATTCCTTTTCCATGTGACAAATTCAAATTTTTAAGGCATTCTCCTCATTGACTTTTTGGGCCTCTTTTGCCATTTGAGTTAGTCTACTTTTTAAGGTATTATTTCCTTTAGTGTATTTTTAGGTCTTCTTTATTAGGCTATTGACTCATTTTTCCTGATTTTCTTGCAACATTCTCATTTCTCTTCCCAATTTTTCCTCTGCTTCTCTTACTTAATTTTAAAAATCCTTCTTGAGCTCCTCCATGGCCTGTAAGCAGTTAATATTTTTCTTAGAGGCTTTTGATGCAGGAATTCTGACTTTGCTGTATTCCTCCCACTCCATGCCTTGATCCTTTTTGTCTCCAGAACATGATTCTATGGTCTGTTTGTGTTTCCTCAGCTTGCTCATATTGCAAATCAATTACTTGATGTTTGAACTTTATACCATGGTAGAACTCTGCTTCCAGAATGGAGAGAGCTTTGTCCCAAATCTTTGGGGTTTTTGTAGCTGCCAGAGCTATTAGGAGGGTGCCCTCTCTACAGTCCCCACAAGCTCTTTCCCACTGCCCAAGAACACCCTCAGACCACCACCCAAGACCACCATCCAGATCCAAACAGGTTAAAGCAAAAGCTATTACCCTCTGAATAGTCACTTCTCCCCCCTGCCCCTACATCTGCAACCAGGAACTCCTGAGGCAGACACACTAAGGTGACTGCACAGCCGTTATAACTACACTGCTTCTCACCCCGTGAGCAAAGTGTGGACTGCACTCTTCTTTCCCTCCTGTTCCATCAGAGTTCCAAACTGACCTTTTACTTTGTCTTTGGAATTTATAGATTAAGAAATCTTGAAACTGCCACAGCTGCTGGTGATTCACTCTCCTGAAGTCTGCTCTGGCTGTTACTGGTCAGGGCTGCCCTGGGGCTGGAACCACATGGCACAAATGGAAATGTGCTGGGCTCCCAGCTGCATTTGATAGACCCTTCCTGTAGTCCTGGTTGGCTGCTTTCAGGGTGGGATTTGTTTCTCTTTGTCACTTTGTGGGTTCTGTAGCTCTAAAGTTTGTTTAGAGACATTCTTTTTACATGTATTGGAAGTGATTGGATTAGGAGCTCATGCCAAGTATGTGCTTCCACTCCATCATTTTGGCTCAGTCCCATTCTTTTGATATTCTCAAAATTTTTATTCTTAGAAGTGAATTGTCTTATTAGTTTTTCTAACTCTATTATATAACTTTTTTCATTATTATATGGTAAGCCCCGAATAAGTAAATTAAATTAGGTAGAATCAATGTTTTCTTATATTGGTTTAGTCCAACTATTGGCAATTAATATTTTCCTAGTTGTTTAGATCTAGTTTTATTTGTGTCAAGTTTTTTTTATACTTATTCGTACTTCAATACAAAAGACCAAAAAAGAACACATATAAAGTATTACATGAAAAGAAGATTTAAAATAAAACCATGAATATCTATTACACACAAATAAGTATATATATGTAAAACCATGCTATACATAATTCTGTTTATTAGTTCTGTCTCCAAATGTGGAAAGCATTTTCCTTTATAGGTTCTTTGTAACTGCTTTGAGTATTAATAATACTCAAAATGACTTAGTCATTTAGAGTTGTTCTTAGAACAATATTGATATTACTATGTAGAATACTCTCTTGGTCCTGCTCACTCTTCATCATTTCATGAAAGTCTTTCCATGTTTTTATTCTAAAATCAACCAGCTTATTATTCTCATAGTGAAATAATATCCCATCACAATCACATAAGACAACTTGTTTACTAATTCCCTAATTGGTAGACAACACCTCAATTTCTAGTTTTTGCCAAAACAAAGAGAGTTGCTATAAATATTTTAGAATATATAAGTTATTTTTCCTCTTTGCCTTTTACCTTGGGAAACAGACCTAATGGTGATATTGCTGAGTTAAAGTGTATACACAGTTTGATAATGCTTTGGACATAATTCTAGATTGACCTCCAAAATGTTTTTGTAGATCTACTTCTTGACTTACATATCCTTCTAAAAGTCCCTCCCTTCCCCTGCTTCCTTGCCGTATTCCCTCACAAATCTGCAAAATTATCATACCCTTCTAGATACATATGTTATTATCTATTTAACCCAGTTCTGATGAGAATAAGTTTCCAACATTACCAGCCATCACTCCCTCCACCTGTTTAACTATAACATTTCTTCCATTCATGACTCTTTTGTATGAGATGATTGCTCCATTTATCTCTCTCTACCCAGTTTTGTTCTTTTTAATCATCCAATAATGCTCAACTCAATCCCAAACATTCCACTATATATGCTCTTTTAAATTAAACAAGTAATAATAACATTTTTAAGAGTACAGATAACATTTTCCTATATAAGAAATAAACAGTTTAACCTTATTGAGTCCCTAATAATAGGTCTTTAATGTTTACTTCATGTTTCTCCTGGATTTTATATGTCAAAATTTCCATTGAGTTCTGTTTTTCATTGCAAATATTTAAAAGTCTTTTAATTCATTAAATATCATTTTTTCTCCATTCAGGATTATACTAAGCTTTGCTTAATAAATTATTCTTGATCCCAAGATCCTTGCTCCTTCAAATATCATATCCTAAACTGTTTGGTCTTCTGACGTAGAAGCAGCTAGATCTTGTATTATCCTAAATGCATGCAAATAGAAAATATAGAAAGAATTACAAAATGTAAAATAGTCCATTTTAAGTATATAAAATTAAAAACTTTTTGCACAAATAAAACCAGTGTAGCAAAACTAAAAAGAAAGCAAAAAGTGAGGAAACTTTTTGCAACAAATATCTGTGATAAAGGTCTCATTTCTCAAATATATAGAGAAGTGAGACAAATTTATAAAAATACGAATCATTCCCCAATTGACAAATAGTCAAAGGATATGATAGGCAATTTTCAGAGAAAGAAATAAAAATTCTTTGTAGTTATATGGTAAAAAGAAATATCTAAATCATTATTAGTTAGATAAATGCAAACTAAAACAAATCTGAGTTACCATCTCATCTCTATCAGATTAACTAATTCAATTATAAAAACGAAAATGACAAATGTTGGAGATGTTGCAAAACTTGGGCAGTAATGCTTTGTTTATGGAGTTCTAAACTGATCCAAATATTCTGAAGAACAATTTAGAACTATGCCCAATGTGCTATAAAACTGTACATACCCATTGATCAAAGCTATAGCACTTCAAGGTCTATATCCCAAAGCCTTAAAAAGTGGGTGGGAGGAATCGTTTTGAAAATACATTTACAGGGGAGGTGGAACCAAAATGGTAGAGTGAAAGCAGGAACTCATCTGAACCCCCTTGTGAATTCCTTCAATAACCCCTAAAAAGTGAATCTGAACACATTTTAGAGTGTCAGAGTGCATTGGGAGATGGAGCATGGCAGATTTCCTGCCACAGAAAGTGTGGAATGATAAGTTTTGCTTTTTTGTGCCAGGCAAAGAGAGCATGGTGCATGGATTACCATGGCACAGATTCCACCACAGTGGAGCTGGAGGGAGCCCAGGTGAACTGATTCACCTACCCCAAGGGTGATTCCCAGATCTTTCACCTCAGGGCAGGGGTCGTTTGGAGCTGGGTAAGAGACAAGCACAGGAGCTCCAGCAGTAGCAGCAGCTACTCCTGGGAAAATCAGCCAACAGTCTGGATGTTTACAATCACCTATATGACCTTCTGGGAGCAAAGATAGTGAAGTAAACAATACATTCTCCCAAACCCCACTGACCCTGAAAACCCAGATATTATTACCCCAGAGTAAAATTCTGAAATAGTGAAACCAGCAGCAGGCTTGGGAGTCCTGGAGGAAGGGCATGGCTGTGGCTGTGTTGAGGCTAAAGAGCAGGGTGGGAGGAGTCACAACAAATCCCATCTCAACTGACCAGTGGGAGATCCTGACCCCTAGGGGAATGGAGGCAGCAAGTGTCAACACCAGGACTCCAGGTGTGCCTTTGCACAACTAGGGGAATCTGCAGACACCAGTGTGGCACAGGTCACCAGTGGCTGAGCCTGCCTGAGCTCTAGCCCAGGGGCATGGAGATGGAAGCCTGAAGCCAGCAGACCACCCCTCCCCAACACCTCACACTATGTCATTGTAACCAAGGGAAACGTGGAAAGTTCTGGCCTTGACTTCAGTCTAGGCACTCAGAGACCACAACATACTAAGCCAATAACCCAATAAGCCCCTAACTCTCAGCATAAGAACCATGGATAAGAAGCAGAGGTCCACTTTAAAAGCCAGGAAATAGGCAATCACAATGAAGAAAAAGCAAGTTGGAAGAAGAAGATCTATTATATCCTATTATATTGAGCTAGAAGAAACAAATTCAGAAGAAGACAGCATTGACCCTATACACATATCTGACAACTCAAAAATGAAAAACTCAAAAGTCTCAAACCAAAAAAGCATTCTTGGAAAAGCTCAAGAAGGATTTTAAAAGTTAAATTAGAGAGGTGGAAGATAAATTGGCCAATCATTTTAAAAATACAATAGTCAAAATGAAAAAAAAATCACTGAAAAAATTAACTCCTTAAAAAGTAAAATTTGTGAAATGGGAAAGGAGATTCAAAGTCTAACCAGAGTAAATAGGTCCTTAAAAGTAAAATCTGAACAAATAGAAAAGAAGCTTCAAAAATTAACCAAGGAAAACAATTCACTAAAAATTAGAATTAATCAAATTGAAGCTAAAGACTCTAAGAGATATCAAGAATGAGTCAAGCAAAAGCTAAAGAATGAAAGAATAGAAGAAAATGTAAAATATCTCATCTGAAGACCAGCTGACTTGGAAAACAGAGAGATAATAAAAGAATTATTGGTATACTTGAAAGCCATGATGAAAAAAATAAGGCTGGGGTCGGGGAGAGGGCAGGGCCAAGATGGTGGAGCAGAAACAGGAAATTCTGTGAACTCCCCCCACAACCACCTCAAATATCTATAAAATATGACTCTAGACAAATTTTAGAGCTACAGAACCCACAAAGTGACAGAGAAACACAAATCTCCCACTGAAGGCAGCCTGGCAGGCTGACAGGAAGCATTCATCACAGCGCACTGAGAGCCAGGCACATTCCCGCATGAGCCATGTGGTTTTGGACCCAGGGGGCAGTGGCAGCCAGGACAAAGTTCAGGAGAGTGAATCACCAGCAGCTGTGGTGGTGTCCAGACTTATCAATTGATAATTGATAATTATACCAAATTGATACCAAAAAGAAAGTAGCAGGTTAATCATGAACACTGTTGGAAAGGAAGGGCATGGTTTGGCCCCTGTTCCCAGGGAAAGAAGTGGCAGAGGAATAGCAACTGTAGCATCTGCCACATGGCTGCCTGAGGAGCTCCTGGTCTACAGATTGAAAAGGGACCAAGCAACCATTCATAGGGTAATCTCTGTTGCTTTGACCTGCTGGGATCTGGGCCCCTTTCTTGGGTGGTGTTCCTGGGGTGAGAAATGCCAGCTTTCCAGTGTGCTGTCTGTAGAGAGTGTACCTTCCTCAGACATCTGACAACATCTGGAAAAACTACAGTGATTTGGGACAAAGTTCTCCTCTTTGGAAGCAGAGTTCTACTGTGGCAAAGACCTCAAAAGGCAATTAAATGGCAATACGAGTAAGCAGAGGAAGTACAAACAGATCATAGAATTCATTTTGGGGACAAAATGTATCAAAGCATGGAATGGGAGGAAGAAAACAAAGTCAGAACTCTTGCAACAAAAGCTTGAAAGAAAAATATGAACTGGTTACAAGCCATAGAGGAGATTTTTAAAAAAGGATTTTGAAAATCAAGAAAGAGAAGAGGAAGAAAAGCTGGGAAAAGAAATGAGAACGATGCAAGAAAATTAGGAAAAGAGAATCAACAACCCGACTGAACAAAGTAACATTTCAAAAGTAAAATAACTCAAATGGCAAAAGAGGCCCAAAAAGCCAATGAGGAGAAGAAAACATTAAAAATTCTAATTTTCCACATGGAAAAGGAATTTCAAAAGCTCACTGAAGAGAATAACTCCTGGAGGAGCCACGGTGGTGGCACAGAAGCAGGAAAATGACACAGCTTGCACATAGCCACCTCAAATACTCATAAAATATGAATCTAAACAAATTTTAGTCGTCCAAAACTCACACAAAAATACAGAAAAACACATCACCCGCTGAAGGCAGCTCAGGAGGAAGGGCTCATCACAGCGCACTGGGAGCTGAAAACCAGCCCAGCCTGAAACCACAGCTTGGCCCAGGGGCAGTCAGGACAAGCTGCAGCTGGAACCTTCAGGAGAGTGGATCAGAGGCAGCAGTAGCAGTTTACAGAATTATCAAGCCGTAGGTAATAAGGAATAAGTGAAAGGTTAGTAGAACTTGGCTAAATTTGGGGGAGAGGATCTGGCTGAACAGCCCACAGGGCAAGGAAGCAGCAGATGTGGCACAGCTGCATCCACAAAGTTGCTTCAGAGCTCCCATGCTACAGATTGCAGGGGGGCCAAGCTATCATTCAGGGCCTAAGTACTCTTGCCTTAACCAGCCTGGATCAGGATCGTGGTCTTGGGTGGTGATCCTGAGGGGTGTAACCACTGAGCCAAAGTTGGTGGGGGCTGCAAAAAAAGAAAAGGTGGCCTCCTAATAGCTCTGGCAGCTGTGAAAACC
>CM053600.1:71054590-71068272 GCA_028646575.1 Pseudocheirus occidentalis | reverse complement strand
GGGGCACAATAGATCAGGAGTCCCAATCAGGACTTGCAAATGTACATACTTTAGATATTTACTAGGCCAATGAGAGCATCCACCCAACAAGATTATACTATCCTTGCCTAGTGCCCTTGTAGAATTGGGGTGCTAGTGTGCTAGGACCTCTGAAGGTCTTGGCCCCCAAAACATAAAATGGAAGCAGATCACAGAATGGATTAGAAAATGAAATGTAACAGTATATTATTTACAAGAAAAAACACTTGAAACAGAAAGACACACAAAGAGTTAAAATAAGAGACTGGAGCAGAATCTATTATGTTTCAGTTGAACTATAAAAGGCAGGGATAGCATTCATGTTTTCAGACAAAGCAAAAGCAAAAATAGACTTAATGAAAAGTGATAAGCAGGGAAACTACATTTTACTAAAATGTAATATAGACAATGGAATGATGCCTATATTAAACATATATGTATCAAACAGAATAGTATTAAAATTCTAAAATGAAAAGTTAAATAAGTTATAGGAGAAAATAGCAAAACTACATTAGTAGAGGACCTCAAACTTCCCCTCTCAGAGTTGGATAAATCTAACTTTAAAATAAAAAAGAAGTTGAGGAGATGAAAACAGTCTTAGTAAATTTAGATATAATAGACCATCTGAAGAAAACGTAATGGGAATAGAAGAAAATAAACTTTTTTCTGAGCTATAAATGGCACATTCACAAAAACAGACCATGTATTAGGGCACTAAAAACCTCACAACCAAATGCAGGAAAGAAGAAATATTTTAGACCTTAATGCAATAAAAAGCCATTAAATAAAGGGTTATGGAAGCACAGGTTATAAATTAAATGGAAACTAAATAATCTAAATCTAAATTCATGGGTCAAAGAATAAACCATAGGGTGAAAAATCAACAATTTCATTACAGATAATAGCAACAATGAGATAACATCCCAAAATTTGCAGGATGCAGTTAAAGCAGTATTTCAGAGGAAATTTACATCTCTGAATGCTTGCATCAACAAAAGAAAGAGCAGATCAATGAATGGGGCATAGAATAAAAAAAAACTGAAAAAAAGAACAAATTAAAAACAGTATAATACCAAAATGGAAATCCTGCAGATCAAAGGAAAGATTAATAAAATTGAAAGTAAAAAAAGTCATTGAACTAATAAATAAAACTAGAATCTGGTTTTATGAAAAAATTAACAAAATATATAAGCTGTTCCTTATTCTGATTTAAAGAAAGAAAGAAAAAATCAAAATACCAGTATTGGAAATGAAAAGGGTAATTGCACCACAAATGAATAAGAATTTAAAGCAATTATTAGCATTCATTTTCTCCCAATTACATGCTAGTAAAACTGTTAATCTAAGTGAAAAGAATGAATATTTACAAAAATGTAAATTACACAGATTGATAGAAGAGGAAATAGAATACTTAAGTAATCCAATTTTGGAAACAGAAATGAACAAACTATAAAAGAGCTCCTTAAGAAAAAATCCCCAGGACCAGATAGATTTACAAGTGAATTTTGACAACCATTTATGGAACAATTAATCCCAATACTATATAAACTATGTGAAAAAAAAAGGTAATGAAGGATTCCCATCAAATTCATTTCATGGTGCAAATATGATTTTGATACTTAAAATCAGCAAAGCAAAAACAGAAGAAGCAAGCTATAGGCCAATTAATGAATGCTGATACAAAAATTTTCAACAAAATACTAGCAAGAAAATTACAACAATATATCACAAGGATCATATATCATGAATAGGTGGAATTTATACTAGGAATACAGAATTGGTTCATTATTAGGAAAACTATCGGCATAATTAACTTTATCAATACAAAAAATCAATACAAAATGATAAGATTATCTCAATAGAAGCTGAGATAATATTTCTGTGTTTGAGAAAAATTAGACTCATTTCTATTAAAAACACTAGAAAACCTGGGAATAAAAAGACCCTTTCTTAAAATCATTAATGCTACCTACCTACAAGTTAGAGAAAGCATTATCTATAGTGGGAATAAGCTAGAAGCCTTCATAATTTAATCAAAGGTGAAGTAAGGATGTCCATTATCACAACTAATGTTCAATACTATAATAGAAATACTAGCTATTGCAGTAAGATAAGAAAAAGGAACTGAAGGAATAAAAAAGGAAACAAGAACCAAAATTCTATGCAGATGATATGATGTTATATTTAGAGATTCAACTAAAAAACTAGCTAAAAAAATTAACAATTTTAGCCAAGTTTGTAGGATATAAAATAAACCCACATAAATCACCAGCATTCCTATATACAATAAAAAACCCAGGAGACAAAAAGAGAAATTCCATTTAAAGAGATTTTTAAAAGTTCCATAAAAAGAGATAAAAAGAGAAATCCCATTTAAAGTAACTGTAGGCAATATAAAGTACTTACGAGTCGTCCTGCCAAGTCTAACCCAGGGACTATATGAACACCACTACAAAGCAATTTTCACACAAATAAAGACAGATCTTAATAACTGGAGAAATATTAATTGCTCGTGGACAGGCTTAGTCAATATAACAAAAAATAACAATTCTAACTAAATTTATTTATTTATTCAGTGCCTTGCCAATCACACTATCAAATAATTATTGTATATAGCTAGAAAAAAATAATAAAATTTATCCTGAAAAATAAAAGTTCAAGAAGATCAAGAAAATCAATGGAAAAAATGTGAAAGAAGACAGATTAGAAGTATCAAATTTCAAACTATATTACCGATAAGTAATCATGAAAACAATATGGTATGGGATAAGAAATAGAATGGTTGCAAGATGGTGGAGAGAAGTCAGGAAGTTTCCTGAGGTCTCCTCAATTTCCCTTGGAAACAACATTAAATCAAGCCTCTAAATGGATTCTGGAGTGACAGACCTACAAAAAGATAGAATGAAACTAACTTTCAGCTTGATATCCCTTAGAAGAACTTCAGGAAAAGTTTGTCTCACTTGGGTAAAAGCTGGGTGCAGACAGTGTCTGGGCAAGCCAGCAGAAAGTTCTTAGCCACAGCATAGATTAGTAACTGAGGGCCCTTGGTCTTGGCTCAGTAGGCCAGCAGTGAGACCTCCAGGCACAGCAAAGAAGGCAAACTGTGATCCCTGGAATCTTGATACACAGTAGGCCAGGCTATCTCTAGCTCAGTAGGCAAGCTGCAAATACCTGAGGCCCTACATGGAAAGCCAGTGATCAGTCTACTGTGCCACAGCATAGGAAGCTTGCAATAGTGCCTCCTCTGCCCCAGGAACAGAGTTCACAAAATAGGTTGAAAAATGAGTAACAGACAGAAAAGAGCCCTGCCTATAGAAAGCTACTGTGGTGACAGGGATGATTAAAATACAAACTCAGAAGATAGCAACAATTTCAAAGGGCATACAATGAAAGCCTCAAAGGGGAATATGAATTGGTCTCGAGTTCAAAAAGTCCTCTTGGAAGAGCTCAAAAAGGATCTTAAAAATCAAATGAGAGAGGTAGAAGAAAAAATAGGAAGAGAGAGTTAGGCAGGAGAATTATGAAAAAAGAGTCAATAGCTTAGAAAAGGAAACACAAAAATTGACTGAAGAAACAACTCCTTTAAAAGTAGAATTGGCCAAATGAAAAAGGAGGCAAAAAATGCTAACTAAAAAAAAATGGTTCCTTAAAAATTAGAATTGAGAAAGTAGAAGCTAGTGACTCTACACGACATCAAGAATAAGTGAAACAGAATCAAAAGAATAAAAAAAAATTGAAGAAAATGCAAAATATCTTACTGGAAAAAACAACTCATTTGAAAAATAGATCAAGGAGGGATAATTTAAGAATCATTGGACTACCTGAAGGCCATGATCAAAAAGAGAGCCTGAATAGTATCTTTCAAGAAATTGTCAAGGAAAACTACCCTGGCATTCAAGAACCAGAGGGCAAAATAGTCAGAATCCACAAATCTCCCCTGAAAGAGATCCCCCAAAAGAAAACTCCAAGGAATATTGTAGCTAAATTCCAGAACTATCAGGTCAAGGAAAAAATACTGCAAGCAGCCAGAAAGAAACAATTCAAATATGAAGAAGCCACAGTCAGGATTACACAGGATTATACTATTTGTCATTAAAAGATCTGAGGTCTTGGAATACATTTCTGAAAGCAAAAGACCCTAGATTGCAACCAAGAATAAACTACCTAGCCAAATTGGGCATAACATTTCAGGGGGAAAAGATTGATCTTCAATGAAATAATGAAATAAGGGACTTTAAACTTTCCAGATAAAAAGGCCAGGGTTGAACAGAAAATTTGATCTTCAAATACAAGATGAAAAAGAAGCATAAAATGGCACACAGGAAAGAAACAACATGCTATTCAGTAAGATTCAAAGTGATTTCCCTGTATGGGAAGATGTTACTTCTAACTCTTGAGAACTCTATCTTTATTAGGCCAGTTAGAAGGAGAATACATAGATACAGGGTATGGGTATATGTTGACTCTGATGTGATGATAATAAAAAAAAATTAAAGAGTGAAAAAGGATTGTACATTGAGAAGAGGAAAAGGAGAAACAGAATGGGGTAAATGGTTTATTGTACAGAATTGGGAGCCAAGTACAGTCCTGTGTGAGCCTGGTGGTCCCAGACCCTAGGGCAGCCCTGATCAGAGGCACAGGCTGGCCAGAGCAGAGTTCGGGAGAGTGAATCACCAGCAACTATGATTTCTAGACTTCTCAACCCATAAACACAAATGAGAAAGAAAAGGTCAGTGGAGAACTCTGGTGGAACTGGGTGATGGAAGAGTAAAATCTGGTCCCTGCCCCCAGGTTGAGAGGTGGTGGAGGTGTGGTGACTGCAGCTGCTGCCTCTTGGCTATCTCTGGAGCTCCTTCCCTGCAGATCATAGGGGGACCTAGCAACCATTCAGAGGGCAATTGCTTTAGTTTGACCTGCTTGGATCTGGGTTGCTGTCTTGGGCAGTGGTTCTGGGGTGAGAAACACTGGTGTGCCAGAGCTTGTGGTGGATATAGAGAAGGCACCCTCTTCAGACTTCTGACAACATTTGTGAAAACCCCAGTAATTTGGGACAAAGCTGTCTCCACTCTGGAAGCAGAGTTTTACCATGACAAAGAATTCAAAAGTAAAGTAATTGGCTGGCAAGATGAACAAACAGAGCAAGCACAGTCAGACCATAGAATCTCTTTTTTTGGGACAAAAAGGATGAAACTATGGAACCAGAAGAAATCAACAAAGGCAAAACTCCTGCATCAAAAGCTTCCAAGAAAAATGTGAAATGGTTATATGCCATGGAGGAGCTCAAGAAGGATTTTGAAAATCAAGTAACAGAAGTGAAGGAAAAATTGGGAAGAAAAATGAGAATGATGGAAGAAAATCATGAAAAGCAAATCAAAAGCCTGCTAAAGGAGATACAAAAAATACTGAAGAAAACAACTTCATAAAAAAATAGACTAACAGAAAGGGCAAAAGAGGCCCAAAATCCAATGAGGAGAATAATGCCTTAAAAAGCCAACTTGCCCAGATGAAAAAGGAATTTTAAAAAATCACTGAAGAGAATAATTCATTCAAAATTAGAATAGAGCAATTGGAAGCTAATGACTTTATGAGAAATCAAGGTATTATAAAAACAGATCCAAACAAATGAAAAAAAAATAGAAGGCAATGTGAAATATCTCATTGGAAAAACCACTGACCTGGAAAAAAGATCCAGGAGAGATAATTTAAAAATTATTGGTCTATTTGAAAGCCATGATAAAAAAAAACAGCCTATAAATTCTCAAGGAAAATTTCCCTGATATTCCAGAACCAGAGGGCAAAATTGAAATGGAAACAATTCACCAATCACCTTTTGAAAAAAGATCCCCCAAACTCCTAGGAATGTCGTAGCCAGATTACAGAGTTCCCAGGTCAAGGAGAAATTATTACAAGGTGTCAAGAAGAAACAATTAGAGTTTTGTGGAAACACAATCAGTATAACATAAGATGTAGCGGCTTCTACATTAAGGGAATGACAGTCTTGGAATATGGTATTCCAGAGGTCAAAGAAGCTAGGATTAAAACCAAGAATCATCTACCCGACAAAACTGAATATGATGTTTCAGGGGAAAATATGATCATTCAATAAAATAGAGGATTTTCAAGTATTTTTGATGAAGACACCAGAGCTGAACAGAAAATTTGACATTCAAATGCAAGAAGCAAGAGAAGCTTGAGAAGGTAAACAGGAAAAAGAAATGATAAGTAATTTATTAAAGTTGAACTATTTGTATTTCTACATGGAAAAACAATAATTGTAAATCATGAGACTTTTCTCAGTATGAGGACAGCTGAAGGGAATATGTATGTGTGTATGTATGAATACACACATATATGCATATATAGGAGGGTGTATGTGTATATAAATACATATGTGAGTGTATGTATATACGTGTACATGTATACATAGACAGAGGGCATAGGATAAGTTGAATAGGAAGGGATGATATCTAAAAAATAAAATTAAGAGGTGAGAAAGGAATATTACGAGAAAAGGAGAAAGGGAGAGATAGAATAGGGTGAATTATCTCATGCAAAAGAGGCAAGCAAAAATTGTTACAATGCAGGAGAAGAATAGGAAGGTGAAAAGGAATGGGTCAAACTTATTCTCATTGAAATTGGCTGAAAGAGGAAATAACATACACACTCAATTGGGTATCTTACCCTACAGGAAAGTATGGGGGAGTTGGATGAAAGGGGGGATGAAAGAAGGGAGGGCAAATTGGGTAGTTAGAAGCACACACTTTTGAAAAGGGACAGGATCAAGGTATAAAATAGAAAAAGTGGGGGGTGGGATAGGAAAAAAAAAGCAAAATATAATTAGTCTCTCACAATACATCTACTATGGAAATGTTTTGTGTAACTACACATGGACAACCTATATTGAATTGCTTATCTTCCCAGTGGGGGTGTGTCAGGAAGAAAGAAGGGAAAGAAGCTGGAAATCAAAGTTTTAAAAACAAATATTAAAAGTTTTTTACATGCATCTGGGAAATAAGATATACAGGCACTGGGGTATAGAAATCCTCTTGCCCTACTAGGAAGTTAGAGGGGGCAGAGGGGAGAATATAAGAGATAGCAGACTGGGGGAAGGAGGTATTCAGTAGGCTTGCTATTTTGGGGTGGCGGGTAGGGGAAAGATGGGAGAAAATTTGTAACTCAAGTCTTGCGGAAATGAATGTTGAAAATTAAAAATAAACAAAAAGAAAGAAAAGAAACATATTCGATGCAGTTACACACAGAGTAAGGGTAAAAGACAGAATATATTGTGTTTCAGTTGAAGTAAAAACAAAAAAGAAAAGCAGAGTTAGCAATCCTATTCTTAGACAAAGCAAAAGCAAAAATACACAGAATTAAAAGAAATAAGGAATGAAACTACATCTTGCTGAAAGATACAACAGACAATGAAGTGATATCAATACTAAATATATATGCACCAAGTGGTATAGAATCCATATTCTTCGAGGAGAAGTTAAGTGAATTACAGAAAGAAATAGACAGCAAAACTATGCTAGTGTGGGACCGCAACTTTTCCCTTTCAGAAATAGATAAATCTAATGACAAAATCAAAAGAAATAAGTTAAGGAGGTGAACAGAGTTTTAGAAAAGTTAGGTATGGTAGATCTCTGGAGATAATTGAATGGGGAGAGAAATGAACATACCTTTTTCTCAGCAGTATATACATTGCATGTAGATAAAACCAGAACATGTATTAGGACATAAAGACTTCAAATCAAATTCAGAAAGACAGAAATATTAAATGTGTCCTTTTCAGATCATGATGCAATAGAAATTATGTGGAATAAAGAGCCATGGAAAAATAAGACAAAAACTAATTGAAATGAAACAATTTAATCCTAAAGAATGAATGGATCAAACATCAAATCATAGAAACATTCAGTGATTTCTTCAAAGAGAATGACAGTAATGAGACAACATACCAAACCTTATGGGATGCAGTCAAAACAGTTCTTAGGAGAAATTTTATATGTCTAAATCCTTCTATGAATAAAATAGAGAAGGAGGGTATCAATGAATTGGTCATGCAACTGAAAAAAGCCAGAAAAAGAACAAATTAGAACTTCCCAATGAAATATCAAATTAGAAATTCCAAACATCAAAGGAGACTTTAATAAAATTGAAAGGAAGAAAACTGTCGAACTAATAAACAAAATTAAGAACTTGCTTTGTGGGAAAAAATAACAATAAAATAGATAAGCCTTTGGTTAATTTGATTTAAAAAAAGAAAGAAGAAAACCAAAATATCAGCGTCAAAAATTAAAAGGGTAAATGTACCACTAATGAAAAGGAAATTAAAACAATAAATAAGAGCTACTTTGTCAAACTCTATGTCAATAAGTCTGAAAAACTAAGGGAAATGGAGGTATATTTACTATATATATATATTGCTCAGAATAACAGAAGAGGAAATAAAATACTGAAATAACACCATTTTAGAAAAAAATCAAACAAGCCATCAGGGTACTCCCTAAGGAAAATTTTCAAGGGTCAGACGGATTTACAACTGAATTCTACCAAATATTTAAAGAATAATTAATTCCAACACTATATGGCATATTTGGAAAAATAGACATAGGAAGAGTCCTAACAGATTCCCTTTATGACAACAATATGATGCTGATACCCTAAACCAGAAAGAGCCAAAACAGAGAAAAAAAACAGACCAATCTCCCTGGGGAACAAGTGAGAAAAAATTTTAAATAAAATATTACTAAAGTGATTACACCAACTTACTACTAGGATAATACATTATGACCAGGTGGGATGTATAATAGGAATGCAGGGTGGGTTCAATATTAGGAAAACTATTAGCATACTGGATTATATCAATAAGAAAACTAACACAAATCTTATGACAGTAGATGCTGAAAAAGCTTTTGACAGGATAATGCACCCATTCCTAATAAAAACACTAGTGAGCAAAGAATAAGTGGAGTTTTCCTGAAAGTAATAAATAATATCTATCTAAAACCATCAGCAAGCATTACATGTAATGGTGATAAGCTAGAAACATTCCCAATAAGATCAGGGGTGAAACAAGGATGTCTATTACCACTACTATTATTTAATAATGTATTATAAATCTTAGCATTAGGAATAAGAGAAGAAAAAGAAATTGAAAGAATTAGAATCAGTAATGAGAAAACAAATCGATCAATGTTTGCAAGTGATAGGACAATAGAATTAGAGAATCAACTAAAAAATTACTTGAAATAGTTAATTTTAGCAAAGTTCCAGGACTTAAAATAAGCTCAAATAAATCATCAGCATTTCTATATATTACCAACAAAGCCCAGCAGTAAGACAGAGAGATAGGTTCCATTTGAAATAACTGTAAACAATATAAAATACTTAGGAGTCTACTGCCAAGACAAACTCTTCTCACACAAATAAAGTCAGATTTACCAGCTGAAAAAAAGATCAATTGCTTATGGGTAGGTTAAGCTAATATAATAAAATGACAATTCTACCTAAATTAATTTATTTATTCAGTGCCATACTGATAAAATACCAAAAAATTATTTTATGAAGCTATAAAAAATATTTTAAAATTCACCTGGAAGAACAAAAGGTCAACAATATGAAAGTTATATTAATTAAAAAAAAACAGAAGGTTACCTAGTTGTACCCAACCTAAAAGTATATTAAAAAGTGACAATCATAAACAGTATTTGGTACTGACTAAGAAAGAGAATGGTGGATCAGTCATTAGGTACACAAGACACAATTGCAAATGTCTATAATAATCTACTGTTTGATAAAACCAAAGGCTCTAGATTCTGGGATAAGAACTCAGTATTGGATAAAAATTACTGGGGAAACTGGAAAATAGTATCACAGAAATTAGGCACAGACCAATATTTCATACCCTATTCTCAAATAAGGTGAAAATGGGTACAAGATTTAGACTTGGGGGGGGGGCGGCTAGATGGCACAGTGAATAGGGCACTGGCCCTGGAGTCAGGAAGACCTGAGTTCAAATCCGGCCTCAGACACTTCACACACACACACACACACACACACACACACACACACACACACACAAACTAGCCGTGTGGCCTTGGGCAAGTTGCTTAACCCCAATTGCCCTCCAAAAAAAAAAGCAAAAAAAAAAAGATTTAGACTTAGGGGATGATATCATAAGCAAATTAGGAGAGCAAGGAATATATTGCTTGTCAGATCTATGGGGAGGGGAAGAATTTATGACCAAATGATAGATAGAGAATGTTATGAAATGCAAAATGCATCATTTTGATTATATTAAGTAAAAAAGGTTTTGCACAAACAAAATCAATGCAGCCAAGCTTAGAAGGAAAGCAGAAAACTAGGAAATGATTTTTACAGCTAATCTTTCTGATAAAGGTCTAATTTCTAAAATATGTAGAGAACTGGGTCAAATTTATAGGAATACAAGTCATTCTCCAGTTGATAAATGGTTAAATAATATGAACACGCAAGTTTCAGATGAATAAATTAAAGCTGTTATTTATAATATGAAAAAGTTCTCTAAATCACTATTGATTAGAGACATGTAAATCAAAATAACTCTCAGGTACAACCTTATATTTATCAGATTGTCTAATATGATAGAAGAATATTTTAAATTTTGGTGAAGATAAGGGGAAATTTTAACAAAAATAAATTGTTGGTGGAGTCATGAACTGATTCAACAATTCTGGAGAGCAATGGGGAACTATGCCCAAAGAGCAACTAAACTGTGCATACCCTTTTCATTCAGCAATACCATTATTACTTCTTTATCCCAAGGGGAGAAAAAAAGGTAAAGAACCCACATGTACAAAAATATTTAACGTTCTTTTTGTCTTAGAAAAGAATTGGAAATTGAAGGGATGCCTATCAGTTGGGGAATGGCTGAATAACTAGTGGTATATAAATATAATGGAATAGTATTGTGCTATAAGAAATTATGAGCAGGTGGATTTCAAGAAAACCTGGAAAGACTTACATTAACTGATGCTAATTGAAATGAGCAGAACCAGGAGAATATTGTACGCAGCAACAGTGACATTGTGTAATGATCAACTATGAAAGACTTCATTATTCTCAGCAATACAATGATCCAAGACAATTACAAAACATATGTGATGGAAATAATAAGAACAGTGAGAGAAAGAACAATGGAGTCTGAATATAGACCAAAGCATGAATCAAAGCATCTTTTCTTTTCTTCTTTCTTAGAGTTTTCCCCTTTTGTTCTGATTCTTCTTTCACAATCTAATGTGGAAACATGTTTAATATGAATGTAAATGTATAAACTATATAAGATTGCTTGCTGTCATGGGTAGGGGGAGGGACTGGGAAGAAGGTTGAAAATATTTTTAACTTAAAATTTAGAAAAATGAATGCCAAAAATTTTTTTTACTTATGATTGGAAAAATATCATTAAGTATTTGTAATACTATTGAGAATAGTGGATCAGAGGGGGCAGAGTCAAGATGGTGGCATAGAAGCAGGAAAACTCTGCAGCTCCCACATAACCACCTCAAATACCTATAAAATATGACTCTAAACAAAATTTTGAGTTTCAGAATCCACAAAACTAAGAAAAACACATCTCCCGCTGAAGGCAGGCCAGCAGGTGGATGAGAAGGGCTCATAGCAGAATGTGGGGAGCTGAAACCAACTGGGCCTGAAACTGCAAATTATCCCCAAAGCAGGCAGGACAAGCTGTGGCTAATGCATTCGGGAGAGTGGATCACAAGCAGCTGTGGTAGTTTCCAGAATGATCAACCCATAAGAAACAAGGACAAAGTGAAAGGTCAGTGAAACTCAGCTAAATTTGGGGGAGAGAAGCAGGTCCAGCCACCAGCCCTCAGGGCAAGAAAGCAGCAAAAGTGGCCCCTGTAGCTGCCTCCATGTGGCTGCTTAAGAGGTCTCAGCCTGCAGATTTCAGGGAGGCCAAGTGACAATTCAGAGGCTAACTGCAGTTGCATTAACCTGCCTGGATCAGGATTGTGGTCTTGGGTGGTGATGCTGAGGTGTATGACCAGTGAGCCAAAGCTGGTGGGGGCTGCAGTGATGGTAGCCCCCTAATACCTCCAGCAGCTGTGAAAACCTCAGTGATTTGTGACAAAGCTATTTCCCTGGGAAGCAGAGATCTACTCCGGCTCAAAATTAAATTAACTGACTCAAATATAAAATAAACAGGCAAAGGAAGGAAACCAAGCTCAGCAATCCAACTTTAAATTCCTTTTTTGGGGACAAAAAGGATCAAAACATGGAATGGCAGGAAGACAACACAGTCAGAACTCCCACACCAAAAGCTTCCAAGAAAAATGTTAATTGGTTACAAGGCACAGAGGAGCTTAAGAAGAATTTTGAAAACCAAATAAGAGAAGTGGTGGAAAAATTGGGAAGAAAAATGAGAATGATGCAAGAAAATCAGGAAAAGAAAGTCAACAACCTGACTGAATAAATAAAACCTTAAAAATAGACGAACTCAAATGGCAAAAGAGGCCCAAAATGCCAATGAGGAGAAGAATGCCTTGAAAAGTCGAATTTGCCAAATGGGAAAAGTATCTCAAAAGCTCACTGAAGAGAATAATTCCTTCAGAATTAGATTGGAGCAAATGGAAGCAAATGACTTTATGAGAAATCAAGATACTATTAAACAGATCCAAAAAAATGAAAAAAAATAGAAGACAATGTGGAATATCTCCTTGAAAAAACCACTGACCTGGAAAAGAGATCCAGGAGAGACAATTCAAAAACTACTGGACTACCTGAAAGCCATGATCAAAAAAGAAATTATCCTTTAAGAAATTCTCAAGGAAAATTGTCCTGACATTTTAGAATCAGAGGGAAAAATAGAACTTTAAAGAATTTACAAGTCACCTCTTGAAAAAGATGCCCAAAAGAAAACTCCTAGGAATGTTTTAGCCAGGTTCCAGAATTCCCAGATTAAGCAGAAAATATTACAAGTTGCCAAGAAGAAACAATTTTAATACTGCAGAAACAGAGTTGGGATAACCCAGGATCTAGCAGCTTCTACATTAAGAGATCAAAGGATATGATATTCTGGAGATCAAGGGAGCTAGGATTAAAACCAAGAATCACCTACCCAGCAAAATTGAGTATAATGTTCCAGATGAAAATATGATCATTCAATGAGGTGGAGGACTTTCAAGCATTCTTGCTGAAAAAAAAAACAGAACTGAGCAGAAACTTTGACATTCAAATATAAGAAGCATGAGAAGGTAAACATGGAAAAGAAATCATAAGGAACTTAGAAAATTGAACTATTTACATGCCAAGATGGAAAAATGATAACTGTCACTTATGAAACTTTTCTCAGTATGAGGATAAGTGAAGAGAATATAAATGTATATATGTATACATACACATATGTCTATATAGGAGGGTATATATCTGCATATGAATACATATGTGAGTCTGTGTATGTATGTGTACATAGACAGAGGGTACAGGATCAATTGAATAGGAAGGGATTATATTTCAAAAGGCTAAATTGAGAGGTGGGAGAGGATTAGAATGAGAGGAGACAGGAAGAGACAGAATGGGGTTTATCATATCATATAGAAGAGGCAAGGGATAACTTACAATGGAGGGAAAGAATGGGAAGGCAAAAGGAAATGGGCCAACCT
>CM053600.1:71003095-71054490 GCA_028646575.1 Pseudocheirus occidentalis | reverse complement strand
AGGGGGGGCGGGATAGGGAGGAGGGACATATATAATATAATATATATATTATATATATATAATCAGTCTTTCACAATATGTCCTTTGTGGAGATGTTCTGCATAACTACACATGTACAGCCTGTATTCAATTGCTTGTCTTTCCAGCGGGTGTGAGTGATGAGGGAGGAAGGGAAATTAAAGTTCTACAATCAAATGTTAAAAATATATATACGTGTGTGTGTGTGTATATACACATATATGTATGTATATGTGTATGTGTATATATATGTATGTATATGTGTGTATATATATGTAATTAATTACATGCAACTGGAAATTAAGATATACAGGCACTGGGATAGGGAAATCCATCTTGCCCTACCTGAAAGTCAGAGGGGTGATGGGGGAGGACATAGGAGAGAACAGATTGGAGGGGGAGGGTATACAGTGGGATGGCTGTTTTGGGGTGGTGGTTGAGGGAAAGATGGGGAGAAAATTTGTAACTCAAAATTTTATGGAAATGAATGATGTAAACTAAAAACAAAGGCATGTCAATTTAAAAAAAAGAATGGTGGGTCAGTGGAATAGATGAAGCACATAATACAAAGTAGTAAATCATCATAATAATCTAGCATTTGAGAAATACCAAGCTTTGAGGGGTAAGAACTCATTATTTGACAAAAAATCCTGGGAAAACTAGAAAGCAATTGGAAAAACCTAGGCATTGACCACTATCTCATACTGTATACTAAGATAAATTCTGAATTAATAAGCTGTTTAGAAATATATGGTGTTATATTAAGTAAATTAGGGGAGCATAGAAAAAATGTAACTCTCAGACCTATGGGTAAATGAGTTCAACATACAAAGTAATAGAAGTGATTTGGGGAGCAAATTTACCTTTCAGAGCTTTAGGTAAGGCAAGAGTTTATGACTAAACAAGAGATATAGAGGATCATGGAAATTAAAATAAATAGTTTTGGCCACATGAAATAAAAAAGGTTTTGCAGAAAGAAACTGAAATTAGAAGGAAAACAGGAAACTGAGGGAAAATTTTATACCAAGTTCCTCTGTTGAAGTCTTAATTTCTTAAATATATGGGTAATTGAGCCAAATTTGTAAAAAAATAAGTGCCATTATCCAATTGATAAATGGTCAAAGAATATGAACAAGCAGTTTTAAGAAGAAGAAATCAGAGCTGTCAATAGTCACATTATAAAAATCATTAACATCACTACTGAATATAGAAATGAGAGTTTAAAAGACTGTGAGGTATTACCTCACATATATGTTGGCTAGCATGACAGAAAAGCAAAATGATGAATGCTGGAGGATATGTAGAAAAATAGGCACACTAATACACTGTTGGAATAGTGCTGAACTGGTTCAACCATTCTGAAGAATAATTTGGAATTGTGCCCAAAGTTATGTATAGCTTTTGATCCAGCAATACCACTACTAGGTCCATATCCCAAAGAGATCAAAGAAAAAGGAAATGGATTTATGGGTGTAAAAATGTTTGTAATAGATTTTTATTTGTGGTAGCCAAATATAGGGAATTGAGGGAAAGTCCATCACTTGGGGAATGGCTGAACAAGTTGTGGTGTATAATTGTCACGGAATATTATTGTTTTATAATAAATGACAAGTGGGATGGTTTCAGAAAACCTGGGAAGATTTATATGAAATAATATAAAGCTAAGTGAGCAGAATGAGAACATTGTACATAGTAACAGCAATATTGTAATGATGACCAGCTGTGATTTAGCTTCTCTAATCAATGCAATGATCCAAGGCAATTCCAAAGGACCCATGATGAAAAATTCTATCTACCTCCAGAGAGAGAACTAATGAAATCTAAATACAGATTAAATCACATATCTTCTTTCCTTCCTTCCTTCCTTCCTTCCTTCCTTCCTTCCTTCCTTCCTTCCTTCCTTCCTTCCTTCCTTCCTTCCTTCCTTCCTTCCTTCGTTCATTCATTTGTCAGTCTGTCCACCTGTCCATCTGTCCTTCCATCTGTCTGTCTATTCATTCATTTTGCTTTTTGGACAGGGGAAGTTTGGGCAATTGGGCTTAAGTGACTTGCCCAAGGTCACATGGCTATTAAGTGTTAAGTGTGTGGGGTGGCTAGGTGGTACAGTGAATAGAGCACCTGTCTTGGAGTCAGAAGGACTTCAGTTCAAATCCAGCCTCAGACACTTGACACTTACTAGCAATGTGACCTTGGAAAAGTCATGTAATCCCAATTTTCCTGCTCTCTACCCTCAAAAAAATGTGTTAAATATTTGAGTCTGATTTGAACTCAGGTCTTCCTGACTCCAGGGCAGGTGCTGTATTGACTGTGCCATTTTGTTGTCCCTAAACTAAATATTTATAATCTTTCTTTCTCTTCTTTCTTTTTTTGCAACATATCCATTATGGAAGCATTTTTCTTTAAAAAATTTTTTTGGTCTTTATTAATTTGTTTCTTTACTTTTAGTTTCAAGATTCAGTTCTGCAATCCCTTGAGTTTCAAATTTTGTCCCCCTCCTTTTCCTCCACCCTCCCCATGGTGGCATGATATCAAGTACAGGATCTGCAAATACTTTCATATTAGACATTAGTCAGGTTATAACAAAGTATTGTAACAGATGGAATGAACAATGGGAAAGAGGAACAAAACAAAACAAGAAAAAGAAAAAGAGCTGATAGTTTGCTTCAATCTGCATTCAAACTCTGTTCTTTCTAGTTCTTTCTCTGAATGTAGACATCTCTTACCATCCTGAGTCTTTTGGAGTTTTCTTATAACCCTGCATTGCTGGGAAGAGCCCAGTCTATACAAGTTGGTCATCACACAAATGTTGTGTCTATAATTTTGTACAAATTTCTCCTGATTCTGCTCTTCTCACTCAGCATCAGTTTGTTTAAGCCTCTCCAGGTAAATATGAAGTCCATCTGCTCCTAATTTCTTATAGCACATTAGTATTCCATTATAATCATATACCGCAACTTGTTTACCCATTCCCCAATTGATGGGCAACCCTTTAATTTCCAATTCTTTGCCACCACAAAAAGAGCTGCTATAAATATTTTTGTACATATGGGTCTTCCTACCACTTCTATGATCTCTTTAGGATACAGCCCTGGAAGTGGTATTGCTGGGTATTCAATTATTTATAGCCCTTTGGGCATAGTTCTAGATTGCTCTCCAGAATGCTTGAATCAGTTCACAACTCCACTAACAATGCATTAGTGTGATATGTTTTTGTTTTTCATGACTTCACTGATATAGTTGGCATATTGCTTGCCTTCTCAATGGATGGGGTAAGGGCAGGGGAGAGGGAGAAAATTTGGAATTTGGAATTTTAAATGTTTTTTGTGCTTTTTGGAGGGCAATTGGGGTTATGTGACTTGCCCAAAGTCACAAGGCTATTAAGTGTGTCAAGTGTCTGAGGCTGGATTTGAACTCAGGTCCTCTTGACTTCAGGGCTGGTACTCTATTTACTCTGCCATCTAGCTGCCCTGGGAATTTTAAATGTTAAAAATAAATAAACATGCAACCTACCCCCCAAAACAAAACAAAAACAAAAAAAGAGTTATGGAAGAATCAAGATTCAATCTAGTGTCAGCAGTCCTATTCATGGATGATGTCTTGTCAACATGGAATGAAACTCGTATTTTAGTGTCTGAGGCTTAGTTCCTGGACTAATCCTTGAGGGATCTGAATATGCTTTCCTGTATTGGGTCTGGCCCAACAAGAGAAACTTTGTCTAGGCTCAGATCAGTGATGATTAAGAACTTCACTATTGTTGAAGCTGGGTAGAAGACTCCTGGGCAGCCCATTGGGAGTTGGGATATAGTGTATAGAAGCTACCGAAATCTCTCAAATTCCATGAAGACACTTTTCTCTGATGATGATTTATAAGAACCTCTTATGTGGGAAATTGCCCAATTTCTTCACTGATGCCCCTGAAATGTTAAACCCCAGAAGAAATATTTTGACACATTGGGTAGATCCCCTAAAGACAACTGGTAGAGGAAAGCCTTCATTCAGTTTTTGTGATTCAATGAAAAATGATTGTTTGAAAAGGCAAAACCTTCCACTTTCCTTCCATTCCCCCATCTTTTCTCACTAGCTTATTCTAGCTTCATTTCCCTCAGGAGCAAAAAGGCAGATCTAGAGCTGCAAGGGATGGGTAAATATGCTCTTTCTCTTAATCTTGTTCCTTCTCCTCCTTTATGAAGATTCCTTGGTTCAGTGGAAATCACCACATCCCCCAACACTAGTCACTTTTTTTTAAGCTTGACATGTCTCTGAATTTTAAATAACTTTCTAGGAAACATGAAGAATCCCCTTTGCACTGATGTAATAGACACAAGGATAGAAAAGCTTAGGTTTCAATTTTGCCTCAGATCCTCCTTAGTTTTATGCCTGAGCCCTGAGCCTTTATTTCAGGTCTGCACAACATACAGTCAGCAGGCAGCTTGCAATCTGCCAAAGGATTTGGGACAGCTGCCATGTTACCCACATCAGATGATGGTTGGTTGCCACAGATCACTTAACAATTGCCTGAAATTCTTAGGTGGCTATATGTTGTGCAGGCCTGTTTTATTTCATTCTGTATAAAACAAATATGATGATATTTGTACTACTTACCTACCAAGGTTGTCTATGGAAAATATTTTGTAAATCTTAATGGCTGGTTAGTCATTCATTCAATCAACCAGCATTGGTTACTCAACACCATGTTAAGCACCAGATACTGTACTTTATAAGCACTGGAAATACAAAGAATGATAAAAACGGTCCCTCTTTCCACTGAGTTCACACTCTAACATAGATGATATGACATGCAAAACAATCATATAGTAGGAGGGAAGAAGGGAATAAGCATTTGTACAGTGCCTACTATGAACCAACCCCCCCCATCTTTCCACCCATCCATCCATCCATCCATCTAATCTATCTATCTATCTATCTATCTATCTATCTATCTATCTATCTATCTATCTATCTATCTATCTCTGATTTGTTTCTCACAATAACCTTGGGAAAGATGCTATTCTTCCTGTTTTATAGGTGAGCAAACTGAGGCAAGTGACCTGATCAGGGTCATATAGACAGTAGTGTCTGAGGTCAGATTTGAACCCCTATCTTCCTGACTTTAGGCCTAGTAGTTCATCCACTGGTGAAGGAACTAGCGTCAGGAGAACCAGAAAAAGACTTGTTGCAAAACATAGAATTAGATCCGAATCTTGAAGGACACTTGAGAAAATAGGAAGTGGTGGTGAGGGGGAGAATGTTGTAGTCAGAGGGGATAGCCTTTGAAAAGTAACAGAATCCCAAGATGAAGTGCCATGTTTAAGGAATATAGGCCAGCGTAACTGGCTACTCATAAAGTGAGGGAGGGATGTAAGGCATAAGATGACCAGAAAGTTAGGAAGGGACCATAGTAAAAGACTTTAAGCATCAAAAAGACAAGTTTATGTTTAATCCTAAAGGCAACAGGGAGACACTAGAATTTACTGGGCGACAGGGGGTTACTAGAGGATATTGGGAGATAGGGAGGCGAGTAGAGTTTATTGAAGAGGGAAGTCACATGGTCAGACAGGTACTTTAGGAAAATAACTTTGGCAGTTGTGTTGAGGATAGATTAGGGCATGGATCAAGAAGAAATCTGAGGCAGGGAGACAGATTAGGAAGTTATTTTTATGGTATTGGCAAAAAATAATAAGGGCCTGTACTTGGGTGGTGGGTGTATATGTAACAGGGAGAAAGGGGCATATTTGGGATATTATATGAATGTGAATTGTTATTGTCTAAATACCACTCTCAGATACTCCTCTAGCTATCAATTGCCCAAAAACCAAATGGAGTTTTTTCACCTCTTGGTTGCGACTGAGCAGACCCACCCTCATTATCTGAATTGCCCTTCAAAATGTACTGCTGCTCCATTTACAGTGGATAGATGAGGAACAGGTGGGTAGATAGCACACAGAGGTGGATAAAAAGTCTAATTTTGTTCCAGATATTTTAGGATCTTTTAAGCCTATTTGCCACACATAAAAGACTTGAATGAAAAAATAGGCTTCCAAGTTTTCAAACTTTGCATGATGCATATCACAGTATGCAGGCAAATTTGCTTCTGGACGAGTCACCAGTTGATACCAAGGCTTGCCTCCCTGTAGCTGGAGCCAGAAGACATTCATCATTTCTTATCTTTAGACCCTCTCCCTGTTCTCCATGCTCTAGAAATATATTTCATCAAAGAGCTGTCCAGCTAAATGGATGATGTTTCTCAGTGCTAAATTTATGGCTCAATCACAATCAATCTTTTGCTATCAGCTCCCAGTGTCTGTATATAATTAATATAAACAAAGTGGTGAACCATCATTTCTTGTGTCCCCTTGCTTTGTGCTGGGGAAAAAAAATAAAGCCATGCCCTTTTTATAAGTAATTGATTCTAGCATATGATCTTAGATTGTCTGGGAGAAGAAAACGGAGAGATTATTCCTTTGGGAATTATTGGGGCTAGTGTTGTAAACTGATGACTAACATCTACACTGTCTAAGTTAATGATTTAGATATCTCATGCCTCCCACCCCCCTCCCCAATCCCACAAGGGAGTGAACTGCTTATATGGACAATCAAGGGTGACTGGGGACCACATCTAGCCCCATATCATAACAAAAGAACCTGTCTCTCAGGTTGAAATCTGATAAATCTTTAAAACAAGAACTTTTGAAGTATTTAGTTTTCTGCAAATAATACGACACTCTGAGCCAATCAAGTCCAATTAGGAAATGGTTTTTCCTGGCACATCAGGACCTTCTCTTGGTGGCCAGGATGACTGACATACAGAGAACCTTCCCAATATGTGGACTGTTAGCATATAAGCTTTGTACACACTTTATCTCTGGGTGCATGGGCTTGACCCATTTATATTTTATAATCACTTTCATTGAGGTTTGCTGAAGGTCGTTGAACTCTAATTTCTACACTCAATAATTCATTAAGCATTCTGTTGCCTGGCCAGACAGACATCTGTTTTTTCTAGATTAATATTGTAAGTATTAAAAAAATCCTCAAAGCACATTTAACTGCTTTGCAGAAATTTCAATATGTGCCCATAGGATTAGGAAGGATCTATAAAGGATATTACTACATACACTCATTTGCTTGCCCTGCAGAAGTCAGAGCCAAGAGTCAGAACACTTTTATTGTCTTCAGAATGGTGCGTCAGTGGATACTGGCAGTGGTCCAGACGATTTGATAATAGTTGTCACCTTCATACTGGACTTTGAGGGTGCCTCTCTAATTGCATTTTCCCCTTAATTTCCCATGCTTACTCATATAAAGAGGTATGAGTGTTAAATAACAAGGCTCTAAGACCGATATTTTAACACACATTTTATTTTATTTTTTATTTATATTTATATTTTGGGTGTAGACCTGGGATTTCATCAATGAGGGGAACCCTCCAGTGTGAAAATTGCCTCCCCTGATAGAGGACTTAAAGGACTTTGTTTCATAGCCTCACTATCACTTGCTATCTGGGCAAATTGCTCAACCTTTCTGATTCTCAGTTTACTCATCTGTAGGATAAGAGGTTTGGACCTCTAAAGCACCTTACAATTCTATTTATACGAGTTCATCTAAAACAAAATCTTAGATAGTTGCCTAGTGATATTGAGAGCTTAAATGACTTCCCCATGCAGTCAATAGGTATCAAAAGCAATACTTGAATCTTTCTGACTCTAGCCTTCAATCCACTCACTATACCATACTGCTTCTCACAAACGTATGCACAACACTTAAACATTCAAATAGGCATTGTCCTTCAATACAGTCGCTTTAGGAGGAGATGGACTTATTCCACTTGGTCTATCATTGCTCAGAATATTTTGGGTACTCCTCTTTTGGAAATACATCCAGGGCTAGTGTATCAAGTGTTAATATGCCAGTGGCCAGACCTCTATCTACATCTATAATGGCAAGCACCCTAGCATACCCAGGATGACTTGCTAGCACAAGATCTTTGATGTGCTTTGCTAAAGGAAAGACAACTTTTAAAGGGGTCAATAATCTTACTTCAATTACTTTCAGTAGTTCAGGGGAAAGGTCAGCACCCTGAACATGGGGAAAGTACAAAGTAATTAGCAGAGAGATTCAACAGAGAGGGCTCTGTCTGAACAACCACCTACATATACCACCTGATCTGGAGAACACAAATCACTGAGTAGTTGGGGGGCTCTTAACAAACAGCTACACAGAGTCCTGTCCAGGGAATCAAAAGGTCCGTCTCATAAAAGAACACCCAAAGCAAAATGCCAACCTACCACAATATGTAACAAAAACTGGGCCCCTGATTGGCTCAGAGTCAGAAGGCATGAAAGCTTCATGAGTCAACACAGCTGTGAATTATCAGGGTTTAGAGGCAATCAGTCCTTCAGATGTTTACAATTCAGCCTGAGCCTGGGAAACTGAACTTCCAAAAAAAAATCCCACCTTGCTTGTGCTTACAACATCCCAGAAAGTAGCTGGATCACATACTCCAAGATTCCTGTACTGAGGAGACTGACCTACTTCAAATGAACTCAGAAGCTCCATGTTGGGAGTTGACCCCTCCACATCCATATCCAGGCAGAGCATGAGCATTGCAGCTGAGCTGTCAAGACTGTTCAGCCCAATAAGGAAATCCTTTGTATTGCAAAGAAGTTGCCTTTCAAAGTACCTTGGTATTTCATCTTATTCGCTGGATTTGGCTTCTAAAACCTTTTGATTGTCTTATGAAAATAAAACCTACCTTTGAGGGATGAATGTCTACCCCTTCCAAAGATACACAAAAGAGTGAGCAGCTGACAATAAAGATATTTCACAAATGTTTTGATCAATGACAGCCTCATTAGAACCAAAGCATTATCTACCAAAGGAAGATTCTTTCAATAGGGTGCAATACTTATTTGATTCTATATGTTCTGGTACATTCATTTTTTAAAAGGAGCTAGGTTTTTTTCCATTTAATTACAGAATATTTAATACAATCCTGTTTTAACCAGGATAAATGGCATTCTTTATGGTAACCTTACTTGAAAATAGAGATTATATTGCCCAATATTAGACATAACCCCAGTTGTGTAAATTGGAACATAACAGAGACTTTTCAGCCTTAGAGAGTCCCTTATACTTATCTTCTAATTAATTGGTAAAGCATGTGATATACAAGAAAAAGGCCTGGATTCAGAGCATGAGCACCTTAGCCCCAATCCAGCCTCTTCATTTACTTACATTGTGACCTTGGGCAAGTAATTTCTTCCTTATGTGACAATTTCTTCTGGGGTAAAATGAGTGAGTGTTATGCTATGATCTCAAGCTTTATGTTTAGAAAGAAATTTGCATATATGGAGTATCCTTAAGAAAAATTTTATTGATATATCTTGTTTTTCTATAATAATGTCTGGATATACCTTTCCCCATTTCTCACCCTATTCTTGCTCTGCCTCAATGAGCCTTCATTTGTAAAAAAGGAAAAACAAAAACAGGTCAAGCAGAAACGACTGTAACCCAAACCAGGCCTGACAGTTTATGGAACATTACATACTTATAATTCCCCACATCTCCAAAAGGAGGGAGGAAGCGCATTTTTAAATAAAAAAATCAACAAAAACAGAGCAAAAATCTGATTAGGCCAGTACTTTTCTTTTCTTTTCTTTTCTATTCTTTTCTTTTCTATTCTTTTCTTTTGTTTTGTTTTCTTTCCTTTTCTTTCCTTTTCTCTTTTTTTCTTTTCTTTCATTGGGGGAGGGATTTTTTTGTGTCCTTTCTTTCTTGGAAAACTTTTAATTTTCCAAAGAAAACTGAGAATTGAGATTCAATGTAATTCCAGCCCTTCCTTTTAAAATAAGAGTTATATACTAGTATAATTATCCATTCCCTATACTTTAGGGTAAATTAATATATTCCATTGGGTTGAAGTCAGGGTACTGAAAAATCAGACATTTAAGATAGGAAGGATAATTTTGAAGAAATGGGAAGTTTGATACAGGAGGCGTAATTTTGGAGAAAAAGGCTCTGCCAGGGAAGAAGACAGAGCTCATTGGGTTGACATAAGGGTAATGTGAAGGGATCTTTATGCTCTGTAACTTAAGAGTATCAGGAAGAATGGTACCAAAGGAATTAGAGAGAAAAAGTCAGACAAAATTCATTCTTTCACTCATCATCAAAGGACAATATATTAAAATGGGGAGGGGGAGGGATCCACTTGTTTTATTAGCAGAAAACTCTAGCTTTAAGTCCCAGTTTTGCCACTTACTGCCTGTATGACCCTTGGGCAAGTTACTATCTTTTACCTTTGAATCCTCATCTGTAAAATGAAGAAGTTAGACTAGGCAATGCTTAAAATCTAAATCAATTAATAACTTCAGCCTTATTATGTGTGAGACATTATGCTTGACCCTGACAAAGATATATAGTTAAGATATTGCCCTTAAAAAAACCTAAAATCTAGTAGGAGAGCTAAGAGAGAGAGATAAATACCTATAATTCAGGTTGTCCTGAAAGTGTAGTACATTTTAAAGCTTAAACCTGCACTAAGACTTTTGGGATATATGGAATAGGAAGCATGTGAAGTGTTCCCAAAAACAAGACACTATTTTCCCAAGGTTGGATCTAAAGCTGATTTTCTTAAATTAACAATAAGTTTAACTGTGGGGTGACTTGGTTACCCTTGAGTGATCAGCTGTTATCATGGTTCAAATAATTGTGTTGTTCAGAAAATGGCCAATTCAAGCATGTATCTGAAGCAAGCCAGAATCATAATTGTTTCTTTCAGTAATTTCATGGTCCCAGAAGTCTTGCATTTGGTGATTAAGATCTTTTTTTACCTTGTTATTTTTCCATGAAATCTCATCAAATATTCAGGACTATTTCTCCTTAGAAAATATTGTTATGGATACTTTGTTGGGTGAAATATTCATGTATGTTCTCCACTGCACTCATATCTGACTTATTCTAATGCAAAACAACCAAGTTATTTAAGGAACACAGGAACTCAACAATTTGTAGGTACCTTAGACAGCATCTAACTTTATTGCTTCAAATTAGGTCATTCTCTTCCTTTGTTTACTTAGAAATGGTGTATTTCTTCATATCCTTCTCCTTGGCTTTGTTCTCTCTATGTTGTTTTTATGTTGGAAGCCCATATAACATAATGTTACATGGCATAATGTGATTTGTGTGTCAGAAATTTCATTAACTTCAATATACTGAATTTTCTGGCTGGCACACCTTGTTATCAAGATGCAAAAACAGCCATATGGAAAGTAGACTCTGGTACATTGCAAAGAGCATTAGCTTGAGACTCCTAAGATGAGGGTTCCATGTCCAGTTCTGCAGCTTACTAGATGTGCAAATTTGGAAATGTCACTCCCTTTAAATCTTAAAAAGGCAAAATGTCTGTCAAATGAGATGATGCACATGGAAGTGCCCTGTAAATAGTAAAACAGTGTGCAAATTTAAGATATAATTGCTATTTTTGAGATGAACAAATAATAATTATTGTCATGAAGAAATCCAATCCTTAAATACTGGTGCTTTGAATTTTGTGAGCACAGTTCAAGCATGGCTCATTTTGATGTTTAATTTGTGAGGTCCAGGGAAACAGGACAAAAAAAAAACAAAACCCCAAACAAATACAATCAAGCACTCCTTTCTCTTGAGGAGTTTATAATGTATTGGGTAGATCAATCATATATAAGGCAAATACACATATGATGTTTTGAGGACGACATACACACATATGTATATGTATATATGTATATGTGTATATATATATATGTATATGTTTGTGTGTGTGTATGAATTAGGAAAGGTTTTCTCTAAGAGACTGCAAAAGAGCTGAGACTTGAAGAAAACCAGGGATTATAGGAGGCAAAGGTGAGAAGGAAGTCATTCCAAGCATGGAGGGCAGATAATACAAAGGTATGGAGATAGGAGGGGAAATTTCAGGCAATAGCAGGGGAATCAGTTTGGATGAAAGAGAGAGAGACTATGATAGGGAAGGGGATGATATGAAATAGGCTGGAAAAGGGAGTGGGATCCAGACTGTGAAGGACTTGAAATGCAAATATTTCAGATACTATCTGATTCTGTCTACTCTAATAGAAAGTGGGGTGAATTTAAATTCTTATAATAATAGTAATAATAATAGGTAGCATTTATGTAGTATTTCAAGGTTTGCAAATGTTTTGAAAGTGATATCTCATTTAATCCTTACAACAACCCTGAGAGTTAGGTATCAAGTAGGATAATATTTATAAAGCACCTAACATAGTGTCTGGCACAGAGTAGGTACTTAATAAATGTTTGCCCTATCCCACCCTATTTTAGAGGAGAAGAGATGGATTGAGGGAGCTCATGATTTTCCTGAGCAACTAGACACAAATGGAGGACTGTGGAGCCAATGCAATATTCACAGGACCTATGGAAGCTATGAATATGCCACTGTAAATCTGAATTGCAAAATATAACAGGCTCTTCCCACAAAAAACAGAGCCAAAACATGCATTCAGTCACCAGGAAGCTGAATGTGAACACCAGAAAGCCAAATCCATCAGAGCAACAAAGAGATCTATACACAATAACAGTGCAAGGGGTGCCACCATCCGCAAGTCTTCCCCCTAATAGGGCCTTCCCACAAATGCATACTCACAGCTCTCTGTCTGCTTTCTCTCTCTCCCTCAGCTCTAACTACTCTAACCAACTTCCTCTGGGCTCTATTCTACCCTTCCTGCATCACCTATTCAGCAAGGTCATCCCACCACGGGCTTCATGTGACTCAAACTCATGTGACTTACTTAGGCTTCCATGTGACTTAAGTGGGTCACATGGGCCTATTAATGGTTGAGAAAGATTTTTACATTTATATTACCATTACAAGGACAAAGATAAACTTTCATCTGAACCTAAGGATAAAAAAACCCAAAAAACAAAACAAAACAAAAAAACCTTATCAATTTAATTATATCCAAAAGACAGAATTATAGGATCATAGATCTGGGCTGGAAGGGGCTTCCTGTGGAACTAACTACCTAACTAGTTCAGCACACTCACTTAAAAAATAAGGAAACAGAGGTTCAGGGAGGTAGGGCGACTTGCCCTGGTTTTTTGTTCATCCTTCTTTGAAGAGGACTAATGGTGAAATGGACTAATGGCATACGTGGGTGATGTTTGACTCCTGCATGAATTGGATTTAAGTGAAGCAGAATTGCTCAAAGTTGTCAGCTTCACTCTTTTTTTTCCAGAGTCATTGAAGTCCAGTGGCAAGACAAAAGTCATGATGACTGGCAATGGCTTGGGATGCAGCAGATGATCTTGGCATCTTCAGTGTCTGACCAAGCTCTAAGTGCTCCATAGCACCTGCTTTAGTTGCCTTTATGGTCATTGGAAGAATTTATTCTCATTCACCTGTTCTTACTGGGAAAGTCTTCCTGTTTGGAGTAGACATCCCTAATCATGGGTTTGAGCCCTGTGGGCTGCCCTCAGCCTTGTTTAACCCATTTGCCATGGTGATTTTAGTGTAGTATGACTGAATGAATTTCTTGGAGCCACAGGTGAGAATTGAATGATTGGTGAGCATGAATGGTGGGTGAGCAGCCCTGAACGGGGCTCAGCAAGCCTTAACAACAGAGGTGCTAGTCCTTTTTGAGTGCCCCCTGGGCCCAAGGTTACATAGCTAGTAAATGCCAGCAGGGATATTAGAATCACTGTCCTCTGATTTTGATGCCAGTACTTTTCCCACTACCATAATACTGAGTCAATAAAGTACTGTATTCTTTGATGCTGTTGCATATATTTGTTTTATGTATGGTGCTCAAGGGTCTTAGTTATCAGTGGAACCGGAGCTATGAAAGTGCGCATTTGTTTTAATGCTTTTTCACATGCTCTATATGTTGTACAAGTGTATTATTACAATTAAAATTATGAAAGAATGTGGCTATCTTCACCATGAGAACATTTAACCATCACAAAAATATTAATTTCCTTCTTAGCACTGACCATATTCCGAAATTTACTAGAACATACAAGTACCAAATTATTAGGAAAGAACAATGTAGGGAGGGATTGAAGTGACCTAGAATTCCAGTCATTAATTATGGTAGCCTGTGAGACAACACCCATGTAACTATGTAGCTGGGAACTTCTTTGAGTCTCAGTAAAATGAATGAGTTACATCAGCAATCTATAATTTTAGCTTCAATATTCTATGATCTTATAACCATTTCACTATGTAAACCATTTAATCTTTCATTTGAAAATATGTTGCTAGTGATCCAAAGGATGTTAATGGCCTTCAGCATCTACTCCTATTATTTTTTTTAGAAAGGAAAAGGCACCCAACATTTTGTTTTCATGAAGTGAACACCTGTTCACAGAAAGAATGAGTAACTTTGAAACTCAGGGCCCACAATCTGCAAGTGGGCTCTAAATTTGGCACATTCTCTCATCTCTAATTATGGCTCTTCTCTTATTATTCATCTTTTGTTGAAAAAAAATCTTGTCTTATTTTGAATGTTGAAATTACTTGGCATTACTTCAGAAAAGGAAAAAAAAATTCCTTTCATACTCTGGTTTTCACTGAACTCATCATCTCCCCTCTCCTAAATCTGCCCCTTCTCCTAACTTGCTGTTTTCTGTTAAGATAACTTTCTTTCAGTAATTCAGACTCTGGAGTCATTTTTGAACCTTTCCTTTCCCTTACCTCCCAAGGACAGTGAACTGCCAAGTCTTGGCTATTCTGCCCATTCAGTTTCTATTTTTTTCACCCTTCCTTTTCAGTCCCATTGCTACTACCACAGTGTAGGTCCTCATTGCATCTCCCTTTGTTTGCTATAGTAGCCTCCTCTTCCTCTATCTATCAATCCCTAAGTATTTAATAAACACTTACTATATGCCAGGCACTGTGCTGAGCTCTTTGGATACAAAGAAAGGCAAAAACAATTCCTGTCCTTAAAGAAGCCAGATTCTAAGGTAAACACATGCTAATTATCCATCCATCCATCCATCCATCCATCCATCCAACCATCCATCCGTCTGTCTATCTATCTATCTATCTATCTATCTATCTATCTATCTATCTATCTATCTATCTATACCTAAATGTACATTTATATAATGTTATATATTTGTATATATATATATATATATATTAATGTGTACATTGATTTATGCCTGTATGTGTACATATGCTCACATAACTATAAGTATATATCTGTAGTAGATAGAAGGTAACCTCAGAGATGAAGCCACTAGCTTTGGGGAGACCTACAAAGGTCTTCTTCCCTCTAATTCAACAAATAATAGTAGCATTCACATGGTGCTTTAAGTTTTGCAAAATGCCTCACAAAACATCTCATTTCATCCTCACAACAACCCAAGGAAGTACATGCTATTGTTATCACAGTTTTACAGATGAGGAAACAGAGGCATTCAGAGGGTAAATGACTTGTCTAAGACCACACAGACAGTAATTCTTTGAGACAGGCCTTGAATTCAGGTCTTCCTGACTCCAGGTCCAGCATTCTGCCCACCTAGCTGCCTCACAGCCACTTTGCTAAGCACTGGGGAGGAAGGAAAACTTCTGAAAAAGTTTTCGCTCTCAAGAAGTTTACATTCTAGATTCCATATTTTCTAGTTTCCCCCTTCATGAATTCATCCTTTACCCAACTATAGTACCAGAGAAATTTTGCTAATATACAGTCTAACCATGTTACTCTCCTCAATAGCTTTATTTGCTGTGCATTGCCTATTAAATAAAATATAAATTCCTTACCCTGTGATGAAAGCCTCATATAATCTTACTCTGACTTATCTTTTCCAGGCTTGTGCAATTTCTGCTGCAACTAAACTGCCTTGTTCAGTGTTCCCAATTTCATTCTTCCCTTTCTCATGATTAGAGCAGAGGAAATTCCCTCCCCCATGTATGAAATAGACTCCAACTCCATTCTAAGTTTTTCATGTATTTCCTCTCCTTCAAAGCCCATACCTGTCAGCTGTTGCTAGGAGGGAGACCTTTGATTTTCTAATTAGGCAGTGAAGTGACTCAGTGGATAGAGCATTAAATTGAGAGTCAGGAAGACCTGAGTTTGAATTGTGCTTCGAACACTTATTAGCTGGGTGACCCTGGGAAAGTCAAGTAACTTTTTTTGTCTTTAATTTCTTCATATTTAAAATGGAGGTAATAATATCATATACCTAAAAGCCTTGTTGTGATGGTTTGATGAGATAACATATGTAAAGTTATTTCAGAAACCCAGAGGTACTGCATTCCCCAACTCTAAGTGATCCCCTTTTCTTTGAATCTCTGTGTATGGCCGTTCTGTTTGTCTTCTCCCATGCTGTCAATCATTTCCTAACTTGTATTATAGTTATTTGTGAATATGACTTTTTCCTACACTAGACTATAAACTCTCTGATGGCAAGGCTGAGTTGTTTTTCATCTTTCAGAGCCACACATTTATCCCAGTTCCTTTCACTGAATAATGCTTAATAAGCATATATTAAAATGAATTGATGCCCTACTTCTAAATGTTTTCTTCTCTCTCTGGGATTCTCTCAAACCACTGTGATTCTGTTGTCATTTTATTCTCTATTCACAGCTTCCATCCCTTTCCACATATCCCCAGGATTAGCAGTGAGCCTTATACTTGGGTTGATTTCCTGCCCACGCACTGATCTTACAAACACAAACATCCCTGGAGACCCATAACCCCAGAAACCAATCATTTCTCATTTTTAACTGGATGCCACTGAAAATTCAGTCCCTCTTTTCCTATAATCTCAACTGAAATCATTCCACTCTGAAACTCATTTGCAGCCATGTGATTCTCCTTGTCTCTTGATCTTCCAAAAAAAGGATAAGGAAACTCTTTAAAAATATAGACTACACTATGGTATATTGAGTCTTAAAAGGAGCAATTAAACAACAGCCATTTATTAGCCCATAATCTCAGTTTATGTCTCAACCTTGTTATTTATGTCAGTAATAATGGAGAATTTAGAATTAACGAGGAACTACTCTTTGCAAACTTATCAGTTAGGACCATGGTTACATTTCCATTATCAATCAAAATCACTTATTTGAATGGAGATCTTAGTTTAATATTACTTTAACTGGTTGTAAGTAAGTGATCATTTGGATTGAACAATTATATAATTTAATTTAATATAGATAATTTAGATATAATTTAATATATAATATGCGATATATAACATATAATTATTTATAATATAATAATATATAAATATGATTTGATTTTATATAGATAATTTAATAATTATCTGTCAGTTCTCAGGGATATTATTTTCCCTAATAGAGACTACCATAAAGCAATACTGACACAGCATGACAGGCATCAATCACTCTTAGTACATTACATATACATATGTAATTATATATGTCTTTCAAAAACTGAACTGAAGTTGCTAATTATGTATTAAAATGCCAATTGATCAGCTATACCCTCCATACTAAAATGCCAACTTTCTAAATGTGTAGCTCTGAGAGTGATTATTCTTCTTACACTAGTAATCTTTACCTTATACAAGCATATGCCGTGGGACTCCTTTAAAATGCCATCTCCTCTGTTAGATTCAAAATATGAGTCAGTTTCTGAAAATTCAGCTTAGATACTATTTAGGAACACTCCTAGAGTAAAATGAGGTAAACACTACAGAGACGGAAAAAGAGGAGAAAAGGGAACAGTAAACCTTTTGTCAATAAATTGCATAGAAATCTCACTGTAACAAGACTCTTCTTTGCTCTAGGATTCTTGGCCCAAGAATTTTCCTGAATTTCAGTCCTGGATATTTAAGATTATTTAAGAATATAGGCTATCTCTTTAGCAGTACCTTTTTTGTAACTGCATAATTGGTTTGTGGCCATTAAAATATTCAATTCAAGTAAATTCAACCCTTTCTTTTACAATATATATATATATATATATATATATATATATATATATATATATATATATATATATATATATATGCTTGCAACCAAGGAAAACAACAAAATAACAACAGAGAGACTGTTAATATATTCTTTCTAAAATTACACAAGGAGACAAGGGTGAAATCAGAAGTCAAATGAAATTGATGATAGATATAAAGGCCTGAAACATTATGCACTAATTCTCCCAATACCATACCTACAGGCAAATCAGTGATTTTATAGGACTAGATTACAGAATGAGAAAATATATGTAGGAGAGAACAGATTGGGGGAGGAGGTATACAGTGGGATCGCTGTTTTGGGGTGGTGGGTAGGGGAGAAAATTTGTAACTCAAAATCTCATGGAAATGAGTGATGTAAACAAGAAAATAAAAATAAAAAAGAATGAGAAAATATATGGAATGAAGGAAGGAAGCATATAGAGGGCAATATTCAAATCAAATCAAATGACTTACAGTGAAGGGAAAATTCTTCCTACTGCCTGAAGAAAAGAAGCACTACAATAAACAGGTAAGGAGGCAAAGGTAGAGATTGAAACAGGAGGAAGGAGAGGAGGAAATATTTCAGTGGTGGGAGAAGGTCCCACTGATGAATGGTCCCCTGAGGAGAGAGAGATATTTTCTAAATCAATATGGGAACCTTTCATTGAGTATAATCTGCAGAGATTTGGATTTAGAGAAACTACTTATGCTGCCTCAAAAGGGGAATCAGAGTTTCTGGGAGAAATGATATTCAGAAGAGTAGGAGGACATGAGCCAGAAACAATTTCATGGCAAATGGGGAAAAAAAAGTGATAATGGGAAAAGACAAAGGGTAAGCGATGAATGGTGTAATATGCCATATTTCACTGCATAATCATCTCCACCTCTTATTTAGTACAAAATTTGTTTATAGACTTTCATTGCATAGTTGTCACATGGTATAATTCTGTTCATCACGCTACTGAAAAGGTAAACACAGCAGAAATATATGGCACCAGTGGCGTATGGATACACATTTATCTCTTGTGAATTGCAGCCATGAACCTAGAATTCTCAGCACCTGTCAATATATTTCTGAAAGCCAACTGGCATGGTTTGATTAGAGCACTGCAGTACTAACAATATTTTCACTCAACCCAATGAAGAGGTATGGGTGCAAGGGGGAGCTGGTGGACAGGTGAAACTGCCATGTTTCATGTGATATGGTAAGAACTGCATCTTCTCAATTTTAATGTATATTCATGATTATTCAATGCATCCTAATCTTACACCGAAGACAGTTTAGCAATAAATAATTTTAAAGTAATACTGGAACAATTTTTAAAGCTTCACATAATGTTGGCACCTCCCTTTTTTGCAAAAAAAAAATTGGTACAAAATCTATGATGATTATGTGGTGAAACCAGGTGCTTTCTTTCCCTTCCCTTCCCTGCTTCCTTTCCTCATCTCTTCTTTCTCTTCCCATCCTTTCCTTTCAGTTCCAAATCTACAACTTGTCTACTTCTTGGGCTGACTGACATGATCAGTTCATAGAATTGCAAGAATGTTAACACTGAAAGGGACCTTACAGATCCAGTTTTGAGAGCACAAGATGATTTTCTTTTTAATGAAATGTAATTCACTGTTGTGCTACCCCACTATTCCTGCCATGGCCGTGCCAGGTATCTCAAAGAATTCTTTTTCTTCCTATGATTTTTTAAAAGGTAAGGTGATGAAGTTAAAAGACAGCTGAAACAAATATCTTTTTTATTAATAAATAGAGAGGAGTTTTTGCATATTATTGTTGAGCATTTTATCTATAATAATTTCAAGCTCTTTGCTTCTCCCTCTGAATTGCAATATGGATAATAATATATTTACAAGCCTACTTTTTAAACGTTTTAAGGTAAAGTAATTAATGTAAAAGTAATTTTTAATGTTATTATTTTTTCATTTTATCTGATCTCAGTATAAGTAGACCTACCATGAGTTATTTAGGTTCTTATCCCTAATTTTTCCAGAAATAATATCAATAATTTTTAGAGGTTTGCAGTGCACTTTTTATGTATTCTCATTTAATCTTTAAAACAGAAGGTACAGTTGTGAATGTCATTGACATCTGGAGGAGAGTTTTCTTTTTGTTCCCCTTGTGAAATTCTTCATTCAGCAGAAATTAGGACAAGAAGCCCAGTAGAGCCATAATGAAGCTCATTAACCCAAAGACAGTTATAATAACAGGTTAGCATAATGGGACATGGAGAAATTTCTGTTTACTTGTTACTGCACAGTTATGGTGGCCATGAATGGACTCAATTGTGTACCCTAGATGTAAGCAAAAGTAATGAGACAAAGATGATCAAATACTCAAATGGAGATATGCTGTAATCAATTTGGATGTTCCTTCCAATGATGGAGATCACAACCCATCCATGCTAGCCCATCCTGGCTCAATCATGTCCATTGTACTCCTAGAATTTTGTCACAGAGAATCTATACCGTGTTAATGGTCTTCCTCACTTTATTCTGATGATATAATGAACCAGTTATCTGTTATCTATCTTCCTTACTTTGTGACCAGCCCATCTTACCCCTTATTCAACATTTTCTTGATGACATCCTTTACTTTTCTTCCTTATTTTCTATGTGTTGAAGCCTATTCATACCTACCAGGTACCTATTGTCCTCTGTGTGATGATCATTTTCAGTTGCTTCAGGGATATGTTCTAGATTTTATAGATCTATTCCCTCCTCCTCTCCACCCCCATTAAGGATATTCTATTTTTCCAATTACATGTAAAGATTGTTTTCAACATTTATTTTTTGTAAAATGTTGATTCTGAAATTTTTTCTCTCTTTCTCTCCTCTGCTCTCCCCAAGACAGCAAAGCAATCTGATATAAGTTATATATGTACAATCATGTTAAATATATTTCCACATTAGTCATGTTGTAAAAGAAGAATAAGAAGAAAAGGGAAAGAAAAAAGGAAAATAGAATGCTTTAATCTACATTCGGAGTCCATAGTTCTTTTTCTGCATATACGTATACTTAGCATTTTCTATCACAAGTCTTTTAGAATTATTTTGAATGATTGTATTTCTGAGAAGAGCGAAGTCTATCATAGTTAATCATTACACAATGTTGCTCTTATTGTGCACAATGTTCTGATTCTGCTCAGTTCACTCAGCATAAGTTCATGTAAGTCTTTTTAGTTTTTTTCTGAAATCTACCTGGTCATAATTTCTTATGGCACATTACTTTCATATACCACAACTTGTCCAGTCATTCCCCAGTTAATGGGTATCCCCTCAATTTCCAATTCTTGGACACCATAAAAAAGAGCTGATTTTTAAAAATTATTTTTATTATAATAATAATAAGTATTATTATTATAATTATTTTTTATACATAGGTCATTTTCTTTTTCTCATACTGGTATTGCTGGATCAAAGGGTATGCACAGTTTGATTGCCCCTTGAAAATAGTTCCAAATTGTTCTCCAGAATGGTTGAATGAGTTCACAACTCTACTAACAATGCTTTAGTGTTCCAATTTTCCCATTTTTTTAACATGTGCATTTTCTTTTTCTGTCATATTAGCCAATCTGATAGGTATAAGGTAGTTCCTCAGAGTTGTTTTAATTTATATTTCTCTATTCAATAGCAATTTAGAGCACTTTTATATGACTAAAGTTAGCTTTAATTTATTCATCTAAAATGCCTGTTCATATCCTTTGACAATTTATCAATTGGAAAATGACTTGTATTCTTATAAATTTGACTCAGTCCTGTATATATTTTTAAAATGAGGCCTTTATCAGAAATATTGGCTGTAAAATTTTTCCCCAGCTTTCTGCTTTCCTTCTAATCTTAGTTGCACTGGTTTTGTTTGTGCAAAATCTTTTTAATTTAATGAAATCAATATGATCCATTTTGAATTTCATAATGTTCTCTGTATTTTGTTTGGTCAAAAGTTCTCTCCCTCCCCATAGATCTAACAAGCAGTGTATTCCTTGCTCTTCTAATTTGCTTATGGTCTAAATCTCGTATGCATTTCAACATCATCTTGGTATAGGCTGTGAGGTATTGTTTTATACCTAGTTTCTGCCCTACTAGTTTCCAGGTTTCCCAGAAGTTTTTGTCCAAAATGTATTAACTTATTTGTGTCATTAAAAGAATATAGCAGGACTGCTTCTTTACCTATTTTCCCAAGTAGTTTATATAGTAACGAAATTGTCCTTTAAATATTTGGTAGAATTCACTTTTAATTCATCTTTCCCTAAGGAGCAGCTAGGTAGTGCAGTGAATAGAGGACTGGCCCTGGAGTCAGGAGGACTTGAGTTCAAAGACAGCTTTAGTCACTTGACACACTAGCTGAGTGACCTTGGACAAATCACTTACCCCCAATTGCCTTGCCTTACCCCCTCCAAAAAGATCCATCTCATCCTGGAATTTTTTCTTTGGGAGTTCCTTGATGGGTTGTTCAATTTCTTTTTCCAAAATGGGATTTAAAAAAAATATTTATTTACTCTCATGTCAATTTGGCCAATCTATGTTTTTGTAAATACTCATCTATTTCACTTAGATTGTCAGATTTAGTGGCATGCATTTGGGCAAAATAGATCCTAATTATTGCTGTAATTTACTCTTCACTGATGGTGAATTTACCCTTTTCATTTCTGATACTGGTAGTTTGGTTTTCTTTCTTTCTTTTTTAAATCAAATTAACCAGAGGTTTGTCTATTCCATTTGGATATAACCAGCTCCTTATTTTATTAATTAGTTCAGTAGTTTTCTTGTTTTCAATTTTATTAATATTTCCTTTGGTTTTCAGAACTTCTAATTTGGCATTTAATTGGGATTTTTAAAAATTGACTTGTTTATTTACTTCTAGTTTACAAGATTCAATTCCACAATCACTTAAGTTTAAAATTTTCTTCCCTCCCCTCCCCCCCATTCTCTACTTTTTTTGTTGCATGCCCAATTCACTGATGTTCTCTTTCTCTCTTTTATTCATGTAAGCATTTAGAGATATAAAATTTCTCCTAAGAACTTCTTTGAATGCATCCCATAAGTTTTGGTATGTTGTCTCATTATTGTCATTCTCTTGGATGAAGTAATTGATCATTTCTATGATTTGTTGCTTGACCACTCATTCATTGGGATTAGATTATTGAATTTTAAATTATTTTTCAGTTGATTTTTCCAAGACCCTTTATTATATGTAACTTTTATTGCATCATGATCTGAAAAGGATGCTTTTAAGAATTATGACTGTCTACATTGGATTGTAAGGTTTTTATGCCCTAGTACATTTTAATTTTTGTGTAGGTGCTATATACCACTGAGAAAAAGATGTATTCCTTTCTATCCCTATCCAATTTTCTCCAGAGATCTACCATATCTAACCTTTCTTGTGTGTGTATGTACATTTAGTTTTACTGTAACAAAGCGATGAGTACATTTTAACGTTTAAAACTGAGCATCTTCCTTTCCAGTGAAACAAAAAAGAAAATTTAAAAATTAACAAGAACAAAATTACAATAGAGAATGTCAATTCCAAATAAGATCCTGCAGGTTCTGCTGATTCTCCACTGAGTGGCAGGGCTCAAAGTCATCATTAGGAGAGAATTTTATTTTAAAACTCATCTTAAACTGCAAGGATATCTGTTCAACCTCACAACTAAACATGCCAAAGGAGAAGAAGCCGTGTTGTCAAAACGCCTGCTTAGCCCACCCAAACAACTCAAACCCACCCTTGCTGACCTGCTATAACCCCATGCTTTTTTTAGTTTTTAATTTTTTTTAAATAAGAGAAAGTAGACAGATGCATATTGGCAAATACTAACTGTCCGTATTCACATAGAGACACAGTGTCATCTCTAAGCCCAATATACAGAGAAAGAAGGAAAAAAAGCTAGAATTCTATGCTCTACTACACAGGGGCCTAGCACCCTTCAGCTTCCAGCAGTGTGAAGGGAGAAGAAGGTTTTCTTTTTTCCCACAGAACACAATGTGTGTTGATTCCATAAACAGTTTGTTTTGAGATAGGAAGGGATAAAAATATGAACTCGGAACAGAAACTGGTAGAGATTCTTTTCCCACTCCATTCTGCTCAAGGTATTTCTTGCTCCCCCACCCAAAAAAGTTGTGAACCATGGTGTAAAGAGGAGAGAAAGAGATCTCAAGAGAACAAGCCAAATGCACACAAAAGAAAATTAAAATTAAAATTAAAAGGCTGAAACTTGCTCCCAGGCACCAAAGAAAATTAATAAGGTAAAAGTTTTGGAATCCATCAGTATTCTGTTTCTCATCTTCTCCTTCATACTCCTCTCCTTCTCCCTCATCATCCTCTTCATCTTCATCTTCTTCACCTTCATCACCTTCTTCATCAATGTCCTCCAAGCCTTCATCATCATCATCATCATCATCATCTTCTTCTTCTTCTTCTCCTTCGCCTTTTTTATCATCTATATCAGGAAACAAGTAGTACTGTAAGGGATTTGGCCAGATATCATCTTTTGATGACCTCTCCTAATTCATCTGTACCTGCATCAGAATGGTAAATGAACCAAGTGAAAAAACTTTCTGGTTCTTCATGCTGCCTCTTCTGGCTGGTCTTATTCTGTGTCTGACTTGAACGTTTCATCAAGTCCTTCCCAGATTTCTATTTGATTTCAGTTGATTTTGAAGATGGATCTCTACTTTCATTAAGATAAAACTATTTGGAGAGAACTTTATTTTCAAAGTAAGGGTTTCCATCAAAATAAAAATCTATTCTGTAACCTGATTTAATATCTTCAAATTTTGTCACTTCAACTGTGGTCAAATAATGCAGTGCCTCTTCATCCTCTTCTCCAAGCAGTGCAGATACTTGCGGGTGGTTAACAAATGTTGTTTCCCAGAAGTCTGGTATTTTGACTATCAATTCTGACCTCTTTTGGAAGAAGGGTTGGCAGAGTTTGTTATATTTCTGTTCTACTTCCAAAATTTCCTCACTGTAGGGTGGCTAGGTGGTGCAGTGAGTAGAGCACCAGCCCTGGAGTCAGGAGGACCTGAGTTCAAATCCGGCCTCAGACACTTAACACAAAAACTAGCTGTGTGACCTTGGGCAAGTCATTTAACCCCAATCACCCTCCCAAAAAAGCAAAAAAATTTCCTCACTGTATTGCTCATTCAGTTGGTCTATTTCATTCTGTACTTCATCAATATGTTCAATTGCTTCCTGTTGCTCTTTTTCTGAAGTTTCATGAGCTCTGTCATGGTTGGAGTTGAGATCCTTTTCACTGACTTTGGCCTCTGGCACTGACATAGTGGTGGTCTCTCCATGCTCACTGGCTCTGGGGAGGAGAGAAAGGAGACAGGGAATGGGCAGGCATCTGCCTTTCGTCTCACACACCACATGGGGCAGGCAGCTTCATTTAGTCTGCCCGCTTGGGGTTTGGGGGGCCTTGGCCACCTCCTCCTGGGGCTTCAGGTGTTCCATATCTAACTTTCCTAAAATTCTATTCACCTCCTTAACTTCTTTCTTGTTTATTTTGTGGTTAGATTTATCACCTTCTGAGAGTGAGAGATTGACGTCTCCCACAAGTATAGTTTTGCTCTCTATTTCTTCATGTAACTCACTTAACTTCTCCTCTAAGAATTTGGGTGTTTTACTACTTGGTGCAAAAATGTTTAGTTTTGGTATTACTTTATTGTTTGTGGTACCTTTTTGGTAAGCTGTAGTTTTCTTCCTTATCTCTTTTAATTAGATATATTTTGCTTTTGCTCTGTCTCAGATCAAGATTGCTTCCCCTGCTTTTATTTTTTTAACTTTAACTGAAGTATAGTACATTCTGCTCCAGCTTTTACCCTTACTTTGTGTATCTCTCTGTTTCAAGTGTGTTTCTTGTATAACAACATGTGGTAGAATTCTGGTTTTTAGTCCAGTGTGCTATCTGCTTCTGTTTTATGAGAAAGTTAATCCCATTCACATTCACAATTATGATTGATAACTGTGTTTCCCTCCATCCTATTTCCCCTGTTTAACTTTTCTCTTTCCTTTCACCCCATCCCTCTTCACCAGTTTTGCTTCTGACCATAATTTCCCTCAAGTTGCCTTCCCTTCTATCAGCTCTCCCTTTTCTATCCCCTTTCCCCCACTACTTCTGCCCTCCCTTCTATCAGCTCCCTCCTCCATTTTCATCTTATTTTCTCTTTCCCCTCCCTCTTTGATATAGGGTAAGATAAATTTCTACACCCAACTGAGTGTATGTTATTCCCTCTTTGATCCAAAACTGATGAGAATAAGTTTCAAACAGTATTCAAGGGTTCTTTCCCTCTACTGCACTGCAGTCTTTTGCACCTCATCATGTAATGTAATTGACTCTATTCCATCTCTCCCCTTCCTCTTCTCACAGTACAATCATTTTTTCACCTCTTATTTTTTAATATCCTCACATCAAAGTCAACACATACCCATACCATCTGTCTCTGTATATTCCTTCTATCTGTCTTAATAGAGAAAGGATTCTCAAGAGTTACAAGTATCATATTCCCATGTAGGGAAAGCAGTTTAAATATTATAGAATAGTATTTTGTTTTGGTCTTTCCTGTTTACCTTTTTATGCTTCTCTTGAGTTTTTATTTCAAGACTGAATTTTCTGTTCAGCTCTGTTCTTTTCATTAGGAAAATTTGATTATCCTTTATTTCATTGAATATCCATCTTTTTTCCCTGAAAGATTATGTTTAATTTTGCTAGGTAATTGATTCTTCATTGTAACACAAACCCCTTTGCCTTCAGGAATTTCATATTCCAAGCCCTCCAATAATTTAATGCAGAATCCCCTAAATCCTGTGTAATACTGACTGTGGTTTCCTGAATTGTTTCTTCCTGACTACCTGAAGTATTTTCTCCTTAACCTAATAATTCTGGAATCATCCCTTAGAGTTTTCATTTTGGGATCTCTTTCAAGAGGTGATTGGTTGATTTTTTCAATGATTGTTTTATCCTCTAGTTCTAGGATACTAGGACACTTTTCCTTGATAATTTCCTGAAAGATGTTATCCAGGCTCTTTTTTTGATAATGATCTTCATGTAGTCCAATAATTCTAACATTATCTTTTCCATCAGGAAACTGGACTATTAGACTCTTATTTACTTTTTTACAAACCACCCAAATTATCTTTGACCTCATCCTAACACTGAAGAACAGCAGGATCTCCATATTGAAAGATGTCTCAGAGGTCAATTTGTGCCTCTCTGATGTATAGTGTAACTCCTTTACAACATGCTGGAGCATTGACTATCTGTTTCTACTTCTATTTCTCATATATGTTCTCTTACTAAATTTTTAAAATATTAAAGATAGATTAGATATAGATAATATTGTTAGATACAAATATAGATATAGGGAAAACACATAAACAACATGACTTGAAAGTCTTTCCCCCCTTTTTTGTTTTGTTTTGTTATTAATGAATTAATTAATTTTTAGTTTTCAACATTCATTTCCACAAGATTTTGAGTTTGAAATTTTCTCCCCATCTCTCTCCTCCACCCCACCCTGAGATAGCATGCATTCTGATTACCCCTTGCCCCAGTCTGCCCAATGTTTTATTATCCCTTTCCTCCTTGCTTATTCCCTTCCCCCTTTCTTGTAGGGCAAGATGGATTTCTATACCTCATTGCCTTTATATCATATTTCCCAGTTGCATGTAACACCAATTTTTAACATTTGTTTTTAAAACTTTGTGTTCCAAAATCTCTCCCTTCTTTTCCCACCCACCCTCATGGAGAAGGCAAGCAATTCAATATAGTTTATACATGTATCATTGTGCACAATACTTCCATAATAGTCGTGTTGCAAAAGACTAACTATGTTTCCCTCCATCATATCTTGCCACCCATTTATTCTATTTTTCTCCTTTGACCTCACTCCTTTTCAAAAGCATTTGCTTCTGATTACCCTCTCCCTCAATCTGCTTTCCCTTCTATCATCCCCCATTCCCCTCCTCCCTACTTTCCTTTAAATGTATGTGTTATTCCCTCTTCAAGTCAAATCTGATGAGAGTAAGGTTCACTCATTCTCTCTCACTTCCTCCTTCTTCCACTGCACCGTAAAAGCTTTTTTTAAACCTCTTTTGTTACTGGTTTTTTATTCAGGTGAGGGTTATCTTTTTGGGTCAGGATGTGTAGGGCTTACCTATATACACCTCAACAGGCCTCGGGTGTCCCTGGCTCCCGGTCCACTCCGGGAGAAACAGCTGCACAGAGAAACTCAGGACACAGGACTTGCTTCTAGCTTTTATTGAGAGTTCATCCTCTATCTTAGTGTGGCTGGACTTGACTGGCCTGGCTGGACTCGACTGGCCTGGCTCCACTGAACTGGCTGGACTGCCCCTGCCTCGAAGTAGTCTGTATTTAAGTCCTTTCTCGAGGGCCCCTTAGGGCCCCTCCCCTGGCCATGCCCTCGCCACAGCCAGCCAATATGTCTCACCCCGAAGGCAAAGGCGGAGAGATTATCCTGCTTATTGTAAGCAGGTGCAGCTGCCTCCAGGTGATCACTTGTACTCCTGTTAGCTGAGGATCGATTCAACCCGTCCATCTCACGTGGAGTATCAAAGATCCTCTTTAGGAGTCTCCTCCCCACGTGACGTTTCAGAGACCTAACACACTTTTACAGGAGATAATTTTCCACATTCTATCTCTCGCTTTCTCCTCCCAATATATTCCTCTCTCACCCCTTAATTTTATTTTTAGAAATCATCACTTCATATTCAACTCACCCTGTGCCATCTATCCATCCATCCAACTATCTCTCTCTCTCTCTCTCTCTCTCTCTCTCTCTCTCTCTCTCTTCTCCAACTACCCTAATACTGAGAAAGGTCTCATGAATTACAAATATCATCTTCCCATGTAGGAAGATAAACAGTCCAACTTTAATAAATCCCTCATGATTTCTCTTTCCTGTTTACTTTTTCATGCTTCTCTTGATTCTTTTATTTGAAAGTCACTGATTTTTCTATTCAGCTCTTGTCTGTTCATCAGGAATGTTTGGAAGTCCTCTATTCATTTTCTCTCCTAGAGGATTATACTCAGTTTTGCTGCATAGGTCTTAATGGTTTTAATCCTTGCTCTTTTGACCTCCAGAATATTATATTCCAAGCCCTTCGATCCCCTAACGTGGAAGCTCCTAGATGCTGAGTTATCCTGATTACATTTTCACAGTACTCAAAATTGTTTCTTTCTAACTGCTTGCAATATATATTCTCCTTGATCTGGGAACTCTGGAATTTGGCTACAATATTCCTAGAAGTTTTCCTTTTGGGATCTCTTTCAAGTTGTGATCAGTGGATTCTTCCAATTTCTATTTTACCATTTGGTTCTAGAATATCAGGGAAATCTTCCTTGATAATCTCTTGAAAGATGATGTCTAGGTTTTTTTTTATTCATGGATTTCAGATAGTCCAATAATTTTAAATTTATCTCTTCTGGATCTTTTCAGGTCAGTGGTTTTTCCAATATGACATTTCACATTGCCTTCTATTTTTTCATTCTTTTGACTCTGTTTTATAATTTCTTGATTTCTCATGAAGTCATTAGCTTCCATTTGTTCCATTCTAATTTTGAAGGAATTATTTTCTTCAGTGAGCTTTTGGACCTCCTTTTCCCATTGCTCAATTCTGCTTTTTAAGGTATTCTTCTCCTCATTATCTTTTTGGCCCTCTTTTGCCATTTGGTTAGTCTATTTTTAAGGTGTTATTTTCTTCAGTTTTTTGGGGGTCTCGTATAGAAAGCTCTTGGTTCATTTTTAATAATTTTCTTGCATAACTCTCATTTCTCTTCCCAATTTTTCCTCTACTTCTCTTACTTTATTTTCAAAATCCTTTTTGAACTCTTCATGGTCTGTGACTAATGCATATTTTTCTTGGAAGTTTTTGATGTAGAATCTTTGACTTCATTGTCTTTTCTTGTTGAATGCTTTGATCTTCATTGTCACCAAAGTAAGATTCTATAGTCTGAATTTTTTATGTTGTTTGTTCATTTTCCCAAATACTTGACTTTTGAACTCCTCATCAAGGTAGATCTTTACTTCCAGAGAGGATGGGGGTGTTATTGTCCCAAACTTCAGGGGTTTTGTGCAGCTGTTTCCAGAGATACTTCTTAGGTCCTGTAAATTTTCAGCTCTTCCAACATGCTACGTTCAAAGTAGAGGTATTTACTTCACTCTTGGCCCATGCTCTGGTCTGTGAGTGACTCCAACCACTCTTTTCTGCCTTGGAAGTTTGAGGAGGATTCCCTCTCCACCATTGACACCATGTCCACCATGGTAGTGCTCCTCCTCACCCCAGTGCCCCTACACAGGACTGCAACCCAGATCCAAGGAGTGCAAAGCAAGAGAATCTTGCCTCAGCACCAGCCAAGAGATTCTTGCAATCTCCCTATGATCAACTTCACAGTCACCCTACTGTCTGTGGGTCCAGAGCTCTGGAAGCAACTACTGCTGCTGCTGCTGCTGGTGTTGCTACTCCTGCTCGTGTTGCTACTGCTGCTGCTCCCACCTTCACCACACTTGGCTTGGGTTGGACCATGTTCCTCTCTCACCCAGTGCCCACAGATTTTCCCCACTGACTTTCTTTGGTGTCTGGTGTTTGTGGGTTGAGAAGTTTGGAAACTACATCAGTTGTCTGGTGATTCAGTCATCTGAATCTTGCTCCAGCCCTGTTTATAGGCACCCATCCTGGAGTAACAAACCTTTGCTGTCAACTTTCTGGGATATCTTGGGCTGGAGATTTTTCATTCTGTCATTTTGTGGGTTCTCTAGCTATAGAAGTTGTTTAGAGTAATTTTTTATAATTGTTTGGAGAAGTTTTGGGGAGAGACCAAGCAAGTCCCTGCTTTTATTCCTCCATCATCCATCATGGCTCTGCCCTTGAGGCTTAAAAGTTTTCAATGAAGTCTCAAGCTTTCTTAAAACTTGACTAAAATTTTTGAGACATGTATTTTAAATAAAAGTTAAGTACACAATTCATTTAAATTCATTATTTGACAGATTATTCTTTTAATTCTTAACCAGAATTTCACAAGATATTTTAAATAGCAGAGCTAGGATTAAAACTCAAGTCCTCTTGTTTTAAAAGTCAGATTTGTTCATTATATCACCCTCAAAAAACTAACGATTTCCAGATAAGTTCTTCCTTGAGGTGAAATTATGAAGTTCCAAAAAATTCAATCAATTACTCTAGTAAGTGTAATCAGAAATTTGCATAGTCTGTAGCTAGGGACAGAATGTATTCTCAGTGAATACAGGTTGTCCCCCAAAATCTTGTTACCATGTCAAGCTGTACCAAGATTGAAAAAAACCAATCAGTTCCAAATTTTATTTATAGTTTAGGAGTTTTTGAGTTCCATTTATGTATTTTTTGGATTAAAAATTATTTAAGACTCAAGGACCAGAACAAAAATACAGAATAGAGAAAAGAAACAAAACCATATTGTAAATTTAAGTACAAAGCTTAAATACAAAGAAAGAGGTAAAAGCTTGTTGTGTGCATAGCAGAACATAAGAGAGGATTCAAAATATGTAACAATAAATTTTAATTTCAGGAAATCCTGTAGGATAAATTATACACTTTGTGTTAAGAATTGTCAATCTTTCTTGGCTCCCTTGTAAGTTTTCTTTTGTTTTCTTCTGTGTATTTTAAACTTTGTTCTTTTTTCCCTCCTTCCTACCCCACCCACAGAAGGCTACAACAAAGTTGTAACGCCATGCATGAGCAGCTTCCCAAAAGAATGCTACTGTGAACAGCTTTTAAAGTTCTGATTATACAGTATAATGAACACTTCATTTATTCTGTAACAAATCAAGGCAAACATTCACAAGTCCCACTATAATATTCACAACATCACATCTTATCACAGAAAAGCACAATATAGTGTTCACAACAGCTTGACATTAGAATGGCCACATAGTTTTCACCAAAGTGGTCATAGTATTTAGAACAAAGAATAAAAGAATAATCATCTGGTTTGCCTAAGGAGGAAACCCTTCTTAATTAATCATGCAATCATTTCACAATACAAGTGAGTCTTCCACTTATGGGGCAATAGTCAATTAACTTCATCAGTCACTTATCCAGATTCACAATTACTAAGTATCATTAATCACTAAATACAATGATTAGAAAATTACACAAACCCTCCACCCCTCAGTGTATAGTAAATTTCAATTTCATCATATGTTCAATATCCAAGGAGAAGCTCTTTCTTCATCTTGACTTGAGCTTGTCACTCAGATTCCCTGGATCCCCTTCCATGGTCCCAGCTCCTACCTGAACTCACCAAACAGTCATCTGGATTCAGAGGCAGACAGCTCCCAGGTCCTTGTCCAGTCCTCTAGGCAGTTCATGGTACGCACTGAAGTTCACAGGGTCCATCATATCTCAAAACTTTCACCATTTCTGTTGCCAGGAACTCAAGGATCAACCAAGCCACAAACAAATTCTTATCCTGGTCATGCTTCTTCAGTCCTCCAGCAGTTCAGCTGACCCTAGGACCCAGAAGAAATCTCTACCTTCCAGGTGGCCTTCTCAGCAGGAACTTGAACATTCACCACATTCTGGTCTCATAGAAAACTACAACTCAGTTTTCAGTTCAGTAGCAGCTCAGCTTGCAGAGGCTGGGAGGATTCAGTTTCCTCCACTAGGAGCAAAAATCCTTGATTCCAACTGTCTCTCTTGGGTTCTTCTTAAACACACACACACACACACACACACACACACACATTGACTTCATGTCTCAGCCAACCCCTTCCTGTTCTGTCAGCACCAGGAGACAGAGTTCACACCTTCTGTTTTCTTTCACAGAGGCACTTAGTCCTTAGTTACTAAGGGCTAAGTATCTGCTTACTTGACATAACAAAAAAGAAGTCTTCAAATTTAATTACCATTACAAAAGTTTAGATATGTTTCTTTTTCTTTTTTCCTTTGTTTTTCCTTTTTTTGCTTTTTGGAGGGCAATTGGGGTTAAGGGACTTGCCCAAGGTCACATGGCTAGTAAGTGTGTCAAGTGTCTGAGGCCAGATTTGAACTCAGGTCCTCCTGACTCCAGGGCCAATGCTCTATTTACTGTGCCACCTACTCGCCCCTTGATATGTTTCTCTATAACTATAGGTATGTGCATATACATATATAAATACATATGTAGATGTATACTTTCCCAAACATACTCTACTCCTGATATTTGTTTTTATGTCTATGAATGTCTCTTGTTTTCTATCCCTCCTACCTTGTATACTTTACTTCTACCCACTACCTTGCCCTTCTCTTGCCTACTTGCCTACCCCACTCCAAGGATCCCTCCCCTATCCTCCTATTCCCATAAATCTAATGACCTTCTATACCTTTTTTCTACCTGTTCCCTAAACTTCTCCTCTAAAGATCCCTCCTTTGTCCTCTCCCCCATTTCTATGCCCCTACAGTTTTATTTATTCTGAACTTAGAAGACCTTTATACTCTTCTAAATATATATGTGCTGTTCCTGCTTAAACCCATTTGTGATGAAAGTAGGTTACCAAAACTACCAGCCCTCCCCTCCATCTCATTCCTCTGTATTGATTCTTTTGCATGCACTTTATTTGTATAAAATAATTGCTCTTTTAAGCTATTCCAAAATGGTTTACTTTTAAATTTCATATCATACTCAGATTTACCCCAATCTTTCTTATGAGCTGCCCAATTAATAATAAAAATCTTAGACACGTATTTTTCATATTACATATTTAAGAAGTAATTAGTCTATCTTTATGAATCCCTTGTAATCAGTTTTTGGAATGTTACATATATTTCTCTTGGTTCTTGTAGGTCAAATCTTCTATTACGTTCAGGAATTTTTTTTCTTTTGTACAAAATCTTGAAAGTTCGAGAGTTTATCAAATGCACACTTCTTTTTTCATTCAGGATAATACTTAATTTTTCGGGGTATGACATTGTTGGGTGGGGCCCCAGTTCTTTTGCTCTTTGATATGCTGTGTTCCAAGACCTGTGGTCCTTTAATGTCTCCACTGCTAGGTCTTGGGTAATTCTAATTGTGGCACCATCATATTTAAATTGTTTTAATCTTGATTCTTTTAATATTTTTTCCTTAAGCAGTGGGTTTTGGAATTTGAATATGAGATTCCTATGAGCTTTCCTCGTAGGATCTCTTTTAAGTGCTGATCAATGAATTTTTCTATTTCTACTTTCCCCCCTTGTTCCAATGCTTCCAGACAATTTTCTTTAATCATGTCTTGTATTATTGTATCAAGATTCTTTTTTTATCGTGATTTTCAGTTAGTCTGATTACTTTTATATTTTATCTTCTTAATCTATTCTCCATATCTATTGTTTTTCTTATGTTTCACTCTCTCTTCTATTTTCTCATTTATCATATTTTGTTTAATTATTTTTTGATCTATTATAATTTCACTGGTTCCTCATCTCATTTGCATTTGACTATCTTTAGACTTTAGAAGTGGTGAGCCAAATGCTTGCCTGGAGATAATGGGAAGTTTCAGTGAGAATTATTCACTTAATACCTGACTGAAAGGTGAACTTACTGAGTTTTTCCTTTAGGGGAAGAAAAGTTACTGAACAACAGGGGACACATTTGAAATAGTGAAAAAAAACAGCTGTAAAAGAGATAAGTAATTAAGAAGTCATGAGGAGAGTCAGCTGACAAGAAGGCTTCAACTTCTGTGCTTGAAATCTCTTGATTGGACTTGAGTCCTGCTTTGTTGATTGGTTAAATAAAAGCCTAGAACAGAACTGGGAATCTCAAGTAACAAATTTGATTGGATAAGGAAGAATCAGATTGAATAAGGAAATGCCTGGTATAGTACACTACTCTAAGAGTCAACCTGAAAAATTTTTGTGTAAATTCTGCTTTGTTGTGATAAGAGGGAGAGAGGAATCCAGATAAAGCAAAAACTGATTGATCCATGATCTGGCAGGGCTCATCAGCATTGCCCATAGAGATAGCCAAAGGGGTTTTGTAGTTCTCTAGCTTGAGAAAACTTTTTGCCAATAACAATAGCTTGACACTTTCTCAGTGCCCTGTAAAAGATGATAGTATATCAAAAGAACTTGCTGTTATTCTGTCATGGTGAGAGCAGAAAAATGATGGATTTGCTTATAAGGAGGTGAAAAGAAACAGGAGAGCAGCTTGTGGGGAAGTGCCCTCATGTGGTATAAAATTTTCTGGAGGAACCAAGGACTTCAAGGCCTGTAGTTCAGTTGTGAATTATCCCAAGTAAAGGGTTTTTCCTACTTTTGTCTCTTTGCCAGGTTTCTGTTAAAGTATATCCACTCTTCTCCATGAATACTATATGCTTTGGTAGGAGAGGATGAGCTAAGTTTATGAGTAGATTGAGATTTTATTATTACAGCATTTGCATTATATTGATTAAATGGTGTTATGATTATTTTTCTTTTTGCTTTATCATTGTTTTATGTTTAGGATCTAACAGTGCTATAATGTCTCATTCTATATAAAAGAGAATCAGCAGTGGGGTCTTAGAAGCTACAGCAGTGAGTAGTAGAAGTAAACCTCCATTTCTGAAGCCAAATTACACCTAGGACCCTAGTTGGATATTAAATCATAATTACATAGTGTTAACTCTTACAGAACTATTGCAGTTGGAGAGAGGTTGGATCCATGATTTCAATCATACAAGGAAGTCCCATATAAGGCAATTGTCTCTACTAGCAAAGACTTGCATATTCTCTGAAACTTGTAGTGTTCTATGGGCATCTTGAACAGTGAGAGGTTAAATGACTTGCCTGATGTTACAGAGCTAGTATGTCAGAGATAGTACTCATGTCTTTCTGGTGCTACATAGCTACTAAATGTTTGAGGTCATATTTGAACTCAGGATCAGAACTCATGTTTTTCTGGTACCAATGGAAGCTCTCTATTCACTATGGTGCACTGCTTCTTATCACACTAAAAACACATTTATATAATACTTTGGAAACTGAAGTCAAGTAACTTAAACAAGTTCATGGAAATCACTGGATCCCAAGAGAGCTAATTTTTAAAGGGAGGGAGGGAAGGAAGGAGAGAGAGAGAGAGACAGAGAGAGAGAGAGACAGAGAGAGAGACAGAGAGAGAGACAGAGAGAGACAGAGACAGAGAGATGGAGAGACAGAGAGAGAGACAGAGAGACAGAGACAGACAGAGAGACAGAGACAGAGACAGAGAGAGACAGAGACAGAGAGAGAGACAGAGAGGGAGAGACAGATAGAAAGAGACACAGAGAGAGACAGAGAAAGAAATATGATGGAGACAGGAATGACTGTATTAAAATATTTGCAGACTATCTTGCTACCATGCTTTGACAAAGCACTCTTTTCTTCCTTTTCCTCTCACGCCTTTTGATCCTATTTCTATTCCTTCCCTTCCCTTCCCTTCTCTTCCCTTCCCTTCCCTTCCCTTCCCTTCCCTTCCCTTCCCTTCCCTTCCCTTCCTTTCCCTTCCCTTCCCTTCCCTTCCCTTCCCTTTCCAAACTGCCAAAGGTCAATATGCTTACTGATCACAAGTAGGACCTCTGTATTGAACAAAAGGTCCTTTGGTCTTTGACATTAATGTACATTATGTAAAAGATCATGAAAACATTGATTACTTATAACAAAAACATAAGACACAGGAAAAGAATGTTGGACATGATCTCATACTATAGTCAAAGTTATTAGAATCAATTTAGCTGAGATTTACCCTTTTATCTCATGGCAAAACTTCATGTGTTGAATACTGGTTGAACACCCAACTCTGGGTAGTTCTCTTTCAGAGGAGTGATGTTGGTTAATAAAAAGAAACAATGATATAATTACCCAGTTCTCAACTTCTTTTGTAGCCAGAAGTAACTGGTAGCTGTGGATCTGATTCTCCTTCAATTGCCACTACATACTTGCCAGCCTTCATTCACCCACACTGAACAGGACCAAAACCAGGACTGATCTCTGCAGGTGATCTCTGCAGAAGAAATAGCAAAAAGAAAACTGCTTCTGATGCCACCTGTATTGACCAACTGGTACCTTATTGCTTCTATCTGTCTACGCTAATTTCTCATACTCTAGACTATTTTCTAAAATATTTATAGTTACTCATCCCTCAATTAAACTGAAAAAGAAAAGGTAAGATATGTTGTATGTATCAAATCCACAGTGCAAGTTGCTGAAGATAAAGATAGATCAAGACATAACCTCTAATCTCAAGGAGTTTATAGCAAATATATAAATAGCAATTGGACATAATTAAAACAAATGAATAACAACAACATTTTGTAACAGGAAATGTGCCAAGAGGATGTCCAAACATTGAGATTTGAAAGATAAAAAATCATTCATACCAAGAAGCATTCACAGAGAAGTTAGAACCTGATTTGGGCCTTGAGAGAAGGGAAAGATTTCAAGCTGTAGAAGTGGATAATTCTAAACAAGTGGAAGAGTATTATACAAAGACGCTGAAGTACAAAGGTGGAATATGATCATAAAATGACAAGTACATCATAAAAAGTACAAGTTGTCCAGTGTGGCTGAAAAAAATCCAATAGTGTATAAGCTCTTCAAGGGCAGCAACTTTTTTCCTCCCTCCTTTGTTCCCTTTCTTTTAAAATAAATGCATTATTTACTTTAATATTCTTTTGTTTTTCATTTTTGAGTTCAAATTTCTCCCTGTCTCCCAAACCTTCCCACCAACTAAGAAGCAAAATTATATCAATTACATATGTAAGATCATGAAAAACATTTCCATATTAACCAAAAATATTAACCATGTTGCAAAAAAGCAAAACAGAAAAAATAAAGAAGCAAAAAAAATTATATTTCAATCTGCATTCAGAATTTATCAATTCTCTTTTGAGGTGGATAGCATTTTTCATCATGAGTCCTCTGAAGCTTACTATCTGTGATATTAGGCCAATCATTTAACTTCCTCAGACCTTAGTTTCTTCATGCATTTGTCCTTCCTTTTGGAAGAGGACCAAGGCATCATAGAAATGAGGACATGACTTGCAGTTGACTTTGACTTCAGTGAGGGAGGGCTATGCAAAGTCACCAGCTTCACTTTCTCCTCCAGAGCCATCTGGGTCTGGTGGCCTGATATTCATCAGGATGATTGCAGACGGCCCAGGATGCAATGGGAGACCCTGGCCCTTTTAGGCCTAGGCCTTTTCAGTACTTAGAGTGAGATAAAGCCCATTCAGTGAATAGGCCTCTTTAAAAAGTGAGTCAAGGGATGGTCCCTCTTCCAGTTTGAGTTTCTTCATATGTAAAATAAGAAGGGTAGATTCAATGGCCTCTAAAGTCCTTTCCATATTGAAGTTTATGATCCTATGACCATTTGTGGTGAGGGAAGTAAGAGTTTAGAGGAACTTAGAGACAATGAGAGCAAGGATATTTAGAATCTCAGGGTAGTTGTAGTGTAATTGAGGGATGGCATATTTTTCCATGTGTATAAGAAGTATAGTCTTTGCCCTGTCTCAATTGTTAAGTCCAATGTCTATGGTGATTTAATTTATCACTCTCAATATCCTTGTTCTTCTACTTTGTCACGGAATCATTTTTGCATGTCTTCTTTCTTTTCTTTTCCTCTTCTGCACTAGGGAGATTTTGTCCTATTTCTAAAGGATGAGAATCCAACCTGAAAGATGAATCATTTTCTCTTTATTTTAATGTTTTTTGAGAATTATGTAATATATCATATGGCAAATGCCATACAAAAATAAATTGTGACATACAACCAAAGAGAGCATTATTAAAAAAACAAAAACATGACTATTGCATATGAATTAAAACTACTTAACAATATCTTGGCATATCCAGGTGTTCTTCCCTCCTCCAGGAAAGTTCTAAAATAACCATATTGAAGAGGCTGATAATTGCTTTATTAAAAGGTTATATTCCAAGATTTCTATAGTGAAAAGACAGAATAGACAAATGGAAGAGAGATAAAGATGTTCCCAAACAAGAGCATACTGAGAACGTTGATATGACGAAAGAATGTTGATATGAGCAAAGGAGCAAGGTTTTAATAAGAACATACTATGTGCCAGGCATTAAAGATTCATGGGGAAACAAATACATTCTGGGAAAAAAACAAAGAACACAGTCTCTGCTGTCAAGAAGCTCACAATTTTATTTTCACCTTTTTGGAGGGGGGGAAAGCAGGGCAATTGGGGCTAAGTGACTTGCCCAAGGTCACACAACAAGTAAGTGTTAAGTGTCTGAGGTCACATTTGAACTCAGGTCCTCCTGACTCCAGGTCTGGTGCTCTATTCACTGTACCACCTAGCTGCCACAAGGACCTCTCATTCTAATAGGGGAAAGCTAACACAAAAGAGGGAGCCAAAAAGTGGGATGGCTAGGTAGGATTGAAGGTCAAGTGTGGTGGGATAGATTTGAGCTATATAGAAAGTGATTAACAGCTTTAGGAGGAGAATTAAAGCAGGATGGTGTGGGCACCTTCACAAAATGGAGACTATAGGAGAAGCTTACCTATGGGAGAAAGGGTTAACATAGGTTAAGTATAAGCTAGGAGAGAAGTGCAGGATAATGAACTTTTAAAATGTTTAAAGAATTTTTTCAGAGTTTTTGATTGTACATATTTTATAATGTACCTTATCTGAAAGTAGAGGCTAAATTACAGGGATAGATAGGGAACTAAGTATTCTGGAAGATTATGGAAGAATATTTCTTTGAGGGCTAGGAAAAGTGTTCTGAGAATGAGTATGTCTTTGTTGGCCAGCGAATGTGTATAAGGGTAAGGAGAAAGGAATGTGTGGACAAGGGGAAGAATATAATAAGAAAAAAAAAGCTTCCCTACTCAATTTCCTCACTGCTCTTCACCTCCACCCTTGCCCTCCCCCACACACTTCCCAACAAATATTTAAACACAAATTCATCCTGTTCTTATTTACAATTTCTTGATGCTAACAGTGATCTTGCCTGGGTCTCTCCCAAGGCTGTTATGGGTGGCCAATATTGACCAAAGTGAAATTGGCAGTGTTTTAACAGCTGTCCAGCTTCACTGCAAACTTTGGGGCTAGAAAGTAAAACTGAATATCTTGTCTGCATATTAAATTTAAGAAAGACCAACACTTTTTATCCCAAATGCAGCCTTCAGAGAATAAATGGACTGATGTCAGTTATTTGTGGTCTTGACCTCAATGAACATAATTTACTTTGAACCACAAAAATATCCAGCCCTGAGTAAATTTGTTAGTCCAAGTTCTGATCCATTGACTATGGAGATATGTAATGGAATTACTAACATAATCATAAGTTTCTAACAGGGCACATGACTCATAGTTATCTTAGAGGTATCATCTGAGTGATTAATGTAAGGAAATGACCTAGTACACTTTTTCCCTTCATCATAGAAAGTTGAATTTTCTTAATGGTTGCAGTTGTAAAGGTATCCTTTGATGTAAAGGAATCAAATCTATCTATTCAACCAGTAGAGACCTCAACAACAATGACAAAAAGATAGTAGTTAGACTTGGAAATATGATCAATTACCATTTGATACATGGGGCTATTGAGCTAGTAATGGACCTTGTTCCTTCAACACATCTTGAGTTCTCTATAATCTTGAATTTTTCTGTCTGTTCCAAGTTTAAATTTGCATTGATACTTTTCCCTTTCAGATGATCAGATTTAGTGTATAATTAAGGTATTTTTTAGAAGTCATTTTGACCATTACCTCTCTAGAAAGGTATGTTCTTTTTTCTTAAATATTCTATTCCCCTTCTCTATTTCCTACCATTAGTCCTTTTGCAAAGATATTTTCATTGATACATTTTGATTTTATAATGCAATCATTTCTGGATCTATTTCCTTCAGTCCCATGGTTTGAAATCAAACCCTCTCTTTCAATTGTGCATATTTTAGAATGTATCTCATCTGGAAGTAGAGGCTAAATTATAGGGATAAATATGGAACTAAGTACTCTGGAAGAGTATTGAAGAATATTTCTTTGAGGGCTTGGAAAAGTGTACCGAGAATGAGTCTGTCTTCGTTGGCCAGCCAATGTGTGTAAGGATAAGAAGAAAGGAATGTAGGGACAGGGAAGGTGTGTGTGTGTGTGTGTGGGAGGCAGAATATGATAAGAAAAAAAGCAAACAACACAAATAAATTCAAACAAACAAACAATATATTGAACATATCTGATAATATGTTTTGTCCTCTGTGAAAAGGAAACAGTTCTCTCTGTGAAAAAGAAAGACTTATGTTTGATTACCTACTCTCTTTTACCTTTATTCATTTTTAAATTACTCTAAGAATACTGTATTTCACTGATCAGTCATCACAATTGCATAACCACTGCACCCTGTTTTTTTCAGTCCAAAAATTGCTTTATAACCATTCATCACATAATTGTTGTATGGTATAATTCTGTTCATCACGCCACTCAAAAGGTAAACAACACAGTAATGTATTCATCAGTGGCATATAGATATGCATTTATCTCTCTTGCATTGAGAAGCACAAATCTTTAATTCTGCATATTTCTGAAAGCCAACTTGCATGATTTGTTTAAAGGGCCGCAGTACTGATGGTACTGTCATTCAACTCAATAAAGAGCCATAGGTCCGAGGGGATCCCATGGGCATGCAAAACTGCCATGAGTATGTCAGATGATAAGCTAAAATTTTGCATTTTCCCAATTTTGACATATTTTCACAAATATTCCAGGCATCCTAATCTTGCACCAAGGACAGGTTAGTAAGAAATGATTTTTAAGTAATACAGACAGAATTTTTTAAAAAATTCACATAATGGTCATACCCCACTTTTTTGCAAGAAGTATGTCATAAAATCTGTGACAATTATGTGGTGAAATACAGTAGCTTTCTTTTTAGTGATCTTTTCATTCACATTGTTATAAGTAATTCTGTAGATTATTCTTTTAGTTGTCTTTATTTCTTCTGTTGGAAATTTGAAATGGATGTTTGAAACTGTTGGCATCTCAAACTCAACATACATAAAAGACTCAAGTTTATTTTCCACCAGACAAACTTCTCTTTACTGCTGAAGACATCTCTCTCCTACTACCCAGATTCCCAACCATGGTTTCAACTTTGACTCCTCATTCTACTAAACCCTCACATATAATCAGCCAAAATATCTCTTATATGTGTCTTCTATCTATTTGTATAGCCATGCCCTATTTTATACTATTATCACTTCACACCTGGACTATTGTAACACTCTGCTAAATTGTTTTCTCTGACTCATCTATCCATATTCTTATCCATTCTCCACCCATCCATCAAATTGATTTTCCTAAGGCATCAGACTAATATGTCACTCTCCCCCCCTCAAGTCGATAAATTCCAATGTTCCCTCTAGGATTGAAGTCCCCTGGCACTTAAAATTTTCATAACCTGACCCTTTCCCACTTTCCCCTCCATATACTGTCTATCTAATATAACCATACTAAGTGTATTTACTATTCCTCACACATTTCCCATCTTTAGATTTTAAACAGACTGGAATGTTTTATGCTATTCCTGAAATGCTTTCCTTCCTGTAGCAGCAAGGACCCTAGCAAACCCAGGATGGCTGCTAGCACAGGTTCTTAGATCTGCTTTTCTAAAGTAAAGTAACTCAAAATGGGTTAACAATCTTACTTAAGTCAATCAAATATATATATCATTTACCTAGTTCAGGGGGAAAAGTCAGCACCCTGAACTTCAGAGAATACAAACAGAAATTACAACAGAAAAATAACACAAGCAGACAGGGCTTCCAGCTGTCTGACCATTACATCCATACCTAGTTAGTTACCAGAGAGGAAAACACCAACATCTGGGTTTTCAAAGCCGGGGGAGCTCAATGCCTGCTAAGATTCTCATCTGGGCAAATCACACAACTCTTCCCAAAGTAAACCCCAAAGCAAAATCTCACATCAGGGGATATATAGCCTTTTCCTGGGTCAGAAGACATCATAGCCCTCTTGACCCACTGCCCAATCACAAAGTAATAAGACATGAGCATTGCTGAAGAACAAGCCTCCCGCCACAGGCTCTATGTGACCACATTCAACCTATATAGGGGGCAGAGTATATTTTCAAATCAGAGAAGGTTCTCAGAGTCACTTAAGTTTATCAAGGGACCAAGGGATAGGGAAGAACTTCAGATTCCAGTTATCATTACACTTCCTCATCTCTGTCTCTTAAAGGCTTCCTTTAAGAATTGATCTCAAATGGCAACTTCTATGGATGGTCTTTTCTAGTTTGCTCTAATGTTTACTTCCATTCACCATGTATGGACCTTGAATATGTATACATTAATATACAAATGCAAATATGCATGTTGTCTCTGCCATTTGAATCTAAGTTTCTTTAGCCAGCAATTCTATTCTCTGTCTTTGCATCCCTAGTGTTTACTTAGCAGTGTCTTGAACATAGTAAGTACTTAATATATGGTATTGATTGATTAATTTCACTCTGCATCAATCCATAGAAATCTTCTGAATTCCTCAAATTTAACATTTCTTATGGAAAAATATAATTCCATTATGCTATTATATTACAATTTATTTGGTCATTTTTTAGATGATTGGTATCTAACTTTTTTCTAATTTTTTGCTATCACAGAAAAGTGCTGATAACAATTTGGCATACATTGGATCTTCTGTTTTTACCTCCTTGGGAAGATAGTCATAGTACCTGGATCACTGAGTCAAAGAGTAAAAAGAATTCAATCAGGGCAGAGCCAAGATGGCAGGATAGAAGCAGGAAAACTCCATGGCTCCCTCCATAACCACCTCAAATATCTGTAAAATATGGACCTAGAAAAATTTTAGAACTACAGAACCCACAAAGTGACAGAAAGAAACAAATCTCCCATGGAAGGCAACCAGGTAGGCAATCAGGAAGGGTCCATCACAGCACCCTTGGAACTGAGCCCAGCTCCACATGAGGCCATAGTTTTAGCCCCAGGGTGGCCCTGACCAGTGGCTGTAGCAGACTTCAGGATACTGGATCACCAGAAGCAGTAGCAGTTTCCAGAAATATCAGCCCATAGATGCTGAACAAAAAGTGAAAATTAGTGTAGACTTCTATTGAATCTGGGGGGGATGGAGCTAGAAGAGGTAGAGGTGTGGCAGCCCTGTAGCCACCTCCACATGGCTGCGTCAGAAGTCCTGGCCTGTAGATTCCGGGGGGGGGGGGAGAGGTCAAGCAAACATTCAGAGGGTAATTGCTCTTGCTTTCATCTTCCTGGATCTGGATCATGGTCTTGGGTGGTGGTCCTGAGGTGTGTGACCAGTGAGTCAGAGCAATTTTTCCTCCATTTCTCTTAATTTGTTTTCAAAATCCTTCTTAAGCTCCTCTATGGCCTGTAACCAGTGTACATTTTTCTTGGGAGCTTTTGGTGCAGGAGTTCTGACTCTGTTTTCTTCCTCCCATCCCACGCTTTGATCTTTTTTGTCCCCATAAAAGGAATCTAAAGTTGAATTGCTGAGCTCGGTTTGCTTCCTTTGCCTGCTCATGTTGCCAGTCTATTAACGTGACTTTTGAGCCACAGTAGATCTCTGCTTCCAGAGGGGAGAGCTTTATCCCAAATCACTGGGGTTTTCGCAGCTGCAGGAGCTATTAGGAGGCCACCAACTGTACAGTCCCTGCCAGCTTTGGCTCACTGGTCACGCACCTCAGGACAACTATGGAAGACCATGATCCTGATACAGGCAGGTTAAGGCAAGAGCACATAGCCTCTGATTGGTTGCTTGGCTCCCCTGCAAACTGCGAACTTGGAGCTCTGAAGCAGCCACATGGAGGCAGCTGCAAGGCTGGCACTTCTGCTGGTTCCAGCTCTGGGTGCAGAGGGTTGGATCTCCTTCTCTGTCCCCCCAAGATTTAGCTGAGTTCCACTGACCTTTCACTTTGTCTTGGGCATTTATGGGTTGATAATTCTGGAAACTTCCATGGCTGCTGGTGATCCACTGTCCTGAATGTTCCAGCCGCAGGCTTGTTCTGGCTACCTGGGGGCTAAAACCTTGGCAGGGCTGGTCTAGGCTCCCAGAGAACTCTCCTGTCCACCTGCGGGGCAACCTTGAGTGTGAGATTTGTTTCTCTGCCAATTTGTGGGTTCTGGAGCTCTAAAATTTCTTTAGAGTCATAATTTATACGTATTTGAGGTGGTTGTGGGGGGAGCTCACAGAGTTTTCCTGCTTCTACACCACCATCTTGACTCTGCCCACCCATATCCATCATCTTACCATCATTGCCAGCATACATCAGTAAAAGCCATCTCTTGTAACAAATATGTATAGTACAGTAAAAGAAATCAACACTTTAGTCATGTCTGAAAACGTATATTGCATTCTCCCTCTTTAGTTCATCACTACTCTGTCATAAAACATCACAAAGTCTATTAAAGTTACTGCTGTTGGCTGCTTTGATCAGAATTCTGCCCTCTTTCAACATTTTCTTTCACATTAGTGTTGTCACTATGTAAATTGTTCTACTGGTTCTGCTCATTTTACTCTTTTCATTCAGTCTTCATTAGTCTATGCAAGACTTTACATATTTCTCTGATTATGTAATATCAGTTGCTTCTTATAAATCCAAAAAAGTCAAGGAGGGTCAAAAGGACAGAGAAAAATGCAATATCTCTCAGTCACCAGAAATAAGAACTAAAGGTCTCACCATCTCTGACACTGGGCTGGAGTGGTGACAAGTTTGTCTTTGAGTCTATTCCCTCTGCTTCATGAATTAAAAACGAAAATACTACTGCCAGTAATAGGTATAAAAAATGAAAACACCATTTGTAGCAGCTTTTGGATTTTCCCAAACCCATGCCTCTCATGAAGAAGTAAGACTCAAATCCAGAGTTCCTGAGCTTTTTATCAAATGACTGACCCTATTAGATACTCTACATTGAAGAGCAGTTGGAACTGTTCTTTTGAATTTCCCAAAATGAAGAATCCCTATATGGATCCTGATCCAGGCAGGTTAAGGCAAGAGCACTTAGCCTCTGAATGGTTGCTTGCCCCCCTGCAATCTGCAGGCCTGAAGCTCTGAAGCAGCCACGTGGACATGGCTGAAAAGCAGCTGCTTCGCTACTTCTGGCTCTGGGGGCAGAAGGCTGGGCCTACTCCTCTGTCTCCCCTGGCCCCACCCGGCCCCCAATTCAGCCAAGTTCCACTGACCTTTCACTTTATATTTGGAACTTATGGGTTGATAATTCTGGAAACTACCACAGCTGCTGGTGATCCACTCTCTCAAATGCTCCAACCACAGCTGATCCTGGCCACCCTGGGGCTAAAACCATGGGTGGTCTCAGCTCCCAGCGTGTTGTGATGAACCCTTCCTGTCTGCATGCCAGGTTGCCTTCAGTGGGATGTTTTTTTCTCTGTTGCTTTGTGGGTTCAGGAGCTGTAAAATTTGTTTAGAGTCATAATTTATAAGGATTTGAGGTGGTTATAGGGGGAGCTCATGGAGTTTTCCTGCTTTTATGCTGCCATCTTGACTCCATCCCCCAAAAAGGCATCCAACTTTAGGTTCCTGTTTTGGGGACAAAAAGGATAAAAGCATGGAATGGGAGGAAGACAGTTAGAACTCCTGCACCAACAGCTTCCAAGAAAAACATGAACTGGTTAAAGGCCATTGAGGAGCTCAGAAGGGATTTTTGAAAATCAAGTAAGAGAAGTGGAGGAACAATTGAGAAGAGAAATAAGAATGATGCAGGAACATCATGAAAAGAGATCAACAACGTGACTGAAGAAAGTAACACCTTGAAAAATAGACTAACTCAAATCGCAAAAGAGGCCCAAAAAGCCAATGAAGATCCAAAGACTGCCTTAAAGAGCCGAATTTGCCAGATGAAAAAGAATTTCAAAAGCTCACTGAAGAAAATAATTCCTTTGGAATTAGATTGGAGCAAATGGAAGCTGATGACTTTATGAGAAATTAAGATACTATTAAACAGATCCAAACAAATGAAAAAATACAAGACAATGTCAAATATCTCATTGAAAAAACCACTGACCTGGAAAATAGGTCCAGGAGAGACAATTTAAAAATTATTGGACTACCTGAAAGCCATGATCAGAAAAAGAACCTAGAAATCATCCTTCAAGTAATTCTCAAGGAAAATTTCCCTGAAATTTTAGAACCAGAGGGCAAAATAGAACTTGAAAGAACTCACCAATCACCTCTTGAAAAGGATCCCCAAAAGAAAACTCCAAGGAATATTATAGCCAGGTTCCAGAGTTCCAAGATTAAGGAGAACATATTACAAGCATCCAAGAAGAAACAATTTGAATACTGTGGAAATACAATCAGGATAACACAAGATCTAGCAGCTTCTACATTAAGGGACTAAAGGGCTTTGAATATGATATTCTGGAAGTCAAAGGAACTAGGATTCAAACCAAGAATCACCTACCCAGCAAAACTGAGTATAATGTTTCAGGGGAAAATATGGTCATTTAATGAGGTGGAGGACTTTCAAACATTCTTGATGGAAAAACCAGAAATGAATAGAAAATTTGACATTCAAATACAAGAAGCAGTAGAAGCATGAGAAAGTAAACAGAGAAAAGAAACCATAAGGAACTTATGAAGGTTGAGCTATTTACATGTCTACATAGAAAAATGATCATTGTAATTTATGAAACTTTTCCTGGTATAAGGATAGTTGAAAGGAGTACAAATGTATATGTATATATACATACATATATATGTCTATATAGGAGTGTATATGTGCCTATGAATACATATGTGAGTGTGTATATATATATGTGCACAGGTGTACATAGACGGCACAGGATCAGTTGAATAGTAAGGGATGATATTTAAAAGGTGGAATTGAGAGATGAAAGAGGAATAAAGTGAGAGGAGATGGGGAGAGACAACATGCAGTAAATTATCTTGTACAGAAGAAGTAAGGGATAACTCTTACAATGGAGAGGAAGAAGAGGAAGGCAAAAGGGAATGGGCCAACCTTACTCTCATTGAATTTGGCTTAGGGAGGGAATAACATACACACTTAATTGGGTATCTTGCCTTGCAGGAGAGTAGGTGGTAAGGATACAAAAGGGGGGATGATGGAGGGGATGGCAGGTTTGGGCAGAGAGTAGTTAGAAGCACATACTTTTGTAAAGGGACAGGGCCAAAGTAGAGAATAGAACAAGTGGGGGTGGGATATGATAGAGAGAAATATAGTCAGTCTTTCACAATATATTCACTATGGAAATGTTTTGCATAACTACACAAGTACAACCTATATTGAATTGTTTATCTTCCCAGTAAGAATGAGTGATGAGGGAGGAAGGGAAAGAATCTGGAACTCAAAGTTTTAAAATTAAATGTTTATCTATCTATCTATCTATCTATCTATCTAATTGTTATTTTTTATTTTTTTTACATGCAGCTTGGAAATAAGATATACAGGCACTGGGGTAGGGAGATCCATCTTGCCCTCCTGGAAAGTCATAGTGGGGATGATGGTGGATATAGGAGAGAGCCATTTGGGGGAAGGGGTATATAGTGGGATTGCTGTTTTAGGTTGGTGTGCAGGAGAAAGAGGGGGAGACAATTTGTAACTTTTAATAAATAAACAAGAAAAAAATTAAAAAAAGAATTTAATCACTGTTCTTTAGTTATTTCTCTGTTTTCTAGAACTATTTTTACTAATTCATGGTCTATTAACCATGTGTTACTGTGCTGGTCTTCCCACAGCTTTTCCAAGTTTCATTGTTTCCATCATATTTTCATCTTTGTCAACCTTGTTCCATTTCAGTCTTGTCAACGACATCTGAAGTTTTCTATTAAAATCTGATTGGGTATCATACCCTTCCTACATTTGAACCAACACTTCTGCATATTCAACTTCCAAGACCCTGTTGGTTGCTTGATAGTTTCAACAGTTAAGCATCCATGAGGGTGTCAGTGATAGGGTATTTCATGGATTATGTTCTTCATGATAATTAAATGCTTTTGGAAACATAAGGTTATGAAAATTCTCCTGGTGGTCCCCAGACAAACCAATTGTAGACACACAATATCCGTACATTTTTGCCACAGTTTTCGTGGTTCCCTCTGGGCACAGTTAGGGGCACAATTACAATCCTGGAGACTTTTGTGGCTGCCGTCAAAGTGATGCCATGTCCTATTAGTGTCAGACATACTTACAATGCAGAGAGTGGCATAGGAAAAAAAAACCCAGAACTTACAAAAATGATAATACTATCAGGAAACCTAAATCCAATCCTAACTTTTAATAGCAGCTTTAAATCAGATTCAGATTTCTGTGGGAAATTTTTGCTTTTTGAATTCTTTTGTTCTTGTAAAAAATAACAAACCCAAATTCTCCTCTTGTTATCCAATGTATTGCTTTCTCCTTGTAAATCTTGTTGAAGTCTACAGTCTTTGTGACATGCTAGGGTTGTTAGTGGCACCAGGAAGAAAGTAAGAACTTCTGTCTCATGGTACAGACTGTTCTGATATGTAAACAACACATTTATGAGGTTGCTGGACTGGAGGAGGTTTGAAGCCAGTTCCCTTTTCATAGTTTATTTGCCATAAGGAAGAAATCAACGGGGTCTATATTCCTGGAAAGGGAATCTTGATAAAGATAGGAAATTCTCTGGGGAAGGATCAGGAGATGAAACATCAGAATCTTTACACAGTTCAGTTTAAGATTTGAATCTAGGAGGGTCTCTTTGAGTTTCCTATTCTTTGTGCTATAATAAAAGCCACAACACAGACCTCACAACTTGCCAAGTATTCAAGGGAGACAGTATGATTCAATGGAAACTCTTGGGTTTGGAGTCAGAGAACTTGGATTCATATCCCATGTTAGCTATTTGTATAATATATGTACTCTTGGGTAGGTCTCAACTGCTCTCTGCCTCTTTCCTCATTGTTAACATGAGGTAATTAGACTACTAGATGATGTGTAAGGTGCCTTCCATTGGGAACCTATGACTCTGTCAAAGTTAAGGTCACTTTATAAGTGACACCATTTAAATGGCTTATCATGATGAAACAAAGCAAAGCAAAAAGCCATGAAAAAATAAAACACAAAATCACATAATCATTAAAAGCACAGCATTGTCACAATGCCATAGTAGTTATACTAGTTGATAGATGCTAGTTATCTGTTCATCCAAGACATAGCTTTTCCTCAATGTAAACCAAATGGTGTAAATCTGATTAAAAGGTGCTATCACATCACTCCATGTGAAAGCCCCAGGGAGCCTCAGAACTACACTGAGGTTTGAATCTAGAAGAGGTAGCAACTATGGTGGTTTCTGATGTGGATACAAAGGTGCCCTAAGAGTTTATAGTAAGAGTTGCTTTCCCTCATACCCCTGAGAGGGTCTGAGGCTTATTCTTAGCCCATCCTGTAACTTGAGGGTGCCTTAATGCCCTTTCCCCTTATCTCTAAATACCATGCAACTTGTACCAAAAGAATTGCTTTTGTCTCCCCTATCCTGTGTTCCCCATTCTGTGTCATTCATCTTCCTCATCCTGTCACAATTTTTCCTTATCTTGCAAGCAACCACTTTCCTTACTGTGTTTATACTTATCCAGTCCCAAAATCTCCAATCCCCATTAGAAATCCTAAAACTGTATCATCATCCTACAGGCTGTATATAAGTCTGGTCCCTTCCCTATAGCATTTCCTCTGTTTAGCTCCTTGCTAAGTGTCAGTCCTGTATGCTTTTGTTTCAATAAAGCTACATTTGGCAAAAGAGAAGGTCTAATTGAATTCTATCAAAACTGAACCAGCTCTCACAACTCTGACCCTCAACAGTTTCTAAGTGCCTAAGAGAAGTCATTTCCTCCAGGGTCACCAAATTTGAGAGCTAGACTGAGTAGTGGATTTGACCAATATATTTCTATTCTGTATGTACAGTTTTGACCATGTCCAAAGGCTCAAGAGTCTATGTTTCCCTGCAACTCAACACTACCTTGAAAAACTATAGCATACTTGAGCTAGCACGCTCATTATAAAATACAAGGTACCAGTTAGTCGGTTCATTAAAATGCATCAGGGTCAATGTTGAATCGTTGCTTATATCCCATAATTCATAGATCTTCAGAGTTATAAATGGATCATCTTCTCTATTCTCTTCATTTTCTCAATGAGGAAATTGAGGTTCAAAGAAGTTAAAGTACAGTGAGTTCCTTAGCTGGATTTAAAACCAAAATCTCCTGATCCTCAGTCCAGTGTTATTTTCTGTTACACTGTGAAATCCCTGTAAAGCCAATCAGCAGTAGATTCCTGAGAGAATGCTATTGTGAACAGCTTTTAAGATTCGGATTACACAGTATTAGTGAACACTCTGCTTATTCCATTACAAATCTTTATTCAGTACAATGTTCACAGTTTCAACAATTCACAATATTATATACAATCTTCAGAACAAGGAAAGTCTCAATATTTTATCTTATTACAGAAAGGAATAAGGAACAACAGAAGAATC
>CM053600.1:70986164-71002595 GCA_028646575.1 Pseudocheirus occidentalis | reverse complement strand
GTGCAATGAGAAGAGAATATCAGGGGGTATCCTGAGTCAAATACATTGTTGAAAAAGAATGATGATTGGAAAAAATGTTATCATATATGGTATGAAGGAGACCCTTGGCAATTTTGGAGAGAATAGTTTCAGTTGAATGATGAGGTCAGAAGTCAAAATGTAGAGGGGAGAAAAGTAATTGAAAGGAAAGAAAATGAAAGCAAAGAAGAACAGATGATTTTTTTAGGAGTCTATGAATCAAGGGAATATAGGGCAATAAACTTGAAAGTATGAGCAGATCAAGAGAGGATTTTTTAAAAATGAGGAAGGCTTGGACATGTTTGTAGGCAATGAGGAAACAGGTAACAACAGACTGAAGATTAGAGAGAGAAGGCACATGTAAAGCATACCATCTACCCTTGAAGTGTTTTTAATCTGGTTATCTTCGAAGCTTTATAAAACTACTCCAATCTCTGAGATAGCTGGGTGGTGTGGTGGATAGGGTGCAGTGCTCAAAGTTGGGAAAACTTATCTTTCTGAGTTCAGATCTGGCCATACCCACTTTCTAGCCATGTGATCATGGGGAAGTCATTTAACCCTCTTTGCCTCAGTTTCCTCATCTATAAAATGAGCTGGAGAAGGAAATGGCAAAACACTCCACTATCTTTGCCAAGAAAATCCCAGATATGGTCATGCAGAGTTGGACATGACTGAAAATAGTTGAAAAACAGAAAACTCTAGCTTTTATTTTTGTAAATTATTTTTTGCTTCAGTTCATTCTATTTAGGATTAGCCTTAGATGTAGGTGAAAAGGCATCACCCATGTGGTGTAATCTAAGGAAAGCCATGGTGAAGTTCCAAGATCCAGTATAACTTTCTCTGCTGACATGTCATGGCCCTGTCTTTTTGTTTTGTTTTGTTTTGTTTACTATTTACCAACTAATACTTTCAGAGTAAGTAAGTATCGGGGGTCAGGAAACAAAAATGAACACATTTCTCCCAAATGGTCACTGTTAAAACACAATTATAGCGTCAGTTAAGGAGAAGTTACCGCTAAAGCTTTTGCTCAGAGATGCTATGACTAGATTTAAGAGATATGGGAAGTAATGGGCTTGGCTTCTTGGTCAACTCAACTCCTTTACTTCTCTCCAATTCACAACTTTTAAACATTATCCTTCCTCCAAGAATATCTTCTTCTCATGCTTTCTCAGATAACTTTTCAGGTTTTGTAAATAAATAAAAGAAACATAGAATTGTTCTAGTAGTGCAAACATGGGACAAAAATAATTTTTAAATGGTCTTCTATGTTACCCTAGCCCTGAAAGGAAAAAAAATCAAATAAAACAACTTAGAGAGGTCTGAATTAGGGAAAAGGAAGAAAAATAAGAATGAAAATGTAAAGATTAAGAGGAGGAGAAGGCAGATGTAGGAAATGTCTTTCTATATTTCTATAGTATAATGCTATAGTATACACCTCTAGTAAATTATACATTGAAATTAGACTGTGAAGCATTTCTATACAATAGACTTTACTTAAAATAAAGATGAAAGGATGAATAAAGTAGACATTATCCAAGTGTCTACTATCTGCTAACTACTTTTCTAGGAGCTGGGGATATAAAGATAAAAATGCAATAGTCTTTGCCCTCAAAGAACTTAAATTTGAATAAGAGAAGATGGCTCTTATAGGATTGTGGTGGCCAGGGCAGGCTGAAGGGATCCATAGAGTGATTGACGGTTTTGCCATTCTCAGAGGCAATGGAAATATTGACTTGATCAATATTATCAGAACAATGAGGATGATTGATGTGGGCAAGGGTTGGGGGAAGACAATGATGAGGGATACTGAGATAGGCAATCACCAAACACAAATTCTTTCTACTTAATAATTATACTCTGAAGCAGTGGTTCTCACCCTTCCTAATGCCACGACCCTTTAATACTTGTATGTGGGTGTATCTGCATGTGGGCGGACCCTTCTGGAGATGGATAGAGGAACCATGTCGCGGTTCCTAAGACCTTTGGAAATGTGTGTTTTCCAATGGTCTTAGACGACCCCTGTGACCCCTGTGAAAGGGTCATTCAACTCCCAAAGGGGTTGTGAACCACAGATTGAGAACCGCTGCTCTAAAGGCTGTCTAGACTCTACCAGAGAGAACTTATCTCTTATTCATTTACCTTTTTCCTTTTTCCGTACTCATTTCCATAGGTATACAACTCTTGTGCTATGTGTGGAGCTAATTTTAACCAGTAAATATTTATTAAGCACCATGTGCAACCTTAGTATAATGGGTATTGGTAGTGTGAACATAGTGAGGCTTCAAGGGACTTAAAGATTTGCCCTGCAGAAGAACCCATAATATAGCAATGCATTCAGGCTCATCCTATCATATTTAGGTTCCCTGATCCATCGAATCACAATAGAGGAGTAAGATGGAGTTGTATACTGTTAGCTTTGTTACCCAAGTTCAATCTGACATAACTGAAGCAATGGCAGTGTTGCTTTACTGATGACAGTTGCATGGCTCCATTGGCATTTAGCTTCCTTTGTACTTGTCAAGTGTATCTATTAAAACACATACACAGAATATTATTAAGCATCATTAATACTAATAATGTCCTCTCCTCACTCCCATGAACATAGCTCTTAATGTAGGTGGGAATGGAGGAAACATATCATTGTTTATGAGATGTTACATCTGAACAGCACATTACAAGTTATCTAGTGTAACTCCCTCATTTTATGGTCAAGGCCTGAAGATTAAGGAAATCAAGTCAACTGTTCTCTGGCCAAGGCACCCTGAGTGGTACAGCAGAGAAACAGTAGAAGCAGCATAAAAAGACTATTGTTGGCATCTCCTCTCATTTGAAACTTGGGATCTTCCCCTGGGATACTGGGCTATGATAGGTGAATTTTTGTCTTATCTTACTGAAAACCAGGCCTCTACAACACTTTCCAGACATCTGTATATAATCCTTGGACTCCAGGCAGTGATAGGTGAGGATTTATCTTATTTAGCCTGAAAATAGGCTTTCCTGTCTCTTCTTGGTAGTCTCCATACTGGTGCCTTCCATCTCCCCTTCATGTCTTCTCCCATTAGAATATAACTTCCTTAAGGGTAGAGGTTGCCTTTCTTGTTGGCATTTATATACCTAGTTCTTAGGTCAGTGCACGGCATGTAGTAAATGTATAATAAAATTTTTACTTATCTAGATAGATAAATGGGACTTCAAAATAACAATAGAAATGTCTTTGTTATTTCTGGTTGGCTGGACACAGAAGGGGAATATGGTTAAGCCTAAGACTAGAAGGAAAATATCGCTTAGCTGAAGAAGCTGGGGTTAGCTTCTCATAGGCTATTGGCACTATTAAATATCGTTAGGTTAGTTTTGCTGCTATTTTGGCTAAATCTGCCAAGCATTTGACAAGACCAATGTCTGCCTTTCCCAAACACTACTTAAACCCGGGAAACTAATTCAGAATGGTGTCTCATTTATGTTCTAACATACTATCTTTCTAAGAAGACATGACCTTTGACTCTCTTAACTGTGGCTATTCACTCCTAAAAAGCAATTGGTGTTTTTTGCTAAGGAGAATAAATTTAAGTTGCACATGATACATACAGTACATGTAATTTACTTCTACATCTACATTTCTCTCTATATTTGCATGCATTCACTTGCTAAGTGTGCATTTCCCCCATTGTATATTTTTGTGCATTCCTCCTATCACATAGAATATTGGATGGATCCCCTGCTGTGCCTGTATAGGAACATAAATGCTCAAGAGTCGCACAGGAAAGACAGGCTTGAATGGATATAAATCTACATAAATGGAGTGAATATCCATATGATAATATCAGAGATTGATCAATGTCTCAATGTATGTGGAGATGGGAAAGCTGAGGCATGAAGATAATGAATGAACATAAACCTCATGGAAAGATCAGGTTAGACCTAGCAATTATCCCAAAGATGATAGTTTTCTTGTCCCACGATAGAAATTCTTTCCTTCCTCTTTGTTAGCCTACTTTTCTTGAAAGAAATGTTGAACAAAATAATGGCATTATGGGGAAATGGTGGTGGTCTCTAGCAGCACTATCTGGTCTCATTTCAATGCTGCTTCCTATGTGTCCCAAGAGGGTTTTAAGAGCTGTAGAACTGATCAAAAACTGCTAATCACTGCTTTCTACACTCAGTTCTCTACATAACAGCTTTAATTTACCTCATCAAGGCCTGATTTAGAAACTGGACTAATCCATGTTGTGCATGTTAAGTGAGAGGCAAGCAGTCTTTCATGGCATCAAAGAAGCCTCTTCTTCAGCTGTAATTTTTGACTGTTTCTTAGGAGACATGAATAAAATATTGTGTCATCTATTATTGGAGCATATCAGCCAAATATGGATGGAAACATAATTTTAGGCCTCTGTCAACATATATATTTTTGAATCCCATTTTAAAAGGATCTGCATATACTTGAATGCTGTATTACTTGGAGGCATTTTGGGGGAATAGCCCAACGTATCTTTTCAGAAGTATCTCAATCAACCTCTCTTTATAAATGTCTCAAAGTTCAGAGACCCATCTCTTTTTTTTATCATGGCTTTCAGGTAGTCCAATAATTTTAAAATGGTCTCTCCTGGATTTATTTTCCAAGTCATTGGTTTTTCCAAATGGTTATTTCACTTTGTCTTCTGTTTTTTAATTCTTTTGGTTCTGTTTTATAATTTCTTGATTTCTCATGAAGTCATTAGCTTCCATTTGTTCCATTATAATTTTGAAGGAATTATTTTCTTCAGTGAATTTTTGGATCTTCTTTTCCATTTGGCCAATTCTGTTCTTTAAGTCATTCTTCTCCTCTTTGTCTTTTTGGACCTCTTTTGCCATTTGGCTCATCTATTTTTTAGGATTTTTATTTTTATTTTTCTATTTTGTTATTTTCTTCAGTATTTTTTGGGTCTCCTATAGCAAGCCCTTGATTTGTTTTTCATGATTTTCTTGCAACATTTTCATTTCTCTTCCCAATTTTTCCTCTACTTCTCTTACTTGAATTTCAAAATCTGTTTTGAGTTCCTCCATGTTCTATGGCCTATTCATACTTTTCTTGGAGACTTTTGATGCAGGAGCTCTGACTTTGTTTTCTTCTTCTGGTTGTATGTTTTGATCTTTGTCACCAAAGTAAGATTTTATAGTCTGGGTTTTCTTTTCTTTTTTTTATGCTCTTTACTCATCTTCCCAGCCAAATACTTGACTTTCTAACTCCCTGTCAAGGCAAGATTCTGCTTCCATTGGGTGATAGTGTGGAAGTAGGTGTATTTCCACAGGCTTCTGGGGCTTTGTACCAACCACTGGATCCCCCACAATCTGTAGGGACTTTTCCCTTAAAGAGAGAATGGTCTCAAAGCATCACTAAAAGAGAAGAAAGCATCCAAATCAATGACACAACTAGAGTTGATGCCTTTGCAGTATCTCAAAAACTAAATGAAGCTGATACCATCTAAGTGAGTGAGTGGGTGGGAAGGAAATGAGTTGAGGATTTTCAAGTTGGCTTTATTGAAGCTTAGGTACTTGTAATTGGAAGCTCTGGGAAACCATTTCAATCAATTAATCAATTCTTCAACACACATTTATTAACCCTCTACAATGTGCTAGTAACTGTGCTTGGTGCTGGAGATACAAATGCAAGAGAGAAATAGTCCCTGCCATTTAAGGGGCTTATACTGTGGTAGGGAGATGGCAAGTATATATTTGGCATCCGCCTATTTAAAAATGTCAGTTCAGTTTTAAGCTTTTAAGATTTCTGAGAGACCTTATATGTACAGAATAGAGACAAGGTAATGTATTTTTATTTCTCTCTGTGTGTATATATGTGTATGTGTGTATATACACATATACACACATCTATTTGTGTGTATGTATTGTATATATAGATGTATATGTATGTCTTCGTGTATACATACACACATATACATAGAGACACATACACACACACCTATACCCACATATGCATACGCACATACAACACACATGCACGCTCACATGTGTACATAAATGCACACATATTTACATATGTGTACACATGCATACATTTACGCACAAATATATACATACATGTGTGTATGTATATATACACATATATGGAAGGGGGAAGGAAAGGCCCTAGAAGCTCAGGCAATTAGGAAATCTTCCATTTATGAGGCTTCACTATAACTGAGTCTTGGAGGAAGCTATGATTTTAACAGGCAGAGGGGAGCTGGATGTGCATCCCTGGCAAGGGGGACAGACAGAACAAAGATATAGAGATGGGAAATGGAGTGTGAGAAGTACTAAGAAAGCTGGTTAGACTGAATTGCAGAGTGAACGAAAGAAGGGAAATAATGTGTAACAAGTTTATATTTACTAAATACCCTCTGCTTTTGCATGTTAATGTTGTTTAGTAGAGACAGATTTATAGGATGAGTGTGTGTATTTATTAAACTTATTCCATATATATGTATACATGTGTATGTATGTATGTATGTATGTATGTGTGTATAGGTGCTTGCCGTCTTCCCTGTTATAATGTAAGATCTTCATGAGGTTGGGGTTATTTTATTCTTTTTACGTGTATCCCCAGTTCCCAACACAGCCCTTGGTACATAGTTAATGCTTACGAATCCCTGATTGATTTGAGTATGATTGATCAATGGGAGATTGATCTGTATAGGAGGAGAGAGACAGAGACAGGTAGAGACTTTCATAAAGGGATAGAAAGATATCATAAATAGACAGGGAGAGAGAGAGAGAGAGACAGAGACAGAGACAGAGACAGAGACAGACAGAGACAGACAGAGATAGAGACAGAGACAGAGAGAGACAGAAAGAGACAGACAGACAGAGAGAGACAGATAGAAAGAGAAAGGAGAGAGAGACAAAGAGAAAGAGAGACAGAGATAGAGAGACAAGACAGAGACAGAGAAAAAGAAACAGGTAGAGACTTTCATAGAGGGATAGAGAAAGTCATAGAAAGATAGGGAGAGACAGAGAAGGGAAAAGGGGGAAAGAAGGAAAAGGGGAAAAGGATAGAGGGAGATAAAGGGGAAGGAGAAGAGGGTGAGAGAATTCTGTGGCAGTGAACTTGGGATGTCTTTAGTCCTATGGGTTTCCGGATCACTTGCACTATGATATTTTCAGGTTATATGGCTTAGTATTTATGGTGCTTGAAAGTGAGCAGTCAGCAAGTTTTAGGCCCCTCACTTCACACAGAAATAATTTTAGCCAAGGCCACATTCAACAGTCTTCTTGAAGCATCTCTATTATTGCTTTATTTTCAGCTCAGTTATTCGGTATTTTACACTGCCTTTCTAATGTGTGGGTCCAGGTTTCCTAATAGGCTTGAGTGTGATATCACAAACTCCATTTAGAGAGGTCATATTGAATCTGTTTTCATGACCTAGCCCAGAAAAAGAGAGAGCTTTAACTACAACCTTGACACCAAGAAGGATTCCTTCTGAAGATCTTTGAGCTAATATGCCTGCATACCATAGCATGTTGTGCCATACCAGCATTAAATTCTGCTGTTCCACATTGTATTACAGAAAATGCATCTTAGAATAGCATCTTATTTCATAGATCCTTTGAGTCTTTCCAGATAATCTAAGGATAATAGTGAAGAAGTAATACACACATATACATACACATACACACACATACTCATACACATAGAACTTTATATATATGTATGTGTGTGTATATATATATATATATATATATATATATGTATATGCAGTCTTTTTTTAAAGCTAGAGTCAATTGATTGGCAGAATCGTGTGTGTGTATGTGAGACAGACAGACAGATAGAGAGACAAACAGAGAGAGAGAGACAGACAGAGACAGAGAGAGAGACGGGGGGGAGGGAGGGCGGGAGCATGTGTTCATATTGTTTTTTTTTTTCAGACAAGTTAGCGGTGGAATATAAATGAGACTCCTTGAAATGGAAACTTTTCTCCATGCATAATTAGAGTAAACTAAACGTGAGTCTATTCTTAATGTGCTTCTTTTATTTTTGTAAATTTTAATTTCTTAACCAAAAGAAAAATTGAAGCAGAAAAAAATTGGGGGAAATATTAAACTGCTTTAGGAGGATTTTAGTATCTTCAAATAAACTGTGAAATATTCCTAGCTGCCAGCATAATTTCTTTTCTTTTCCCTGCTCTTGGAGGTTTCAGTTATTTTTTGGAAAGGACTGGGACACTGATAGTGTCATACTCAGCAGGGGTTTAAGGTTGAGATTAGATTCCTTTCTGGACTGCCATACAATCCTACAAATCCTCCACTTTTGCACGTTTCTAAGAACCTTTTAAACACAGACACTCAGGACTGCAAAAGGAATCACAAACTGAATAATATAGTCTGAGTGTAATATCTAAGAACTATACTAAGACTATTTTCTATGACCCAAAAAGTGTGGTCTCAAGGCCACATGTGGTCCTCCAGGTCCTCAATTATATCCCTTTGAATCCAAACTTTACAGAAAAAATCCCCTTAATTAAAGGATTTGTTTTGTAAAACTCGGACTCAGTCAAAAGGCCACACTCAAGGACTTAGAAGGCTACATGTGGTCTTGAGACCACAGGTTCCCCACCTCTAAAAAGTGTTTGAAAATCAGGGCCCCAGATATGACTAAGCACTTGGGTATTAAAAGAAGCATACATATAAATATAGACATATCTATCTATCATTTGTGATAACTCTAACAGAATCTATTATTTCCTCTTTTCTCTTTTTCCATATTCTCTAAGTTCCCCAAGATTTTGCAAATACATATTTGCGTACCATGCAAATTTGTATGGCTTTGAAAATAATAACTGGCCAGCTCATTTAGTGAGAGTAACAATTTATTCTGAGAAAAAAATGAATTCTGCTTTAATGAATACTGATTGATACATTTGCATATCTTTTCATGAAAAACAGGACAATAAAAGAAATGTTTTGTCTCTTGTTAGAACTATAGAACTATATATATATATATCACACAGCAATTTGCATTCATATGATGTTTATAATTACAGAAGGTTTTGTGTATACGTGCTACATTTGTGAACTTATATATCTTAACTTGGTCAAACTCATCTGTATAAACATCTTAGTACCTCACAACCACCTTCAAATGAACAGGTGCTTGAAAGCAAGGGTCTGAGTCCCTATTCATTTTTTTTTTCCAATCTTCCTCAGTACTTAGGATAACACATTGAATGTAGTGGGTGTTTAATAAGTTTCTGTTGAATAAATTAAGGAAAAACTGTTGAATGAATAAATGGATCCTTATGTCAACCCTGGAACATACATAGTGTAAAATATAATTATCCCCATTTTACAGATGAGGAAAACAAGCCCCAGAAACATAAAACAGTTGACTGAATTTGACTAATGTCACTGAATATTTTCGACCTGGAGCAGCCCAGCAAAAACTTGCTTCAAACTAGAAGGTAAGAACTAGTTGTTTTTGTCCTTGACCATGCAATGTACATTGTCCTGGTTAACCAAGAGTGGCATGGCTAAATTAAACTGATCACACAGTTATGTACACAGTTTATGTGCACACTCCACTGAGGGGGGAAAAGTAAGGAGTCCCCAAGCTCTCTTTGGCTTGGCCAAGACACTGGAAGCTGATGAGATTCAGAAATACTTCCTGTAGACTCTACTACAATTGCTTCTTGGAGGAAGACATGAATTCTGAGGTAGAGAAGTGCTGATCTTCTATTCCCTTGCTTTGCCTCCCTCTTGATCACCATGCTGATTTTGTTCACCCACATATTGTGTTTATTATGGCAGATCTGAGCCTTCACCTGCTGAAAACCTTGCCACTTTCCTGATATGCTACACTTCATGGAACCCTAGTCATTTGCTCTTGATTTAATGAAGTTGATTTCACAAGTGAACAGAAAAATCTTCTTGAGTATTATACACAGTCTTTTATAACTTTTTACATAGACACCTTTTTTTTTAATATAGGAATAGTACCCAGTATAACATTTACCTCCAGCTTATATATATAGCCTGCTCCAAAACCAGAACTGTCAAGAAAAATATTGTTCAGTTTACTTAGCCCTCATTTTAGGAAATTCAAAAGAACAGTTCCAACTGATCTTCAATGTAGAGCATCTAATAGGGTCAGTCATTTGATGAAAAACTCAGGAACTCTCGATCTGAGTCTTACCTCTTCATCATGAGAGGCATGGGTTTGGGAGAATTCAAAAGCTGCTACAAATGGTGTTTTCCTTTTTTATACCTATTACTGGCAGTAGTATTTTCATTTTTAATTCATGGAGCAGAGGGAATAGACTCAAAGGCAAACATGTCACCACTCCAGCCAGTGTCACAGATGGTGAGACCTTTACTTCTTATTTCTGGTGACTGAGATAGCATTTTTCTCTCTCCTTTTGAGTATCCTTGGCTTTTTTGGATTTATAAGAAGCAACTAATACTACATATTCAGAGAAATATGTAAAGTCTTGCATGGACTAATGAAGACTGAATGAAAAGAGTAAAATGAGCAGAACCAGTAGAACAATTTACATAGTGACAACACTAATGTGAAAGAAAATGTTGAAAGAGGGCAGAATTCTGATCAAAGCAGCCAACAGTAGTAACTTCAACAGACTTTGTGATGTTTTATGACAGAACAGTAATGGACTAAAGAGGCAGAATGTGATAGGCAATCTCAGACATGACTGAAGTGTTGATTTCTTTTACTGGGCTATACATATTTGTTACAACGGATGGCTTTTACTGATGTATGCTGGCAATGATGGTAAGGTGATGGAAATGCCTGAAAAATCAATAAAAACTTTCTGATTGTTTTTAATTCAGAGAAGAAACAAAAGTATAGATCAAATTGAGAAATGTCACTAGTTAATTAGATTATATATGTATATTATATCAGATATTTCTTAAAAACAAACTATATGCAATAAATTCCCAGTAAATGAATTGACAATAAATTCACAAACCTCTGGTTTTTCTTTTTTTCCTTATACCCCAAAATACTTGTATTTCTTGATGTTCAGTTGAGTATAAAAATTTATTTTAAAAAGATGGAATATGATGTATCTCAGAGCTTTGCCAAATAATTTCTATTTATCACTAGTGGGGCCTTCTGGGCCAGAACACGCTACTTTGACCACTACTCACCTACATCTGTTTACTCCTATTAAAGTTTAAACCCCTTGAAATCAGGTACTGCCTTACTTTCGTATTTGTAACACCAGCACTTAACAAAGGCACAGAGAAAGTACTTAATAAATGATTTTTCATTCATTTATTCATCTTTTCATTCACTCATTCATTCATTAATTCAACAGTCTTCTAGACAATGCCAGTTTGAAAGGCAATGTCAGGTGTTCTGTATTCCAGAGGGATTGTTACAGGTAACATTCCATGTTAATAAATTCTGTTAAACAAATCTCAAGATATTAAAACAGCGTGGTTTTTCAGAAGATGACTTAGTACATTCTATACTATAGTGTGTCTGTTGTATCGGCAAAGTCCTATGTCAGTGAATAAGAAGAATTTCCTTAATTTTTTTTTTGCAATGAAGATTTGCTTTATGGACAAAATTTTTATCCCATAAAAGGTTTATCTTTGTACTTCATACTATAGGGAGGTATTTTGATAGAACAATGTTAGATAGGAATCAGAAGATAGGAAGTCTAATTATAGTTCCATAGCAACCTAGCTTTGGGTTAGTCCTTTTACACACTGGTAACTTACTTTCTCCAAAATAGGTTATTATTCAACAAATTTTATTCAACAATTATTTTGTTTCTACTATACTACAAGGAACTAGGGATAAAAAAGACAAAAGTCATGCATGGGTTTCAAGAAGCTTACATTCTATATGTATCTAATATGTATAGACTTATGTAAAGGTTTCTTCCTTGATTAGAATGTAAACTCTTTGAGGGCAGGGTATGAATTTGCATATTGTTGTTAGAATTCAGTGCAAAGAGATATAAAATAATTTAAAGATAGAGAAGGAACATTTCTAATATGGCAGAAGCCCCGCCCCCACCCCCAATACACAGATGAGCTAATGAGAGACATCTGAGCATACTTGTCATCCCTCTGCCCCATGTAGATCCAGGTACCAAGATAATGGTTCTGTTTGGATCCAGAAGGCAGACTATTTGATCTTGATGGTCCCAAATGCTTTAGATAACATCGGTGTGGCTTTGTATTACAGAGGAAAGAGAACAAATTGGAAGAAAGAACCAGATTAAAATCTTCCTCTTCCAGCAACTGACTGTGCGATTTGGAGTAAACTATTTGACTAGGCTTTAGTTTATTTATTTATACAATTAGGTAGTTCCACTAAGTCATCTCTGACTTTGGCACTTCAACCCAGTTCTTCACATTGGTGAAAGGATTAGAATAAAAGAAAGTGAGGCCATTCCAGGAATCTTTATACATCATTTCAAAAGTGCTAATAGCTTCATTTTGCTCAAGTATACCAGAAACAAGAAGCCATGAGTGGAGAATACTCTAGTAGCAGCAGAGTAGAAAAAAGCAGCTGAGTTAAGCAGAAGACCAGGGATCTAGTTTTGTCTTTTCCATTACAGAACCATAGAATTTGGGAACTGAAAGGGACCTTAGAAAAGCTAATCTAATCATAGCAGAAAAAAAAAATCACTACTTTCATACACGTGATAATCATTCTAATTCCCAGTCTCTGGTTCTCAGGGTGGTGCCCTTACCCTTGCAAATATCCCATGCCCCCAAATCTGGCAAATAATGCCCTAATCTGGAAGCAATTTTCCCTTCAGAAATTCCAAAATCTCCTTGTAACGATAATGGGAATTTTAAAATCTTCCCTGCCCCTTAATAAGCCTAAGGAAATTTGAAGACCATCCCTACTCTGAAAATATGCTCTGCCCCCTAATAGGCTGAATGTAATCACAAGGAGCCTGTGGTGGGAGGAGTTTGCTGAAGGGTGGAGCAGAGCTCATAGAAAGCTGGGAGTCAAGAACAAGCTAAGTGGTTGGGAGGAGAAGAGGTTCAGAGAGAGACAGATAGGTTTGTGAGTAGATATTGGTCTTGTGTTGGTTTGTGGGAAGGCTAAAGTGTGCTTGGGATCTCTGTACTGTTTTGTTTTATTAACTTATTTGCTACTATGATGAAATTGGCTTACTGGTTTTGGTATTTGGCTTTCTGGTGTCTGGATAAATGTTTTATTTCTGTCTTCTATATGAAGAGTCTGTTATATTTTGTGATTGAGCACTATTCAGGCATATTTTTAGTGACCATGGACACTGTGAATATTGCATTGGTGCTACACTCCTTCGGGAAGATCATGTGCAATTTGGAAATAGACCAAGGGCTATAAACATGAGTGAAATGAGGCCTTACTATTTTGGTCTCTATTTTTTTTAAGTTAAAAAGACAAAAAAAAAGACTCATCCAGTTAGTATGCTTCCTCCAGGTTAGCAGAAGTTTAGGGAGCACTTTTAAAGATGGGGTTAATTTCCCTGTGAATACTCACAGGGTGAAAAGCCTCCATTTAAGAGCTTTCACTCTCATTTTCTTGTATCATAAACAGAACACATGGGATTTGGGAGACATGAAATAAAGCCAGGAATTGTTTTCTAATTGAAAAACAGTTACTTTTCACAGTGTGAAAAATGGTACTCCTGCTTTTTACAGCTCAACGAAAATAAAACATGAAATTTGATGAGCTGCTCATAGCAATTGCTGCTGAAAATGAATATTCCTGTTAATACCAGGTCACCTTAATCTTGAACTCCTCCTTCCCTCAAACACACAAATACCGACACATAATTTTTGGTGACTTTTTCTTTTGGATACTCATGCTGAGTAAAAAGAAATGATTTGCTTTATGAATTTTTTTGAACAACTAAGTTAATCAGTAGCAAATTAGCCTATTATTTCTGTCATATAATGAAATCCTTCAGCTGCTGCTTTTGAAAAAGCCTCTTTTTTGTTTTAAATACCCAGAGCATGAAGTGACCACTAATACAAAATGCAAGAACACAATTAAAATATTTATGTCCCAAGGCAATTTTTTAGTATTAACATTATGATAATTTCTCTGTCAACCTTCTGACCCTGAGTTAAATTGATATCACTGAAACATCTACTGTTATTGACTAACAAGGAAGGTCAACACAACTATACCCAAAAAGCTGAATTGTAATCTTAACTATAAGCTACTCATATCAGCACTTATTCAGTACCTACTGTGTACAAGGTACTAGGATAAGTACTGGGGATGCAATGACAAATTGAGATGATTCATGCACTGAAGAGGTTTCACTCTAATGATGAAAGGGTACCATCTAAACTGAACATTGGAAGAAATGTGTGGATTCTGAGAGGATGAGAGGAGGAATGAGTGCGTTTCAGGAACAGAGGAGTTGTGTAAATGAAAGCTGTAAGAAGTAGAATGCTGGGTTGGGGAACTGCTTATATTTCCATGTGGATGGAATATCAACAGTGAAGGGGAATAATATAAAATAAAATTGAAAAAAAAACTAGATTGCATTTCCTTTGTGGAGAGCTTTGAATGACAGGACAAGGAGTTCATATTTTAATATGGAGCCATTGAGAACGTTGATCAGGAGAACATGTCTAATTGGACTTGTTCCTTAAGAAGTTTAGTTTTGTAGCTTTATGAAGGAAGGGAGACACCGAGAGCAGGGAGAAGGATTAGTAGGGTGTTCCAATAATCTAGGCAAGAGGGGGTGAGGACCTGGAAAAAGGTGCTGGTCAGCTAAGCCAAGAGAGAAATTATAGAGGTGGAAGCATCAAGCCTCAGCAAAAGCTCAATTTGAGGGGAGGGAGAAGAAAGCATTAAGGTTGCCTGTTGGGTAATAAAATTAGGCATCTGTGAATTTGGTTGTCCCTTTTAAGAGAAATAAGGAATTTTGAAGTACGGGTGGATTTAAGGAGAAAGATGAAGAGTTATATTTTGGGCAAGTCAAATTTAGAATGGATATGGGATATCTAGGTAAAAAAGGAAGAAGTATAATCCTGGAGTTCAGAAGGAAGATTTGACCTGGATTATGTACAAGCATATACACACATGTATATATGTATCCGTGTTTGTTTATCAAACATATTGCCTGAGGTAACACATGTAATAAGTAACACACGTGTGCATATACGTACATGCAAACATTTTTTTAAACTATCTATGTAGATAGACGAGGATAAGCACATAGATCAGCAGTTCTCAACCTGTGGGTCGTGACCCCTTTGGGGGTTGAACGGGGTAGCCTAAGAACGTCAGAAAACACATATTTCCGATGGTCTTAGGAACCGAGATACTGCTCCTCTATCAGTCTCCAGGAGGGTCCATCCACAAGTAGATATGCCCACATATGAGTATTAAAGGGTTGTGACATTAGGAAGGTTGAGAACCACTGATCTACACACACTTATATAAGGGGTCTGTGAGGGCATTACTAGAAATACTCTCTCCAAAGTATAGATTGCAACCCATTTATGCTTTTTTTTTAATCTTACTGTGTGATGTTTTTTGTATTTTCCCACATACCTTACAGAAGGGGTTAATCCTCAATGTTGGGTTTCTCAAAACCATGTGGGTATCATTGGAACATGAGAGCTGACTACTCATCATCTACATTATCTCATCGGTGTACCTTCCCCCTTTTCTGATTATGCATCTTTCTGACACTTTCTTTAATGCCACTTTTTTAGTACAATTTATTGCTGGTAATATGCTTCCTCTTCTCTCTTTCTGTCATACAGCTCTTCTTGCCTTGCCTCTTCTCAGTGAAGTAGATAAAGCAGAGGGCTGAGACCCAAGTTCAAGTCCAGCTTCAGACATGTGGCCCTTGGCAAGTCATTTAACCTCTGCCTCAGTTTTCTCAACTGCAAAAAGGGGCTAATAAGAACACCTGCCTCACAAAGTTTCTGTGAGGAGCAAATGAGATAATATTTTTAAAATATTTAGTGCGATACATGGTACATAGTTGGTGTTGTATAAATGATTATTCCTACTACTGTGCTGTAAGAAATGAGGAGCAGATAGACTTCATAATAACCTGGAGAGACTTAGGTAAACTGGTGCTGAGCGAGAAAAACAGAACCAGGAGGACTCTGTACACAATTATAGACACGTCGTATGTGTGCTGACTGCCTTTGATAGACAGGGCTCCCTTCAGCAATGCAAGGCTGTAAGACAACTCCAAAAGATTCCTGATGGAAAGGGATATCCATATCCAGAGAAAGAGCTACAGAGTCTGAATGCAGATTGAAGTAAACCACTTGCTCTCTCTCTCTCTACCTCCCTCCCCACCTCTCTCCCTTCAACCTCCCCCTCTCTCTCTCCCTCTCTCCCTCTCTCCTTCTTCCCCCTCTCTCTCCCCCCTCTCTCCCCCCTCTCTGTCTCTGTCTCTCCCCCTCCCCCTCTCCTCTCCCTCTCCCCCTCTC
>CM053600.1:70954723-70968719 GCA_028646575.1 Pseudocheirus occidentalis | reverse complement strand
TAAAAGGCCATTGTCTTCCATTGCATCCAGAGTCATCTCCAGTCATTCTGATCTATATCTTGCCACTGAACATAGACAACTATGGAGGAGAGAGTGAGGCTGTTGACTTTACAGAGCTGTGCCTCACTTAAACCCAATTTACTTGCAAGTCAACATACCACTATTCTGATATTATTGTTCCTCTTCAAGAGTGAGAAGGAAGGACAAACAACAATAATAATCAAGGTGACACAGGTAGTTAAGTATCATTGACTAGCTTTGAAGTACAGTTTTATGATTACAGAGCCAGTGTTCTTTCCAATTAACCTTCAGCTCTATTTTTGAAGAAACATTTTCTAAGGAAGACCTAAGTTAAAATTCGACCTCAGGTAGCTGTCTGACCTTGGGCAAATTGCTTAATCTCTGCTTGCCCCAGTTTCCTTATCTGCAAAGTCCAAAAATTGACTCCAATAAACATTTATTAAATTATATTATATACCAGACACTGTGATGAGAACTGGGAATACCATTAATAAAAAGACAATCCCTGCCCTCAAGGAGTTTATAAGCTAAAGAGGGAGACGCCACAGAAAAGGAGGCAGGAAAGGCCCACTGCTTTCCCACACTAGGGGGTATTTGTCATGGGGGCATATTGTTCTGTGCATTTGAAAACAGGAAGGGCAGAAGAAGCAAAGAGGAGTGAGCTGAGTGCAATTTCTGCCCTCTATAAAGAAAGGCATTGGGAGGAGTTTGCTACTCTGCCTTCCGGTCCTCAAATCAGAGGAGAGTGGAGGCTGTGGAAGATGGTATCAATGAAGGCTTTTCTTAGGAGCGTGGTGGTGACTTTATCCTTGGAGGGGAACTTTGTTCCCTGGAGTTGAAATCAAGCAGGGCAGTAGATGCAAAGTCAAATTCTGTCTCCCAGGGTTGTTGGGTGGGTCAAATGAGATAATAAAAGTAGAACACTTAGCATAGTGGCCAGCATATATTAAGGACTGTACAAACAATATCATCATCATCATTAAACACAGACCATTCTCAAGGTCTTATGATCGGCACTGGGATTGTGAAGATTTAAAAAAAATGGCAGCACTTACTCTCAAGGAACAAACAATGTGTTAAGGGGAGATACAAAGCCTAGAATAAATGTGATGCAAGATAGAATGTGCTGTAGTCAAAATTGAGAGCTAGACAAATTGTATCAGTAAGATCTGAGAAGGGCAACGTGATGGGAATGGTATTGGGGCTGGGCCTTCCTTGACCTTTCACGGATCTAGAGCAAGAAAGAATATGTTCTGCATACATTGGATTCTCCATTCACAAGTTGGTAGTGGGAGTGAAACAGAGTGAAATAGCTAGCTTTCCAACTAAGATCAGTCAATCAATCAACTTTCACTAAGTGTTTACTATGCGCTAGGTATTGTAGTAAGTGAAGGGGGTATAAAAAGAGGAGAAAAACAGTATCTGCCCTCAAGCTGACTGTCTAATGGAAGAGACAACAAGCAGATACATACAAAATTAGCTATATGCAAGATAAATAGTAAATTATCAAAAGAGAGAGAAGATAATTCTTTTTAAATTTTTTTATTGTTTTTTTTTTACCTTTAGTTTACAAGATTCAGTTCCACAATCCCTTGAGTTTAAAATTTTCTCCCCTCCTTGGTAGCATGCAAGAAGATGATCATTCTTGACTGATTACAGGTGGATAGATGCCTAAGATAAGGCTCTATCTTCAGAGCCCTCATATTTATAATAGTAGGACACAGAAGCATGATGGTAAAGCCATGTTTCCCAAATGTCCACTTTGCAAGGGGACTAGCCTGTAGTTCTCCTTGGCTCCCCATTTTGAAGCTGTGATAAAAATCTATCAAATAACCCTTTGATAAAATATCCGTCCAGAATGTATAACCTCCTAACATTTGGCAATTACTTATCTTTGACTAATTGATGATGTAGATGGCTCTTCTTGCTTAGCATATTTTTCTTGGATGCTATTGCCAAGGGAGAACATCCAATGTCTTTCGTTGCCAACAGAAAAAAATGCAAGCCTGTTAGTCTGCTCTTAGAAAGTGAACAATCTACTATGAGAAAGTACAATCCCACTAGCATTCAAGGCTTCTTGTATTCTGGTTCAAAACTAGATATTTTGGAGTTTATTTTCAATTACTCCTCAATAAAACCTGCATCTTCTAACAAACTTTCTTTTCTTGTTTGTTTTTAAACACGGTCACCCAAGCATGATTAGTATTTTTTTCTTCTTTTTGTAATCAAACTCATGGCAGTCCAACCAAATGATTCTTTTTAAATATCATCCATCTGTTAGAATTAAGGAATCATTATCTTACTCCCTAAAGTTTGCAGAGGAGAAAACTGACACCCAGAGAGGTAACACTCGAAATGCAGTAAGTTACAGACCTCTTTCCAGTGCTCTATGGTGTCTCCTCTTTTGACCAAACATTTATTAAGTGCCTATTATATTACCGGTATTCTGCTGGAGTCTGGGAATACCAAAGTAAAAAAAAATATCTATCTATGTCTTCAAGGAGCTCATACTTTCTCTGTAGTAACTCTACCTAATCTACAAGTCCTAGCTCAAATCCCACCACTTCCATGGAACCTACTTTGAATGCCACAGTGTTAAGCAATATCTCTAATAAGGAATTGCAGCAGCTTTCATGTATTTACTATTCATTCATCAATAAATCATAGACTATCTTGTGACATTTCTATTGTTGCTATCAATGCCTAATACTATCTTTCCTCAAGTGATGAACAATAAACAACTGAGGCTATCTGGGTTCAAATCCCTGTCTCTGTCCTTTATTAGTCGTATGATAAAAATTCTGCCACATCGCACCTTTAAGCTCCAGGTTCCTCATCTGCACTACAAACCTTGTACAAGGGAAGCATTTGCATCCCTTAAAGTACTGTAAGGCATCATTACCAGTTCAATATTTCCATGACTCCAATAAAAACATTTTGTATCTGACATTTCATCATTATTGTACATCCTTCTTCCCAAGAATCACTGCAGTGAAAAGTGCTTCATCCCATAGTCAGCCTCCTTATGAGCTATTCAGAATTTATCTGAGATGGTTTTGGGGCAACAGGCAATGGAATCTATGATGATGACTTCACTTGAAGTCTTTTTCAGCTTGGTACAAACTTCAAGAGCTTGGTATTTAATGGTCATATTCTTGGAGAAATTGGAATCAGCTGATTTCTCCAGAGTGAGGCATGGGCACACTATTTTTAGTATTAGTAGTTTTGGCTAGAGCAGAATAGGCATAAGGGCTAGTCATAGGAAAAATTTGTTGCTTTTATTGTTGTTGGTGATGATAATATAAAGACTGACTTAAGATTTCATTGGTATACAAGACTCCCAAGGAAGGAAACTCCCTCTACCTTTCCAGAGCAGTAACTTCTTTACAGCTTAGGTGGTTAGAGAGCACTGAGAAGTCGTGACTTACCCAGGCTCATAAAGCATGTGTCAGAGTCAAAACCTATCCAACTCCATGTCTTCTCAGCTTGCTGTCTTTCTACCTACTTTGCCTCTTTGCATCTCGAATGATGTAATAGCCAGTATTTACATAGTATGTTCAGATTAGCAATGGATTTTACATGTGTGATCTCTTTTGATGCTTTCTACACCCCTATGAGGTTGGTGATAAAAAGAAAAAGTTAGTTTTTGGCATTTTTTCCTTCTTTCAATATCTTCATTAAATAATCTATTTTTAAAGTGTTTATATTTCCCAAGGTATCTCTCCTTACACCCCTTTAGGGACAGTCATTCCAGAGGAGGAAAAAAAGTTCAGTAAAACTAATCAACCTGTTGAGAAAACCTGATGTTATATATAATATTTCATATTCATCATCCATCACTCCCTTACCTCTTCAAAGAAGATGTCTTCTCATATCTATATTTTGCTTTCTTTTAAAAATTAAATGATTTATTTTTAGTTTTCAACAATCACTTCCATAAATTAAAAATTTTCTCCCCCTTCTTCCTCCTTCCCTCTTCAAGATGACTTGCAATCTGATATGGGCTCTACCCATACATTCCTATTAAACACATATTCACATTACTCATGTTGCATAGAAGAATTATAAGGAATGGGAAAAACCACGAGGAAGAAAAAAACAAAAAAGAAAGTAGTCTGCTTTGTTCTGCATTCTGACTCCATAGTTCTTTCTCTGGATGTGATCATGTCTATTTTTTGAAGGAGTGAGTTTGGTCATCATAATTGTGTTTTGATCATAAGCCTAATTCTTAAATCATCACTTTCATCTTGTGTTGCTTTCCCTTTCCTTCTTAGCACCTAATTACTTTTCTTCTTAAGAGCCCCATGCTACTTCCTCTTATTACTTCCCAAAACAGAGCTTGTTACTCACATACTCATTTGTCCCCCAAATGATGAACTTTCTGTCCTCTGTGTTTCCTAAGGTGTCCAAGGTAACAATTAGATAATTTATTTCCAAGTGCTAATGGGAAAGGGCTAGAAAAGATGTCCCTCTTCTCCTTTATCCTTCAAGGTTCACTCATTCTAAAAAAAAAAGCACATATATTTATCAGGGGTCATTGGCAACAATTTCCCACCTTTGTTGTCTAACTAAAAAGTTATCTTTACTGCTGAGAATTTTAGGTTATGTAGAAGGCTGGTGGAAAAGACGCAATAAACCTTAGCAATTAAGAGATCAATCTTCTTAAATGATTATAGATCCAGAAAGAGAGGAGCCAGAAAAAAAAGTCCCTATGGCAACAAAGAAGCTACATATGAATATCATGGAAAACATCTAAGAAGAATTTTTCTGACCAAGAGATCAGAGCCAGCTTGTTGTGGAAGGGAAGAACTGTTCCTTTTGGTTGTTAACATCAGGGGAATGTCCATTGTTCTGTGAAAAAACAGAATGTTGTGGGAGAAGTTACAGGCAGTGGAAGAGAAAGAGTAGAAGAAGGAAGAGAAGGACAGAGATCAACATTGCTCTTGGTAGTAGGGATACAGATGAATGGAAGTAACAGAAACCTCGAGCCTAGACATTTTAGTAAGAGTTACTGATAAAAAGATGGATGCTAACATAACTCTGTAGTTTTTTGATAGGGCTGAACAACTATCCATAACTCAGTGGAATTCCATGGCCTAAACTACAGTATTATATTATAGACACATGGCAGTTCTTTTAGTGTGTATACATAGGTTTAGGTGCAATGGGGCACAAAAATGGAGCCAGGAACAAATAGTTACTTTGGCATGCTAAATGCAAGTAGTCATAGGTCAGCTTTGCAGTGTGTGTGTGTGTGTGTGTGTGTGTGTGTGTGTGTGTGTTTAAAAACATTCAGTGAAAAGCCTTGCTTATTTCTATGGCCTCATAAGGAATCATTATTTTTAGGTCTTTTCACCCTGAAGAAGTTTCAACCATGAGAGTTCAATTATCTGGGGAGGGGCTTTATTGTTAGTGCCATGACAATTTAAGCTGCAATCATATTTAAGATAATACAATTCCATTCATAAAAACAGCTGAACAGAATTAGGGCATTCAGTTGTATGAGTTTCCCCTTCCTGTAGTGAAAGGACAAGGATAGGAGTTGTGCTAATCTTAACAGAAAATAGACATTTGTGAATGACTTAAAATGGTGTGCACAGGGGAAAAATGATGACAGATTGATCAGAAAAAATATAATGGTACATCCATGCTTTATGATATAGTCTCAAAAAGGGCAACTAATCAATTGCTTTGCAATTTCAGAATCCAATTAAAAATATTTTTTTCAGTGCTGTACCATATATATTTAGCCTTTTATTGGCGGGGGCACTAGTGGGAATTTTTTTTTTTTTTTTCTTTTTGGAGGGCAGTTGGGGTTAAGTAACTTGCCCAAGGTCACACGGCTAGTTTTTTTTGTGTTAAGTGTCTGAGGCCGGATTTGAACTCAGGTGCTCCTGACTCCAGGGCCGGTGCTCTATTCACTGCGCCACCTAGCCGCCCCTACTAGTGGGAATTGTTGATAGAACTTTCAGAGATAAGCTGCAAGGAGAGACTGAAAAATGACGAGACATGGAAGTCCATAATATTTGTAACCAGGAACAGATACATGTGAGGTCAGGGGCCAGCTGACTATAATGGAAAGGCTCTCTTACCCCACAATGAATATAATCATGAGCAATGGGAACCTCACCTACGTCACTGACCCAGTTAGATTGTGGACAAAAATCTACTTAGACAAATTTTGCTGTTACTCTGTGACCTGATAAACTTCTCCATTTCCCCCCCACCCCCTGATTGTCTGATTCACTGTTGCTTGGTGACCTGATACTGTTTTCTGGTTCTTTAAATCTTGGTTATTTGATGTCCATACTTTTGTAATAGGTTTTGTCTTCTAATAAGACTAAGCTGATTTTTATCATATTGAGAGTGAGCATTTGCTTTGGATGGACCACACTATTGAAAAAGACAAAGGTAAATCACTGGACTAACAACCTTAGACTTAACTAGAATCTTTTATTAAAGTGCTTTCTTAGGAAACACAAAATAAGGACATTACATACCCATGAGTAAATTATAGCGCCATGTTCTACATGACTGGTTTTTAGAGGAAAGATCAGAGGCCTTGTATCTCTAGCTCAGTGCTAGTTGAAAATTCAAAAGATTTTTGCTGTTTTCTGAGGAAGTATTATTTTCTACAGACTAGATATGGCAATGCATTGAGATAGGCATTAGAAGTATAGATGCAGCTGGTGCAAAATAATTTAAAATGATCAGTCAATAAAATACATTTTTGGCTCTTTTTCAGATAATTTATTTCTGAATGTTATTCATTGAATAATTTTACAGAGATGATCAAACTGGTCTGCTCTGATGATGCTTAATGACTTTCTTAACAAATACTAGCGAACCATAAGATTACAGAATCATGGATTTATTGCTAGAAAAGACCTCAGAGGCTATTTAGTGTAACATTACCCTCCCCTAATTTTGCAGATGAGAAAATGGAGGCCCTAGAAGATCAAGTAACAGCATTCTTACCCTAGAAGCTGCCTTTTCCACTGTGCTCCATTAGCCTTCTCTTCCTGGAAGCGTCCTCCTCCACCTGGAGACTTCCTATCATGGAAGATATCTTTCCTCCTATGGTTTCTTCCTATAATTGATCATTTCTTCCCAGAACCCTTTTAAATCAGGCTCTGTAGGCCAGCAGTGCACACTTCTTTATTCCTCTATTGCAGCAGTTCTCAACCTGTGGATTATGTTCAGTTTAAATACATCCTGCATATCAGATATTTGTATTATGATTCATAAAAGTAGCAAAATTACAGTTATGAAGTAGCAACGAAAATAATTTTATGGTTGGGGGTCACCTCAACATGAGGAACTGTTTTAAAGGGTTGTGGCATTAGGAAGGTTGAGAACCACTGCTCTATTGGATTTCCCCCCAACTCTTGGGAACTTCTTTCTCCATCATACCTCAGAGAGGTGGGGTTTTTTTTCACTTTTCTTTTGTGTGTGTGTGATCTTCCACTTTTAGAATGTACGTTCCTTGAGGGCAGAGGGCATCTTTCTTTTGGCTTCTCTATTTGTATCCCCAGTATTTAGCACAGTCTCTGGCACATACATGAGCACTTAAATGCTTCCTTAAATGACCTTGCTTGGGCCAGTTGTAAGTTGTAAGCATCAGGGGCAGGATTTAATCCCAGATTCTCAATTCAGGTGCCATTGTTATTTTCAGTCTTCCACAATGCCACATGATTGAAATATCTGCCACTTTCATGCATTAATATCTCTGCCTTTCATGAAATTAAAGCTATACTCACTGGAAAATGTTATCACAGAGATTTAAAAATTGTTTTATACATATATATATATATTTCTTATTTAAAGGATATAAACTAATGCTTGGATGGACAAAGTCTGGTAGATTCCTTGATGTTGTGAGGATGACATCCATTAGCTACCCACTGATTATATCTTGTTATTGTTTTTTGATCAAGCCATTATTAAATTTTCTAGCATGCGTTTTCTCTGATAATTAAAAATTCCTTATTCCTTATGAATTACAGCCTGCTTAGACCATCTGTGTATTTTTTTCCTTTGTCCTCTGAGTGATACTAAGTTTCATTCTATAGAGATGGTAGTATACAGGTAAAATATTGGTATTAAAAAGGATTGGCCTTTTCTTTTTCTTAGACAAGTTTGGAGTTATTAAAGGAACTTGGAATTTCCTGAAGGCATTCTTGCATATTTTCTTCCTTGTTTTAACTTTGGACACTATTTGTTTTCCATTTGTATTTTCACTCCAATATCTTTATAATCTCTGTGCTGTCAGACAAGTTCTACAGTTTGTCTATACAATTATATGTTATAATTTGGACTATAGTGATTCTTAATTTTTTTTTCTTTTCTTTGAGATGATAAGACCAGATTCTGCTAAATGGTTACTCATCTGTTTCTTCTCCTATAAAATTCCACCACATTCCTCATTTTGATGCACAGTGTGATATCATCTGTAAATAGGCTTATTAGGAGGATATAGATTACCCACATGAAATTTCTCCTTAAGTTGGACTGGAACCTAGGTCTCCTCTATGACAGTGTTAAAAACCCTATTGCAATCATACATCTGCCAGTTTTATGCCTCACTTGACATGATCAGACTGATGCCCAAAATAGTTTTGTTTCTTTCAAGGAATCTTGCATAATTTTGATTTATAGATAGGAGATGCCTTGTTGGAAGAAATCATTCAAGGGAACATTTTCTCTATTGAATCAAAGGCTCCTACCCCTTATTTTAATTGTGTGTATGTGTGTGTCTTTCTGTTTCAAGTGTTTTTCTTGTAAACACCATTTAGTTAGACTTTAGTTTCTAATCCATTCAGCTTTCTGCTTCTATTTTATGGGTGAGTTCATCTCATTCACATTCACAGTTATGATTATTAACTGCATTTCTCTCCATCCTATTTTCTTTTGTTTATCCTTTTTCTCTTATTCTGTCCCTCCTCTAAAGTCTATTTTGCTTCTGACCACTGCCTTCTTTTATTTGACTGCCCATTTATCACAAACCCTCCCACTTCCTTTCTTTGTCCACCCCCCCCCCATTTTCCTATTGGGTAAGATAAATCCCTATGACCAATGCTGTATGTATGTATGTATGAATGTATGAATGAATGAATGAATGTATGTATATTTTCCTCTGAAAAAATTTTTTGTAAGTGATATTTAAGTGTAACTCAACCCAACACTATTTTCTCCTCCACTAAAAATTCTTTCTTGTGTACCATTTTTATGTCAGATAATTTTTTTCCTGTTTTCTCTCTCCCTTCACCCTTTCCCCATGGCATCTCTTTTCCTTATCTATCCATTAAAAATCCTCCTAATATAATTGACTCACTCCTGTACCCTCTTTCTACATAGAATCCTAACTGCCTAATAATGATAAAGTTCCTAGAAGTCAAATTGCCATCTTCCCATATAGAAAAGTAAATAATTTAACTTTGAGTGCCTTATGATTCTTAAATTATCTCTTCACAAACTATATTTTCCAGGTCAGTTGTTTTTCTTATATTTCATATTTTATACTATTTTTCCTTTCTCTGAACTTCATTTTATTTTTCTTGCTTTCTCATAAGGTTTTTAGCTTCCATTTGCCCAATTCTAATTTTTGAGGAATTATTTTCTTCAATGATCTTTTGTACTTTTTTACATTTGGCCAGTTCTACTTTTTAAGGTGTTACTTTCTTCAGCATTTTTGTGCCTCTTTTACAAACCTGCTTAATTGTCTTTTCATAATTTTCATCCTTTTCTCTCATTTATTTATATATTTTTGTCACTCTCATTTTATTGTTAGAATAAATTTTTTTTGAGCTCTTCTAGGAATTCTTGTTGTGCTTGGGTTCAATTTTTTTTGAGGTTTTTCTTGTAGCAGTTCCTTCTGTGTTTGTGTCTTGATCTTCCACTGCTACCCTAGTAACATTTTATGGTCAGGTTTCTTGTTTTATTGTTTGCTCATTGTTCCATCCTATTTCTTGAGTTTGAACTTTATGTTAAAGTTGGACTCTATTCCTGTCATGGAGGGAGAAGAAACACTTTCTCAGGTTTCAGCAACACTTCTGTTCTCAGAGCTGGTTCTGAGGATTTAGAAGTTTTTGGTGATTCCCAGGTGATGTGATTTGGGGAGTTATGATCACATCTCTCCTAGTTTACTCTCTAGTCCTCATCCTGAAAGGGTGTCTGATCTCTTTGGATTGTAATTGGTGCTGCTGCTCCTCAGGGTCCAGGTTTCCTTGGGAATTAAATGATATTGTTCCACAGGGTCTCTGGTCCCTTTGAACTGAAAGCAGTACTATTTCTTGATGTTCCTGATCACTTGTGAACAAAAGTGATACTGCTCCTCAGGGATTCTGATCCCTCTTTACTGAGAGTGCCCCTCCCAATTCTTGATCTATGATCCAGAAGTGGGTATAGGTAATGGATTTGCCAAACAGCATCTGGTCCTGGATCCAGTTTGTCTTCTATAATTTCTTTCTTATGAGTTGCCAGATCCCATAACTATATCTGGCTTGAGAGCTTCCGTAGTTGTTGATGCTTCTGTTGCCACCACTTAGCCCCAACACAGGTGTTACATCCATTTAGGTTCTATGCCAGCTTCTACCACCATGTCACAGATTTCTTCGACCTCTTAAGTTGTCTTGGACTGGAAGGATATTTCACTTTGAGTTTTTGTTGGATCTGCCACTCCAGAATTTGATTTGAGGCATTATTTTATAGTTCTTTGGATGGGAGTATTGGGAAAGCTTGGGTAAGTCCTTACTCTGCTGTTATCTTGGCTCTGTCCCCTTTCATCATTTTCAAAAAGTTTTTTTTTAAAAAATCAGTTTATGTTATAAATTGTTAGAAGTGTCATTCATTACCATATATTTACTCTATAACTTGAAAGCTTTCTAAAATGCTTTTATGTTTATATAGTCTCCTTGATATGATGGTTTTGAACAGATCAAAATTTTTATAAAATTAATGTAGTCTATGTATATGTGTGTTTTCCTTCTGCCAATAGCCACTTTTCATCATCAATAGCTGGCTTAGGTCAGGATAGAGTTGTTTAATTGTATGACCTATCTTTCTCATTTTTAATATGTTTTTAGGTTTTAAATTTTTTTTTATCTTTCCTCAATGGAGTTGATAACCTGATTATACATAGATGAATCAGAAATAGCCCTCACATTATTAGCAATAAGCCATTACTTTCTGATAAATTTAATGCTATTCAGTGCTTTCCATGTCCTGTCTTCTGATTTTCTCGAAAGAAGTGAAATATGTATATATATATATATATATACATATATATATATATATATATATATATGTATACACACATATTTCACTTCTGCCTGAGGTTCCTGTGCAGACTGCAGACCTTTAGACTTCTTCATTCCTTATTCCCAATCCATACTTCCCAGTTATGTTTCTCACTTTCTCTCCTATTCCCACTTTTGTTCTGCCATCACAGCACATTAAGTATATTTTGAGTTAATATGGAGTCTTATAATTGAGTTTTGGCATAGATATTGACGCATAAACTGTGATGGTTTTCATGGTGTTCATTTGGAAAATTCTTCTTATGAGAATTGTATTAAAGATAATCGAATGTCCCATGAAATTATTTTTCTTGTTGACTTTGGGAATATGATAAAACCCATTCTGCCAATTTATCTGTTTCTCCAAGCATTTGCCTCTTTGAGATTCATCCTTACTTTTAGCTGCAACTTTCTTCTTTCTTTAGTTTTGTTCAGAGTGAAGATGTCAAAATTAAAGTAACATAGTTCTTTTACTCTATGTCCATTAATTAGATATTAAATAAAGATCTTATATATATATGGGAAAAAAGCTATATGAAAGTTTATAAATGGTCTACAAATTTACTGGTGGTCTGATTCTTAGCATGTTCTGTCCCCTTTGCCATCATCATTGTGTTGTTGTCATTGTGGAATTGGAAATGGGTCATTTTGTGTTTTTCTTTGTTCCATCTGTTGCCACAATCATAGAATTTATCATCAAGTGGCCAAAATACTTAATATTAGCCTCTTCATATTTAGTTAGTCTGCTTCTGGAAAACCAGTCAATACTTTGCTGTAACTATGCCTTTTTACAATGGTAAAATCTGTCTAAGGTTACTCCACACCATAGACAATAGGTCTTGTAGAGAATCCTGACTGGGAAATAGAAATTAGAGATAAAAGTTTTAAATATTCTAAATGTTTAAAAGTTTTAAATGGACATTGTCAAATGACATATCACAGTATTATTTAGAATGGCAGTGATAGTCTAGAGCAGGTGTGGGGAACCTGTGGACTTGAGGCCACGTGTGGCCCTCTAGGTATGCAATTGTGATCCTTTGACTGAATCCAAACTCAAGTGTGGCCTTTTGCCTGAATCCAAACATCTGTGAATTTCTGTGAAATTTAAATTCAGTCAAAGGGCCACTATAGAGTATCTAGAGGGCCACATGTGGCCTCAAGACTGTAGGTTCCCCACCTTGGGTCTAGAGGATGATAAAATCATTTGAAAAAAGACTTTTTTGATCTTCTGTTATTGACTTCATTTTTAAAAGAAGCAGTCATATGACATTGCTGAGAAGGTCATGTAAATATATGGGATTCACTCTTAAGAATCAAATGATCAAATAAAAAGCACCCCATTAGGGGCAGCACTTTAGGATTGTTTTAAATAAAGGAATTTTCAGGGCCACTGCTGTGGTTAGTAATTATTTAGGTCTTTGCCCAACCCATTTTTTTTCTTTTCTTTTTTTGCTTTTTAGAGGGCAGTTTGGGGTTAAGTGAGTTGCCCAAGGTCACATGGCTAGTTATTGTGTTAAGTGTCTGAGGCCAGATTTGAACTCAGGTCCTCCTGACTCCAGGGCCAGTACTCTATTCACTAGCTGCCCCTGCCCAACCCATTTTTAATGTCATGGATATCTGCGATACAACACAGGATCTGAAGGATACCATGATGACTCTGAGTAGACTTGGAATAAATTAATTGTTTAGTCAAAGTAACTTTTGAAAATTTGCATGCACTTCTCCTGCCTTTGAAAAATATGCTTTCTTACCCTACCTAAAACTTTGAGCCTTCCCTATGACATGAGTCTTGTCTAATTATAACATAAATATCTACCATGAAGAATTTTCTAAAACTCAGATATCACATTTGTGAAAAAGGCAATATTAAAAAGAGTGCCTCATGTAAGCAACCTAAATATTTTACTATAGGTTCTTGTCTATCTTATATATCACCAATCCTATTTCTGACTCTGAATCATAAAGTGTAATGGTAACAGGAATTTGAAAATATTTCCTGTTCCTTAATAAGCCTAAGGGAATTTGAAGATCTTCCCTGTTTTTTAAGATCTTCCCTGACCTCCAATAGGCTGAATTTTATCACATGGAGCCTGTGATGGGAGGAGCTTGCTGAAAGGTGGAATATAGCCCTCAGGAAGCTGGGAGTCAGACTAGCTAGATTGTGGGAAAGAGTAGACAGCAGATAAGCAGACAGCTAGGCTTCTGAGTGTTTATGGGAAGGCTAAAGGATGGTGTGGCTCTCTGTGTTATTATGGCGTATTAGCTTATTTGCTACTATGATGGATTCAGCTTTCTGGTTTGGGGATTCATTTTACGGGTGTCTAAATGAACGTTTTGCTTTGGTCTTCAATATGGAGAGTCTGTTATATTTTGCAATTGAGCACTATGCCAACATATTTACAGTTGCCTTTGGTGGTGTGACTATTGTGTTGGAGCTACATAAAGCAAAGGTCAAATACTGCTCAGTATACTTAAGAAGGCAGAAAATTGTATGGTACTTTTAGTTCAATTCCATTCAACAAGCCTATATTCAGTATCTACTGTGTGTTAGGAATTAGACATACAAAGACAAAATAAGCAGTTCCTGCCCTGAAGAAGCTTCCCTTCTACTGGGTATACACCATGTACACAGATAAGTCAATACAAAATATATACAAATCATACTTTAGAAAGACTTC
>CM053600.1:70926511-70944189 GCA_028646575.1 Pseudocheirus occidentalis | reverse complement strand
TATTTGTTTAATAGTATCTTGGTTTCTCATAAAGTCATTAACTTCTACTTGCTCCACTCAAATTCTGAAGGAATTATTCTCTTCAGAATGCTGTTGAGACTCTTTTTCCATCTGGGAAATTTGACTTTTTAAGGCATTCTTCTGCTCATTGGCTTTCTGGGCCTCTTTTGCCATTTGAGGTAATCTATTTTTTAAAGTCTTGTTTTCTTCAGTCAGGTTGTTGACTCACTTTTCATGATTTTCTCTCATCATTCTCATTTCTCTTCCCAATTTTTCCTCCACTTCTCTTATTTGTTTTTCAAAGTCCTTTTTCAGTTGATCTATAGCTTAGAGGCATTCTTCAAGTGTCTTGGAAGCAATTGGTGTGGGAGTTCTGAGTTCTGGGCTCTCTTCCTCCTGTTCCATGCTTTGATCCTTCTTGTCCACAAAAAAGGATTCTGGAGTTTTATTGCTGTTCTTATTTTGCTTCCTTTTCCTCATGTTGGCCAGTCAATTAATTGGTTGTTATTTTTTTTAGCTTTGTAGAACTCTACTTCCAGGCGAGAAAGCTCTGTTCCAAATTGCTGGGGTTTTCCCAGGTGCCAGAGTTATTAGCGGGGTGTTGCAACCCTCCCCCCCACTTTGGCTTGCTGAGAGCACACCTCAGGACCAACACCCAAGACCACTATCCAAATCCATGCTGCTCAATGCAAGAGCACTTGGCCCTGATCAATTGACTCAGCCCCGCTGTGGGGTCAGCAGGCCAAGGGCTCTGAAGCAGCCCAGTGGGGGCAGCCGCTGGTTACAGCAGTTCCTGCCTTTCCCCCACTGCTTCCTTGCCCTGGGGGCAGATTGGCTGAACTGGTTTTCCTCCCCCAGATTAAGCTTCAAAGTTCCACTTTCACTGACATTCTAATTCTGGCTTGCTACATGTGAAGATCCCTTCAGGTGCTGTATATCTCCTCCCCGGGGTAAACTCACACTGTGGCTTGGGAGGCTTGGCTCCTCCCCATCACCCTGGGGCCTGGCCAAGGTTTTGGTTTCAGGCTGGGCTGGCCTTGGCTCCCAGCCTGCCTGATGAGCCCCTCCTGCCAAGCTGTCTTCCACAAGAGATGTGTTTTCTGTATTTATGAGTTTGAGAGCCTTAGAATTTGTTTAGGGTCATATTTTATGGATATTCAGGGTGGCTGTGTGGGAGCTGTGGAACCTTGCTCCTTCTATGCCAAAATCTTGGCTCCACCTCTGATTTTTCTATTTGTTTCCCAGGAGCTTTTAATATGGGGGGAGAGTGTTGGTTGGGGAGAGAGAGGAAGACAGACAGACATACACAGAGAGAGACAGAGACAGAGAGACAGAGACAGAGAGAACTTAGAATGTCTATTGAAATAGGTCATGTACGAAGTGAAGTATTGAACTAGGGTGTGAATGGAGAAGAGGGAACCTATATAGGAGATGCTGTGAAAGTATAAACCTGTTCCCAATTGAGAACTGGGCAAAGGAAATGAACAGGTAATTTTCAGAGGTAGAAATTAAAGATATCTTTAAGCAAATGGAAAGTTCTCTAAATCACTATTGATTCAAAAAATGCAAACCAAAACAACTTTGAGGTACCACATCTCACCAGTCAGATTGGCTAAGATGACAAAACAGGAAAATAAGAATTGCTGGAGAGGATGTAGAAAAATTGGAACCCTAATGCATTTTTGGTGGAGCTGTGAACTGATACAACCATTCTGAAGGGCAACCTGGAACTATCCCCAAAGGGCTATAAATAATTGCATACCTATTGATCCAGTAATACCACTTTTGTGGTTGTATCCAAAAGATATCATAGAAGTGGGAAAAGGACCCATATGTACAAAAATTTTTATTGCAGCTCTCTTTGTAGTGGCAAACAACTGGAAACTTAGGGGATTCCCATCAATTGGGGAATGGCTGAAAAAGTTATGGTATATTAATGTAATGGAATACTATTGTGCTATAAGAAATGGGAAGGAGATGGACTTCATAATTACCTGGCCAGGCTTATACCAATTGATGCTAAGTGAGAAGAGCAGAACCGGACAAATTTGTACACAGTCACAGATACATCATATGTGTGATGACCAATCTTGATAAACTCTACTCTTCTCAGCAATGCAGTTAAAAGACAGCTCTACAAGTCTCATAATGGAAGGAGATATATGCACTCAGAGAAAGATCTAGAAAGATCAGAGTTTAAATGGAGACTGAGGCAACACATCCTATTGTTCTTTTCCATGTTCGGTTTTGTTTCTTTTCTTTTTTTCCCCATTATTTGCTCCATTGGTTACATGGCTTCTATACAACCAGACTATTGTATATTGTGAAAGTGATTACAGATCCCATACAGGTATGCTACCATTTGGGGGGGGGGAGAGAAGGGAGGAGAGAAAATCTGAAACTCAAGTGATTCTGTAACTGAATCTTGTAAACTAAAAGTAAACAAACAAGTCAATAAATTAAAAAGATAGTAAAAAGAGAAAATAAAGACCCTACTACAGATATGGGTGAAAAAAGAAAGTATAAACCTGGTTTCTCATAGATCTGGTTGTAATAAATGACTCACAAAGCCCAGATCAATGATGATTTAGAAAACAATAGGAAGGGGTAGATATAGAGAGGAAATGACTGATTAGGGTGGAAGAAAGAGAGTGCCAAACATGTATAGTTTGGTCCACATAGGTGATGTTGATATATGCATTGCCAGAGATACTTCAGGGTTTGGGAGGATCTGGAAGAAAGTGTGGGGCAGAAGTGATATTAGACTGCCTACCAACATGAAGGTTTTAAAGAGCCTTTGTTCTGACTTCATTGTTGTATGCTATGAAACCTGCACAGTATACTAACTACCTGCCAGGAAACACAATCTTAGGAAGATTTTGAAGTTTACTTGGTAAGATAAGGTTTCAGACACTGAGCTCTTTTCTTCAGCTGAACTTGTAAGCAGTCAAACTGTACTGCAGAGAGCACAATGCCAATGGGCTGGCCATGTTGTTTGAATGTTGGACTTACATTAGCCTAAACTATTTTACAAAGAACTCACAAAAGACAAGTGTTCACATGGAGGTCAGAAGAAGCAATATAAGGGTCACTCTCAAGATCTCTCTGAAGAACTTTGGAATCAATTGCGTATCATGGTCCTACAGGACCATCCAGCATGGTATGCTCACATCAGAGAAGGCACAGTGCTCTATGAGCAAAGAAAAATCACAGTAGTGCAAAAAGAAACATGAGGAACAAATCTAGAGACATCTCTACTCTGAATGTTTATGCAGACTATTTGTGTCTGATCTGTGGTAGAGCCTTCTAAGTTCATATTGCTCTAATCAGCCATAGTTGGACACAATACACCTTGACTCTACCATAGTGATGTCATTTTGGGCCTCTTTCAGAATGGAGGCCAACAACCAACTAACCTAAATCTCTCTGAGCTTCACTTTCTATTTTTCTGAAAGATCTGGATAATAATTCATAGGGTTGATATCAAGAAAGCATTTTGCAAATCTTAAAGCATCATAGGAATGTGTATTGCAATTGTTGCCTTAACATCAGCACTTTGATCTGACTCTCCAGCCTCTAACCTAAGATTTGCCCTGAGGACTCATGCTAATTATACGGTCCTTACTAAATGCAAAGTAGTCATCTGGCCTGGATCTGGTCCAAGAATATATTAAGCATCTGTTAGCTATGCGACTGTAAATACACAAAACAAAACAAAATTTAAAAACAAATAACAAATAGATCCTTGCCGTCAAGGAGCTTACATTCTATTAGGTGAGTTTATGAGTCGGCTGGCAAATTCTTTCACCTTCTGTCCTATTTCATGGCTGGTCAAATGCCTCGAACTAATAATGTGATGGGCTAGTCACATAAGGAAAACAACCTAGAGTGTCTTATATATTAGGGGCTACATCTTTCTCAGTGTCCACTGATAGAATTCTAATAAAGTTGCCCCCAGTACCAATATTCAAACTTCCTTATGGGCCTTACTGAACAGCGTGCATGTCCTGATTTAACTACACAATCTATCTTTAACTACACCACAGGCTCCCAGACTCAATCATAGGCCTCACTGAACAGTAGGAGTACTGTCTCTACCTAGCCACTGCACCCTTGACTCAATCTTCTACCTTCCTTAGGCATGCCTCACTGTCCAAGTAGAATAATAGGTGTGTCCATGAACTCATATTTCCCTCAGAAACCGGAGGTATGTCCATGTGATGGGAATTGAAGCAATTGCCCCTAGTTAGGCACTGCCCCCAGACCCATTTTTCATATTTTCTACAGAAACAACAGGTGTGTCCAAAACCACATCCATCTAATCACAGACAGGACCACAATAGCCAGCCAGTTAGAAAGAAGCACCACCCGGATGCCTAAGAAAGATGTGGACCCCAAAACAATAGAAGGGCCTGGAGTCAGGAAGACTTGGGTTCAAATCTAACTGCAGACACTTATCAGCTCTGTGACCTTGTGTGAGTCACTTAATCTCTGCCTTAATCCACTGGAGGAAGAAACGGCAAATCCACTCCAGTATTCTTGCCCCAAACACCCCATGGACAATATTAGCATATTGTGGTCCACAGGGTCACGAAGGACGCAGGACATGACTGATTGATTGAACAACACAACACAACTTGCCAGTCTTAAAACAGCATATAAATGCTAGCTGTTATTTAAAAGGCTATGTGGAGTAACACATGAATCTATCTAAATGGAGTAGTCATGATCTGTGTCAGCAGAGGGAGAACCCACACAAAGGAAATCTTGGATCCTGGAAGTATTGGAGGATGCCAAAATCCAAATAAATGGAAAAGATTCAGAATAGTTAAGTACATGCTTCCTCAAACATAAAATCTTTAATTACTTTTCTTACAACATGGAAGAACATTTTTATAATGCACATTCTTTAGGGATTATATTTCAGAATGCATCCTAATGCCTTTCAAATTAAAAAAAGTGAAAACTGTTGAATTAAAATAGATGCTTTCAAAGCCTCTCTAATTCTATTTTTTTCTGTTAACCAAACATATCTATAATATTTGAAAGCTGTTCATGAGAGACATCATGGAGATGATGGCTATCAGTTTCAGCTTGGAGCATCCATTGCCAGGATGGCAGGTTTAACCTGAGGTATAAATGAATATATTACTTGTTGTACTTTTTAGGCGCATGTAAAAGTAAAGGACATATGTAGAACATAACTAGACATAACTAGAGGAACTCTGAAAAACTGAAGGTCAAATAATATGAGGACTCATGAAAGGGGCCAAATTTAGGTCTACTCTCAGAGGACAATTAGAGATACGAAAGGAGAAAGGACCTGCAAATGTGAGAGGCTCTGAAAGGGGCTAGTTCTGGGAAAGAAAAAGAGCAATAAAGGGATATGGGTGCTTAACTGAACGATTCATGATGGAATAGCCAGCCCTTGTTCAAGCTGCTAGTTAACACGTCAGTGGAGGTTAGAGAGAAGATGTGTGTGTATGTGTGTGTGTGTGTGCATGTGCATACATGTGTACATGTGTGTTGGAGAAGGGAATGGAGCAGGGAGGGATAGCTAAGGGTACAAGGCAATGCCCAGATATGGGTCAATCAGTAATTGGTTTAAAAACCAAACCAGACAGGAGGGCACTGACATCACCTTGATAAAGATTGGTGTGCTTTTATCTTCTTTTGAAACAACAGCAGGAAGTTGTTGGTTGTCAACCAGGATTTAAACCAATGACCTGGGTAGTTGTGTGACATTCAGGGTCCTCAGTCAGCATCTCATTACTGAGTGTGATTTTATAGACAGATTCCTTCTGCCCAGAAAGCCTGGTTGATACTTCTGACCTCAACCTGGCCATAGATTTTAACAAGAACACAGATCCAGATTTCGAAGAGACTTTAGAGACCATCTGGTCCAACCCTTTCATTTTTCAGATGAGGATACTGACGTTGAGATAAAAAGTGCCTCATCTTCTCAGAACTTCAGTAGGGTCAAAGGACTTGTTTCTTTTTTCTCTTCTGTCACTCACTTATGGCTTCTCTACTGGACCATGAAGGCTTACTCTTATTTTGTTTTTATTTGACTCAGATCTTTTATGCTAATATAGTGGAGGGAACAGAGTATTGGGACAGGGTGATATATATATATATATATATATATATATATATATATATATATACATATATATGTACATATATGTATATGTATATGAATATACGTGTGTGGTGTATGTGTGTGTGTATGTGTGTGTACTCCTTATCTTGTACAGTAGATGGTGTGTGAGACTCAGATTCAGGAAAACCTAGGTTTGAAACTTATCTCAGGCTCTTGCAAACATTGTAATGATGGACAAATGACTTGTCCTTACTAGGCATTTGTATTCTCATGTATGACATGAGAATGAGAGACAGTATCAGACAGGGGTTAGAACTGGTGCCCAGGTTAAGAAGAGTTATAGTCAAACCCTAGGTCTCTCACATACTGCTTGTGTGAAAGTGAGAAAGTGATGATACCCTTCAGTGCTCCAGGCAACTCTGTAGACCTATAGGTTTCAAAGATGGTACTAATCTATATTGGTAAATGGAATTGCCTTCTTAAAAATGATTCTATCCATGAAGAGGATCTTTTTGACCCCTCCCTATGAAATAGTGGACTATTTCAGTATGCCAGAAATCCATGGTGTACTTAGTGTAGGTGTTACTGTTAACAATTCATAAACAGGACACTCATTAATAAATGGTCTTTCTGAGCTGCTGTGGACCATTTGATGAAGCTCCCTGAGCTTAGTTTGTTCTTCTCAAAACAGGATCACTCTTAAGGTCCTTTCTAGCTTGGCAGAACTTCCCAGAATTTGTGATCCACTGATCTTACTTTGGGAAGACAAGAGTGACATGACATCAACGACTGATATTACTCCAAGTAGATATTTAATATATAGATATACTACATATTATAAGAGGAAGGAAGGAAGGAAGGAAAGAAGGAAGGAAGGAAGGAAAGAAGGGAAGGAGGGAGGGAAGAAAAAAGGGAGAGAGGGAAGAAAAGAAGGAAAGAAGGAAGAAAAAGTAAGAGGAAAAAAGAGGGGGATAGGAGAGACAGAGAGAATTCCCCCATGCCCACACACACAAAGAAAGAGGGGGGGGAATGTAAAAGTTCAGCAAAATGAGTCAAGAACTCAACCATATAAATAAATTGTTCCATGGCAATAAACCTTGCTAGTAACTTCTATAAAGAAGTAATAAGGAGAGCCAGATAAGGGGTTCAGTGAATAGAGTGCTGGCCCTGTATTTAAGAGGACTTGAGTTCAAATTTGACCTCAGATGCTTGACATTTAGTAGCTGTGTGACCTTGGGCAAGTCACTTAACCTCAATTTCCTTGCCTTCCCCTCTCAAAAAAAGAAGGAATGAGGAGGTATCATTTATATTTTCAAAGCCTTTTGTGAGTAGTCTGACCTAATGTTATTTTTGTTGTAATTGTTTTAATTTAAAATATAAGTTGTTATTGCTATTCTTTCTGTTCACATCACCTTCATTTTTAATATCTACATGTTCCCAGAATCTTTGAAAGTGTCCAAGGAAGCTTCAGATGCACCCACTCTGATATAGCCATTATGGACCAATTTAACTTCTGCTACATATAGAATATGGGGATGTAAATTTAAAAACAATTAAAAATTATTACCATAACTTAATCACTTTCTGTCTCCTGTAAAATCCTTATTTTTTTACACATAACATAATTTACTATGGGAAACTCAGGAGAAATGCCAACTTAGCACCTTGAAGAGTTTAAAGTTAGTTTCCTGTGTATTTCATACTGGTGAAATGCTGGCATTCCACCTATATCCCTATATGGAAAAGTCTATGAAGTTGAAGTAAAAAATGACATGGGGGTGGGACAGGTAGAAGAGACATCACTGACTGGTGTAGTTTGTGGCACAATTATTGCTGATGTTACCCTAGGCTCTCTCCTAGATTCTAGTCTCAAATCACCAACTAACTATTGCACATTTCAAACTCAACTTCTAGGTACCTCAAACTCAACATGACTGAGACAGAACTCATTGTGTTTTCCTCAGAACCCATTACTCTTTCAAATTTCCTTATTTATGCCAATACCACCATCTTTTTGAGTCATTTAGGCTCACAACTCATTATCTTACCCCACATAACCAATCACTTACAAATCTTGTCATTTTTTCCTCCACAAAATCTCATTTCCATCATTTTCTCTCTATTAATGACCACCATTTAAACTCAAGATCTCTCTACCTCATCTCTTTCCTTTCTCATACAATCTTCACATAACTGCTAAAGTAATATTCTTAAATTATACATATGATCATATTGCTTCCTAGCTCAGTCAACTCCATTGGCTCCTATTATTACCTCTAAGATCAAATGCAAACTCACCTGTTCAGATTTAAAGCCTTTGGAAAACTTCCTTCAACCTCCCTTCACAAAATTAGTTTACATGTTTCCTCATCATGTAGTCTTTGCTCCAGTCAGACTGGTCTTCTTGCAGTATTTTTACACATAAAACTCCATATTCTTTTTTCATGCCTTTACACATTTAGTCTCCCATGTCTGGAATGCACTCTTTCCTCTTTTTTGTCTCTTGAAATCTCTTATTTTCTTCCAAACTCATCTAAAATGTTACTTCCTACATGAGGGATTTTTCTGATTTCCCTTCATTATTAGGGGGAATGCCCCCTCTCCCTTGTTCTTATTTTTGTCTTTGTGTGTATGTATATATTGTGTCATGCCTTTAGAATGTAACATCCTTTTAGATAAGCTTACTTTATTTTTGTTTTTGTATTCCCAAAGCCTAGACCAATGTTTTAAACAAAATAGATGCATAACAAATGCTATTGATTGCTTGATTAATTGTAGAGGTCATTTAACCCAATCCATACCAGAACAAGAAGCCTCTCACAATATCTGGCAGGCAATTTTCATGGGCATGTTTGTTTATTCTCTTAGTGTACTTCCTGTGGCAGTATATGATAAAACATAGAATTTCCATTCTTTGTTTCCTGGACACTGAGTACTCAATGTTTCTATGAGAGCTATTCATTTATTAGGTTCAAACTCAGGATTCAAAAACAGAGCAACAACAGAAATCACTGGACATGATGAAAACTGGAACAAACTCAAGTAAGCATCCAACCATCAGAGCTGTTTAGCTCTGTTATGATCTCAAATTCCTCCATTGTCCCATAATGATCTGCTGAACATCTTTTTTACCATCTCACATGTGAAGACAAACAAAGAGTGACAACACTAAGAAATCTTGGAAACAACAATGTGTGCAAATATTCAAAAGTTTTCAGCCAAGGAGCATCAATGAATAAAATAAACATGAGAAAATGGATTCAATCTGCTTCTCGTTTGTCTTTTTGTTCTAGCTGGAAACATGTTTAATGTAGTAAACATTTCCACGACTGAGGTGATTTGAACTCATTTTTCCCCTATTGACAAAGTATCACTGCATTTCAGAAACTTCAGTGCACAGTACATAAATAGTCCTATTTATAAATGTCACAATGACTAGTTACACAAGCTCACTTATCAGTTCTGCAGTTCTGGCTGACAATTAGTCCCCTCCTGATGGATTTGTCCATCAATTTCAAACAATACTACTTGGTTTCAAACAAAGCCTTGTTCCTCCCTAGCTGTGCCAGAGAACTAAGAAGCCCTTCTTTTTCTCTCATGCTCTTTATTGCAGTGTCTTCTGGTCCTTCTAAGAAGTCACAGTCCACTGGAAAAAAAAATTGCAAAATCTCAAGTAACCACCACTAGCGGATATGGATGAAATTTACCTGAATGAAACTGAATCTCACAATGGCAGCCCTGAAAACAAATTCATGCATCTATCATATTTGGCTTCTGTGTCAGAAACGATGATGGGCAGGACAATAACTTAGGAGTCTCTGCAGATCATCGGTATACATTTTCTAAATATAAGACACAGCCCTCCTGACAGTTATAAATGGGCCCTGTCATACATATGACCTGATACATGGCTGTAGCCAGCAGCCATCTCGACTGACAGCTAGTGATGTTATTTGTATCGCGCTGTGTGTGGGGAGGGAGTTGTATAGCTTCCCATAGGTTGGATAGATGCATCATTGGCTCTGCCATTTTCTCTGACTCCCCCATGCCTGGAATGTTCTCTGTCTCCTCAGTTCTACTTACTGATTTCCTTAAGTCCCAACAACAACAAAAAATCCCATCTTTTTTAGGATGTCTTTTCCATCCCTTCTTATTTCTAGTTCTTTTTCTCTGAATTATTTCTTACTTATCCTGAATATACTTTGTATATATGTTTGTTTACTGTGTCCTACGATAGACTGTGAGCTCCTTGAAGACACAGAGATTGTCTTTTGCCTCTTTTTGTATCCCCAGCATGTAGCATAATGTCTGTCACATAGTAGGTGTTTAATAAATGTTTATTGCTTGATTGGTAGGAATATATAGTTGTTGCCTTATACTCACCCCTAAGTGATTGTGCCAGGGATCCTCATTAAGACTTGTATTCAAATGGACAAAGTTTTAACTAAGCCAGTGACCTGGCAAAAATACCCTTCAGATCTGTGGTGAGAATTAAGCTTGTTCTGTCTCATATAGGACAATTATGACCCACCTTTTCTGCTGAAGACAATACTTGTTGCTGTTTATTATCCTCAAGCATTTCCATCTCCAGGTAAATGAAACAGGTAGACAAGTACAGACCACCTTGATGCTGAGTGAATTCTGTTCCCCATCTCTCTGTCTACAAGGACATAAACCCTCCCAGACATGTGGTTGTCGAGAGAAAATGTTCCCTCCTATTGGCCATAGGAATTTCCCCCACAAAACCTTCCAGAATACCTGTACGATCTCAGAATGTCAAAGTAGAAAGTTAAGAATAAAAGGAATTAGTTAAAGGGAAAAAAGCAGCAATTTGGCAAACGCATGGGGAGCTTCCACCACCTTCATGCCTCCTTCTCCAGTAAGATCTTGTGCAGCTCATCGGCATCTTCCGTGGTCTTGACCCGGATGAGCATTGTCACAGGGATGGTGGCGTTCTTCTCACTGATGGGCGGGTTGGGCACACAAACAATGAGTACATTGTTCTTGCCAGTCCGGGAGCACGGCATGTTGGGCGGAACCAGGACATTCAGGAGGATGTTACCTAAATTGGTGTCAGCCCGAACCAGAAGCTGGGTCTTCTGATTGGCAGCGGGTTTCAGGTGCAGCGTGCCCACACCCTTCTCCTTAAACTCATTATCTTTTTTGTAAAAGAGTTTGCACTTCTTGGAGTAAAAGGCGTCCTCTTCTTTGACCTCGTTGACAATGGCTTTGGGTGGCTCCTCGCTATCTTCCTCTTCGGCACCTTTGCTTTCAGCAGCAGATGTATCTGGGTGGCTCTCTGGCATTTTGGTGAAGGAAGAGACAGGACTTGGCAGGGCCACGTCTTTGCCAAAGATGCCCGTATTTCCAGGAGAGAAGGAGAAGTTTGTCATGGGACCAGTGCCCAAGGGGCCCAGGACCGAGCTGTCAACTTTGCGGCCAAAGTGGAAGGAGGCTGCAGAGGTCGCCTTCTTCTCTGGTGGCGCTTCTGCCGGCTTGTCAGTGGCATCCTGGGGCTGCTGACAGGGAGCTGGGGTGGTGGGCCCAGCTGCACCACTCAGGAGCTGCCCACCGGACTCCTTTTCCAAGCTGCTGTCATTGCCACTGCCCGACAGCTGCTCAATGCTCGTGAGGTATCGCTCGTAGTCTTTGAATATGGGTGTGAGGTCACATAGCGGGTTGGCGTCCACATGCTTGACGATCCAGTCGCTCACAGAGCAGTTTAAGGCGGCAAGCTGTTCCTGGTAGGCACTGGCGCCACAGATCCTCCCCTGAGTGCCGCGGCCAGAGGAGGAAAGCTGCTGACTGTCCCCGTTGGTCTTGGCATTGGCGGCCTTCTTGTCCGCCCCCGTGGTAGACATCGGGCCATTGGCTATGACAAGGCCAAAGGTCACTTTCTTTTCTGCCACAGCCTTGGCAGGGGCCAGAGAGGGAGAAGCAGACACACTGCCACCGTTGGACAGGCCTTCCAGAGGCTTGATGCCAGTGCCATTGCCGAAGAGCCCTCCTCCTCCTCCTCCTCCAGGAGGTACAACCAAGCCTTTGAACCCTCTAAAAGCCCCTCCACTTTCAGACTCCGAGGTCACGCCCCTGCGCTTGGCCTTCTTGATGGCTCTGTTCTTCAACACTTCCTAGCTGGCCACGGATGACGTCCCCACCTCCTCCACCTCGTCCTCCTGGTCCCAGTTCCGGTCTGTCAGCTCCTTCTCCGCGTTTCTTTTGGCCATTTTCTTGTACCTGCCCGGCGGCTCCTCGTCGCTCCCTGGGTCTTGCTGTGCAGCATCGCCCCGGGCGCCTCCGCCTCTGCCAGAGGAGGTCGCCGCGCGCGTGCGCATGGCGTGCGCGCCCTTGGGAGGGGGCAGTCACTGAGCGCGGGAGGGGTCGGGGAAGGGGACTCCAGTGACCTGAGCAGACCCGGAAAGGTGAGCGTCCCACCGCCGCGGCGTCGGCTACTGTGGCGAGCCGGTGGCGCCTCCCGGGCTCACCCCCTGAGACTTCTTATGAATTAGATGACAAGGGAAGCAATTGAAATAGCCTCCTTGAGAAAGTGTGCAGGGCAACCATCTTAACACGACATGTATTCACTGACCTCTCCCTGACTTCTGTTTTGAGTGAAAATGAAGAAGCACTTAAAACAGTATCCATGAGAAACAGAACTCTCATTTCTAGGGAGAAGAAAAAAAAAAGCTACAACTCCATGAGATAATATGGTGCCTTTCTTCTAACATCTCATTGTTTAAATTTTGATGGCTTAGAAAGAGTGTAAATAGAAATGTTTTTCTGTTTCTGGCCAGGAACTCTAAGGATCTTCCTCTCCCAGACTGATGTCTTTGTGATGATAAATTGAGACATCTTTTGCTTTAACTCTTACCCAGTCCTTAGTCATTGAATGCGCCTTATCTCAGACAAATTGCAACCTGGGAAAGATCTTAATTCAAAAAGGCTAAGGTCACCCACAACTTCCTGGGCTATTGCCCTTCACATTGACTTTTGTCTTGACACTGGATTCAATGAATCTGAAGGAGAGTGAGACTAAGGTCTTTACACAGCTCTGCCCCACTCATCCAATTCACTTGTAAGTCAAGACATCACCCTCGTGATGTCATTGAGCCTCCTTGAGAATGAAGAATGAGCAGCAGCAATCATGCAACCATGAAAAAGTCGTGGAAAAGAATAAAAAAAAGCCTTGGAGGCCAAGAGAATTTTCCTGTAGCTCTAGACAGCCCCAAATATACCAACTAGGCATTTATAATCTGACTTTCTAGCAGAGCTTTCCTTACCAATACTTTGAAAGTCTTATAATAAATTATACAATTATATTTTCATTACAGTAAGTCAAAATATAGCTAATCTATTTATTCCTTAATATTTGAAATAGAATTGTCTTGTAGCAACATATATATGACCTATCATTTTCATTTCCTTCTCTTTTTATTAAGTTAATCAGCACTGTCCACAAAGGGACTTAGGTTGGGAGGATGCACATGGGGTATATTTTTTCATACACTGGAATAACTGGACCTACTGAAGAACTGGAAGGTGAGAGATTTTAGTCTTTCAATAGCTATTGCAGGAGCATAGCCAACTTTTCCTGGCTCTCTGTGTAAGAGTGTATGTGTGCTCACACACACACACACACATACACACACAAAGATATTCAAACACAAAGCTGCATGCCACATATGCGAACACGTTCATAGACCAGAGTCCACACATATACAATCATACCATATACAGAGAAAGGAGCACAACACCCATGCAAGTCTACTTTCTATACACAGCAGCATACTAGGAAAAACACAGAAACCCAAACTCTTGGATCATAATTAAAAGGGAGTTCATTTGTAAAAATGACTACTGTCGTTCACATTCTACCATGCTAATTTGGTGTCTTTAGAAAGCAACCTGTTTTCAAGAACATGGCACCCTTTCTAATTTAAAGAAAAAAAAACCAAAGCAAATACCTCCCTTGGATACAAAGTCATTGATGTATTTATAGTGAGATTGTTTATATTTCTTCTGGGTCATTTATGATTAGAACTTTCTGGTGTTATTCAACAGAATGTTAAGTCAAATGAAAATCATCTCTCTATCTTGTAATTGGGGCAGTCTCATGGCTAACTAGCTTAGACCAATAGATTCAGCAACATTATGATGCATGGAAGGATATTGTTTATGAAAGGAGGCATCTGTACTAATAAATATGCCAATTAAAGAGGTAATGGTTTAGCAAATATATCGATGTTTTCTTTATTTTCCCAAACAACAGAAGATGAGGCATAGAAACTAGTATAAATCTCCATGAGGAACTTAGATGATGGCTATTTAACTAAAATATTAACAATGAGGGAGTAATAAAAAGGACAAATACTGACTCTGAGACCATGATTTCTCCAAGACATCAGTTTCTAGCCTGTCATATGTGGAGAAGTTTGACTCATTTGGGTGACTACAGATAGGAGAGCATTATAAAATGCTAAGGCATATTTGTATTCCTTAGAGGTTGGGGGTAGGATTTAACAAATTTTCATCTGCTAGTCAGTGCCTTTATTAAATAAATCTCTGTCTCGGGGGCATTTAAAAATATATTGGCTCAAAAACAATTGAAAATAATTTACTTATGTCTGAAATAAAAGATTGCCTATGTACCTCCCATCTCTGATACTCAGAGACAAACCCCATGTCTATGCTTGTGCAGGTGTCAACTATAAATTTGTGAAATTGTTAGGAAAAAACACTCTAGAACCCAGATACATACACCCAACAAGTGTTATCCTCTTCAAAGGAGTTCCCTTGAAAATTGGTAGACTTTTTCCAATGATGCAGCTATCACCAAAGAAATCAGAGAGTCTCCCTCCAGATCCTCATTGCTTCCAGAATCAATTTTAATCCCACAAGAATTATGACCTTATTCAATTGTTGTCAAGCTATTTTTTTAATTGAAAGAGGCTTGATTATCCCCCTGCATTCAACTGAACTACTTGCTGATAATTTTTGGCTTACAAAAATGAAACCAGCCTTCAAAAGACAAAGATTGGCCACTATGCAGAAGATCCCAAAGAATTCAGCAGATGATATAAAAGTAATACCAACAATGCTTTGAATGGAGTAGTACAGGAAAAAGAGCCTGGAGAATCTGGAGTCAGAGGACCTGGGTAAAGAATGTTTCTTAACTTCTGTGGATTTCAGTTTTTTCATCTATAAAATGAAAGACTTGGATTAAATATGCTTTAAAGTCACTCCCACTCTAAATACCATTATCCTAGGATTCTGTGCACACTGCAAAAGGGCACAGACATCTGAAGCTATGATTCTGAAGGTATAACAATAATTTAAATGTATAAATTCTGCTCTATTATTATTATTTTCATTTTTCATCTTGTTATCACAGTCATGTCCAAGGTTTATACACTCTGAGCACACTCACATGTCTTTGTCAGAACTCTCAAAGAAGAGGGCTGAAGATTTGTTTTGGGTTAGTCTTAATGAATAAAACTAATACTAGTGGATGGAAACCACAAAAAGGCATATTTTGGTTCCAAATAAGTAATAATTTTCTAATAATAAAAACTGTCCCCAGTGGAACATCCTTTCTTGGGAAGTAGTGAATTCTCTATCACTGGAACTGTTTAAATGGAAGCTTGTTTTTATAAGTCTTTAGAAAAGATATATCCAAGGGGGAAAATTATGATTTTGAAAGGTACAATTTTGAAGGGACAGATTTTGAAGGAAATTGACCTACATGTTACTAGGACATTCTAAGGCCAAAGACTTCCTACTCTAGTATTCTATGATTGTAAGAGCTATTCCTTGGCTTTCTGTAATCTAGGAAAATTGATAGTCAAAAACATTTTAAAGAGAGAAATCAAAAGCAATGAAAATAAAATACCCATCAGGGCAAAGTTATACAAGTAGGAACTATATCTCAAGATAATACCACCTCCTTTCCAACTTCCACACTCCACACTATGGTTAAGGAAATAGGTTGCTCAGAATAAAAAAGTTTCTGATGAGAATGCTTTAATAATGAGCATCTTAAAGAATTCTAGACTCTCAGCAGTGGGAGAGACCTTAAGATATCATTGAATCTAACCCTTACCTGAAACATGGATAAAGGCAAAAAAAAAAAAAAAAGAAAAGAGTTCCAAAATACTATTAAAAACCCTGATAAATATAAGAACTATAATGACAGCAATGCTTGAACAAGCATGGTCTTAAATTTTGGGAATCATTTTCCCTAATGATTAACCCTGCCATTTTAAATTTAGTCAGCTAAATACATAATAGCAGAATTGTCTTTTTATACAGCTTCCTAGCTGATGTTAATCTACAAAGCTTTTTATTTGCTATTTAATTAGTTTTACAGAAGACAAATGTTTTTGGAACATCATAAGCTTTGCGGGAATACCAGTAAAGCTAAATAAATGAGCCAAAAAATAGTGAAGCAGTAATATCTTACATTATTTAAAGTGTTTCCCCAAATGGCTTCTGGGAAGAACTGGGTGACCCAAGAATATTCCTTAGCTAATTCTGCTGAAATCATTGCCAGGTTGTCTCAGGCATCTTAGCACCTGAAACCTAGCATGTAGGAATAAACTTGTGATGTCATTGTTATAAGGAACTCCCAGTTGAGGAAAGACCCTCAACCATTGAAGGTTGTTTTGTAATTTGCAATGCAGTGGATTTACATACAAGAATGAGAAATTTAGAGACTGTTTCATCAGTATATGTCAGAGATGAGACTTGAACTCAGGTTTTCCTGATTTTAAGGTAGGCTTTTTAGCTTTTATACCACTCTTCTCTCACAGAGACTAAAATGGAAAAACCTGAAATGCAACATGTCCCAAAGTGAACTCATTTTCTTCACTTCTACCCAAATCCATCCAATTAACCCTGTGTCTATAAATGGGCTCTCTGCTTCACTGTGATGACTTTGCATAACCTCAGAGTGGGTATAAGGCTGGTGTCCTCAAAAGCCCTCCAGGCAGAAGCTGTTGCTTTCCAGTTTCAATAGTTCAAATGTCCTACCTCCCTGAACATGGTTATGTAGCACACAACAGAGAAATACAAACAGAACATGGCATGTTAACGCAGTTTTTCAAAAATAAATAATTATCACACACTTTTAAAATTCATTCATTCATTCATTTAATCAAGCATTCATTCATTTGAAGTTTGACTTCAAATGATGGGCAGGAATTTGAGGAATTCCTTAGTCCAGTCTATGCATTAGTCTTTGGCTAGGGTTATTACTATGACATCCCAACTGGCCTTCTCTTCTTCCTCATCCATCATTTATGAAGTGGCCAAAATCATGTTCCTAAAGCACAGGTCAGATTATGTCACTCTCTTGCTTAAGCATTTCTTTTACCTCTACAATAAATAAAATCTCTTTCTGATTTCATTCAAAGCCCTTCACATTCTGACTCCAGCAAATATTCCAGTTTTATTACACTTTACTCCCATTTTGCTGTTCTTACACACAAAATTTCATGCCTTGCCTTTCATGCCTTTGAATAGCCTCTCTCCCATAGTTAATTATGTATTCTCTCCTCACTTCTAGATCTTGGAATCT
>CM053600.1:70910481-70926011 GCA_028646575.1 Pseudocheirus occidentalis | reverse complement strand
TTTCTTTCTTTCTTTCTTTCTTTCTTCCTTCCTTCCTTTCTTTCTTGCTTGCTTGTTACTTTCAATTTATCATCTTATAGATAGTGTTCTTAAAAATTTTGTCCTTACTCATTGCTTCCTGTGTTAGTTTCATCTAGTTAAAGTTTCTAAAATATTATAAATTTTCTCAAGGGATTATCATGTAATAATCATATACTTTATTTGGCTACCTTTCAGTTTATGTTGATAAACATGCTGGGCATATATTAGGTACTTGGTATATGATTGCTAAATGCAATAAATGACAATGATGGAATTGAGAAAGTTCAATTAATATCTGTAAAGTGCACAATTCCTGGCACATAGTAGACATGCCAAAAATTAGCATTTACTAGATCAGTTAAGAAATGTTCACTATAGAAAAGATAAAATTGAGGGTTTTAACAAGACCAAAATAAATTTTTTAAAAACAATATGTATATTAGCAACAAACCACTTTTGAATTTTCTGTTTTCTGCTGTATTTTTTTAAGATAGTATAAACTGTATACATTAGCATAAAATGTTAGCATCTACTCTTTATCCTAATGCTGTGATTTAGGCCTTCCAGTGGAAGATAATTTATGAGACATGTGCCAGCACCCTCCAAGTTAAAACAAAACAAAAAGTTATACAAGGTAATCCTGTCACTACAAAGTCCTGAGAAAGATTTTTTTGGTTTAAGAAGTTGTTCTCATTACTTTAGTCTCTCTCACCTCCTTCTTATGGCATAAACCATGAGTGCTACACATGCAAGTAACCTAACCCCCTCTACCCTCTCTTTTTTTTAAACTTTTGCTTTTTGGAGGGCAATTGGGGTTAAGTGACTTGCCCAAGGTCACACAGCCAGTATTGTTAAGTGTCTGAGGGGGGATTTGAACTCAGGTCCTCCTAACTGCAGGGCCGGTACTCTATTCATTATGCCATCTAGCTGCCCTGCCTACACACATCTTCTTTCAAACATATACACATGACATAGACATAAATACATATGTGTGTATGCATGTGTATGTATGCATATATATGTATGTGTATATATATGTGGATGTGTGTACATATATATATAGTCAACTGGAAAGTCTGACATTTGGTTTCTGAGTAGGTTTTTGGACTATATAACATTTTGGTGACTATATAACATTTAACTAGCCCACAAAACCCCTTTGACCTCTGTATTGATTTTCCATTTTTTTTTCCAAATCTAGCAGATATTGGTGCATGTATATCATATGCAAAAGTTTAAAAAATATGTAGCATACACCTAAGCCTTCATGAATAAAAGAGAATTCCTTATATACATAGAAGAGAGTGTACCTCATTTAAATATCTTTATCAGCATGCAATAATACTATCAACTCAAAAACATTCTATTATACTCATTACTGTCGTAACTAATTAGAATCACTAGTATTAAAACTCTGGGACTAAGTGTTGCTCAAGTAACTGTTTCTTCTTTCTTTAGTGTTAATGCTCATTGAAAGTCATAGTAGGAATTTAATAAATACTTGATTCCTTCCTTCCCTCCTTCCCTCTTTCCTTCCTTCCTTCCTTCCTTCCTTCCTTCCTTCCTACTTTTCTTTCCTTCTTTCTTTCCTTCTTTTGGTTTTCTTTTTCTATGTTCCATTTTCCCCATTAAATGAACATAGAAATCATGCTAGAAGTGCACTAAAGGTCTTGTTTTATCATTGAAAACCATTTATTCATGAGCTCTATGTGCGCAAGACTTTACTAAGCACTGGACAAGAACACCTCTATGGATATAGTTCTGGCTTTTTAAGAACTTATCATTAAAGTTTATATTTTAAGGGATAAATAAAAGAATCAAACTTAAGGTTTGCAAGAATGATGCCCATATGTACAAGATTTATTTAGAACTTAAAATTAACTCCTGGTTCTTTTGAAGTTGGACAGCTGTGAACATTCTGACACTTTTTGATTTTGAAGTCAGTTTCAACTCTTCCTACTCCCTCCCTAACATTAATAAGCAACGAAAGAAAGTGTCTGTTCATTACCATTTTAAAAAGATAACCTAAGGCTTCTTATTTGGAAAATATATTTCAAGTAAGCTAAAATACAGTTAAGGGTTTTAGTCCCGACACTGCCTGCCTGGTGATCTCCTTTTTGATGCTCTCTCTTTATAACACTCTCCCTCCCCATATTCCCAGTAGCAATGGCAGCATGGTACTAATGATTACTAAGAAGGCCATGAGATTTCCCAGAAGTATATGTAAAACTCAGAGCATTTATGGGGAGGAAAACTATGACCATTGTTTATTATTTATATAATCAGACCAGTGAGGATTCTATTTCCTAGGGTGTTATTTTGCTTTTAAAGACGATTTGTGCATCATGCAAGTAAAAAGGCCAGAGGGAGACAGTGCTTTTCAAAGTTATTACAGCACAACTTGAAAGAGCTAATGATCATCTGTGAGCTGTGAATCTTATTTTAATGTGCAGGGAGTTATTTCTATTGGGCTCCCTTCTGGATACATCTTTCCATATGGTATACTTCATTATTATATACAAATAGCTCTAGGTAAACTTATTAAGGATTAGAACACAAATATTAATAGAGGTGTTGATTTCCTGAATAAACTGGTTTTTGAAGAAATTATTCTCTTTCTATGGGAAAAAATATTGTTGACAAAACATCCTCTAAGGGAAATCTTTTTATAATACCCTGGAGAACAATGATGATAAATGTTTTTTTTTTAGTTAAACTGTTGGGTATATAGAATGTGCAGTTTTCTTGGATTGTGTTCTGGTGGTTCATTTATTGAATCAGATACAAAAAACATCCTTGTAGCAGTCATGAATGTAGCTATAGAAGAGAATCATCTACAAGGGGAAATAAGGTCATTTTAGTAACCAAAAAGTGAATTTTAATAAAGTATTAGGAGGAAAAATGGAATAAATATCAAGGAGAGTTACTTCTCCAATTTGAAGATCCAGAGTCCTACTTTCCTGTACGTAGATCTAATATTTGACTTTAAAACCTCATTTTTGGGGCAGTTAGGTGGCACAGTGAATAGACGACCGGCCCTGGAGTCAGGAGGACCTGAGTCAGGAGGACTTGACACACTAGCTGTGTGACCTTGGGCAAGTCACTTAACCCCAGTTGCCCTCCAAAAAAAAAGCAAAATCCCCCTCATTTTTTCATGAAGCATTTATGACTCTATAGAAATTTCACTATTTTGTGCTTTGAACATGTATGACTCTGCCATATGAAGTCCATTGGAGTGAACAGTAGCTAGAGAGATAGGAGAGTGAGTGTCTAGTCCTGTCTATGTCCCTAACAAGTAGGTGACATGTCTCTGGTTGTGTTTATACAGAGCTTCCATACTGACTGTCATGGTTAAATTGACTGATTCAGTCAACTGAATCAAGCAGTTTTCTATTTCATTGAATCAGTCCTCAGTGTACAAAGCCATGAAGACATTGCCTCAATCAGTCTCTGCTTAAGTTCCGCCATCTGTGAAATGAAGGTGATGAGACCTAACACCCACCTCTTAAGAGTATTGTGAGGCTAGGATGGGAGGGTCTCATCAAAGTCCTATAGAAGTCATTTTCCTTGTAAAACATAGGGCACTGTGGGTTAGTTCTTTAGTTGAGAGTTTTTATTTTCTGCATGGTTTGTTTCTATGACCAAGGTACTTTTGACTGATAGTTCACTCATCAACAGAAGCATGGAATAAAGCCCTTTAAGACTCTACTAGGATTTTCCCTAGAGATGCATCCAGGTGCATGAATTAGGATAACACTAAGTTCATTTGCATGTAATTTACATATTATTTCAAGTATCTCCATAGACGGCATCATTTACTCTCAAGAATTTTATCTTTAAATGTTATTACTGTCTTGCAGGTTGTTATATCATGGATTATTATTTCCATTCCCATTTCTATAATCACCATAATCAACAAGGGTATTTTAAAGAATTGGGGGGGGTGGATTTGAAAGAGGAAAACAACACATAGATGCAAGGGATTATTATAAAGGACAATAAGGATCACTTCCTTGGATTATGAAATGCATTTTCCCCCAATAAACATGGTGTATTTATTTCTGGAAAAGTATTACAAAGACATATGCAGTTGTTTTCCTTGAGAAGATATAAACTCCTGAAGGGTAGGGGCTATTATTTCTTTGGTTTGTTGGTTTTTTGTCTCTATGTCACCAATGCCTACAACAGTGCCTGACATCACAAGAGCTTACAAAATGCTTGTTGATCAGTTGATTGATTGACAAAAAATGCAACTTTGTTCAAGCTTAGTTTTACTTTCTTAGGAAGTCTAGAAACTTTTCTCTTTTTTTCAAAGTGAGGAAGCTGAATCTCAAAGAGTTTAAGTGGCTGACTCAGGGCCTTAGAGTGATTTATCAATCCAAACAGGATTAAGACTCACAGTACTTACAGTATTAGTCTTTTGCTTAGCCGTCACAACATAGTCACTCCTGTTATTATTAAACTAACTTCCATTTTTTGTTTATTTTCCTCTTCCTACTACTCAATACTATTTTGCAAGTATATGATTTGTAGTAATCAGAGAAAACATGAGATCATTTACATAAAGGTAGTGATGGTAGTTACATTTTTTTTAAGAGTTTTGGAAGTACTGTAGGCCTCTGTGGTGGGGGCAAAATTGGCCCCCATTTTCTATGCTATGACTTAGAGGCGAATGTTTTGATTAATGAGAAATGGATAGGTAGCCCTAGAAATGGGGGTCCTTAGTGTAGAAGGATAATTCTGGGATGAATAGGACATTCATTTTGACCTTTTGCTTAAGGCAAACCTGTTTTATTAATTACTATTCCTGCAACTCCTGTTCATTCCTGTATTCTAGGATGGCTATATAGGAGTCTGAGCAGATGACTGCCTATGGGATGAAATTAGGAGCATCAAAAAGGTCCTCTCCTAATCCTGTCTAAAATTCCAGATGAAATGACTCTACTATCTCTGTAGCAAATATCCATTGAAGATGTAGCCCAGCGAGCTTCATAAGTCATTTATAACTCTGTATATGTGAGTTTCTATCATTAAGAATTGCTTGTCCCAAAGGTTGGTAGGTGGGTAGGACACTGGGAGACTTCTCACTAAGTATCCCCTTTGCTCAGACCCACATATACAAATATATAATTAATTTTATCTCAGAGAAAAAAATTAATCAAACTTGAATTTTGATTAATTTTAAAAATAAAATGGGTGAAATGAAATTATACCTCACCTGAAAAAATAAAAAGAACTTGATTCTTTTTCATGTCTAGGTTTTCCCAAGAAGAAGAGTGGAAAGGTAGCCAAGTATATAATAAGAATTAGGCATGAGATAGGTATTCATTTTCTACAAATAGAAGAAATGCTAAAAGACAAAAAAATACACAGACAAAAAGCCTCACAGCATGCACTGATAACTCTTACTTAAGCAAACTAAACAAATAGCAATGATAGACTGGCAGGCTGCTACTTAAAGCCTCTAAATTTGTAGTTTTGGGGCCCAGTGAATAGGCTCATATTTCACCTCAGGTCTGCACTGTCCAAACAACTATGAATCCATGCTCTCTGCTGGTGGTTGATTTTTCTGATGAAAAATATTCCTTGCTGCCAGTCAGCTCTAACTGATGAACCTAGAACGTCTTGAACTCACAAGGCCACCTCCAAACCTGGACAAATGCATCTTGAAAAAAATGTTCCATTGTCTACTCAGGAAAAGTAATACAAAGTGGAAAAGGTAGATAGAGACCCAGTAGCAAGCTTGCTTAGGGAACCAAGGCTATAAATGGGAGCTGGGACAGAGTAGAGGAAAGAGTGATGAATATTTCCCAACCACTCAAGTAAAGTTTAGAGATAGAGAATGCTAGGAGAGAATTCGAGGAATATAGAAAGTTGGAAGCTATCTTTCTTTTCTAACAGTACTCCATCTTTCTACCACTGACATGGTAATCAAGTAGGACCAAGAAACCACTAAGTGTTTGCCCCATCATACCAAAACGCCAAATCTTTTCAGTGCTGAGCCACCACACAGAAGGAAGCATCCAGGGACTTTTTCATTTCTTTGGCCCCAGAGGGCTATGTCATGGGGTCAGGCAAAAGATAGAAGATCAGCTTGTCCCTTAACCTGTTTAAATCCTGTTACAAGTTTAATATCTGCCTTCCCTCCCCCCAAACCCACGAGAAAGAAAAAACCTAATAGGAAGGCCCTGGTTACCTGAGGGAGAGGAGAAGGAACCAAAATGGGGGGAAATACAGAAAAGAGGAAATTGGAGGCCCCGTAAGACAAATTCGCTCCCTTGACAATCTTTCTTAGGTCTGATACTGCCTAAAATGAAACTCCATCATCATGATGTGTGTCAAAAGAATAAATGACTTTTAGTTTCTGTACTTGTCAAATAATGGTAAAATGAATGTGTGCATTTAAACGCATAGTTGAACAGACTCCTTGCCTGTGATTACAGGTGATTTGTGGCAAAGCATTTCTCTCCTGAACTGCATAAAGAGAAGATAAAGATGCTCAAGAATAACCTAATCAGGTGACTGCCGTCAGAGAGGAAGATTGATGTTCTATAGGACAGATCTCAGGCTTGACCCTTGGGGTTCTTCTGTCCATAAATATTGAACGGTAAGTGGCTGCAGCTTAGAAATGGAAGGCTGCCACCCTGAGCTCCCACGGTGCCATCCCACCATCTTGCCTCCAAAGTCTGTTCTTCTTGAGATTTTCACATTTCATTTTTGGAATTTACAGCAAATATTTTACAATTAAATTTAAAGTAAGATAATGGGTTTCTTGGTTAGCCCACTGAAATAGAAGACTTTGGAGGGAATTGGGAACCCCACGCGGGCCAGGTGATATTGGTTATTCTTGTACCTTTGTGAATGTCACCCTTCGTGCCTGGAATAATCACCTCCCATTTGTTTCACCTTGTTCTTTAAGCTTTCCCTGATTCTACCCCCCAATTAAAAATAAATTGTCCATCCCTGAACTCTCTTGGGTCACTCTGCTTGATTTCTCCTATGCATTTCATCCCTTTGTTAGTACTATATTTTATTATTTCCTCCCTATTCCAACTATATTGGGGGATTCATTGGAGGGACTCCGTGTTTATTCATACAGGCATGACAAGCATGTAGTCTTGCACATAGCAGGTACTTAACAAGTTCTCTTTCCTGTTGATTTGCGTTCTGATGAAGATGAATTTCAAAAATTGTTGTGAGGCATCCCAGAGTCCCATTCCATTAATAGACCGAATTGTCTGGAAGTTCTTTTGTTTTATAAAATACCCTAATAATAGGAAGTAGTGAGGGGCATAGAATACCAGTGGACTTTAAAGTTTCTTATTGTCAGTATTCACTTTAAGTGTCCAGGCTCCCTTAAAGTGCTCAGTTCAAGTGCTCCCCAGTTGTTAGTGCCTCATGCTCTGAAAACACTTTGTAAATTATGTATATATGTGTGTTTGCATATAAAACAAAAGGAAATATGGATACATACATGCATATGCACACTTACATACACATACACATAATTTTTTTAAAAAGAGCAAACTTATCTGTGTTCTGGCATCTCCCAAATAGAAAGTAAGCTTCTCAACAACAGAAACTGTCTTGCTTTTCTATTTGTATCCCTATCACTTGGTACATAGTAGTTATTTAATAAATATTTGTTAGTTGATTCATTAGTGCACCTGACCTCGTTCCTTCCCATTGCCATCAATAAAGAAGGTAAATAATCTTACTCACCTTCCCAAACATTGTTAAGTTCTGACCTGACGTTTTTCAGGGCATCTTCCACCACATCGATTGGGGCGTTGCCCAGTTACGCGCCTCAGTGTTCCAACAGCTGCTGTTTCCCTGTTGCGGCTGATCGGTGTTCTGAATAGTGCTGTTAGGTGAAAGCTCCGATGGAGGGAATATTGTTCCGTGTAATCTTGAAGGCTTGTCAATCTGGCAAGGTAATCTGTGTCAATTTGGCAAAGGGTCTTCACAACCTGTGTCAAGTTGGCTTAAGCCTCCTCCCATACATGAGAGGATGCCCTACATTGTCAGCATTCAAGCATCAGGGCAGAGATAACAACTAGGATTAGCATGAGGAATAGCAAGGAGATCCAAGAGGGAACGAGTTCAGGTTTAGAGAGGGCCAACTGCATTCTTGAGCCCAGAGTTCTGCAGCATAGCCTACACCCATTCTCATCTGTATTTGGAGATACATGCTACTAGAAAAGTGTACTGCAAATTTAGAGCTGAACTCATTTTACAGGCAAAGAAATTCAGACCCAGAGAATTTAACAGTTTTGTCCAAGGTCATAGAGCTAGCAAGTGCTAATGTCAGAATTTGAACCCAGATCCTTCAGATTCTTAATTTACTTCTCTTTCCATTGATAGCATAATATTTATGATTTTTTGCAAATCTATAACCCCAGAGGAAAAGGAAACTGAAAGGGAGGTGAATCAATCATTCATTTTACAATTAGTTCTTTGACCTTCTTAACCATCTTGAGCCTAAGACCTGAGCTCCCTTATGATAATTTATTTCTCCCCCATTCCTTCCAGTTTTATATTGCAAATCTCATGGTACCTGAGAATTAATAAAATTCTAAATTCATTTCTTCCTATATTTTATAAATGTATTTTCACTGTTATGTGAAATAAATGTTTACAATGTCATAGATGACCTTTTGTTTATGTTTCTACCCTTTTAAGCAGATATTAATTATGTTACCCAAATGGTAACTTAAGTATATGTGTTTGTGTGTGTGTGTGTGTGTATTTGCTTTTGTTTTTGAAGGGGGGGAAGGCAGGGCAATTGGGGTTAAGTGACTTGCCCAGGGTCACAGGGCTGGTAACTGTTAATTGTCTGAGGCCGCATTGAACTCAGGTCCTACTGACTCCAGGGCTGATGCTCTGTTCACTGTGCCACCTACCTGCCCCATCTTAAGTATATATTTTTTAAAAAGCTGAGAGAGGAATACTGATCCCTGAGACACTGGTACTATATCATTCTAAGATTCCAGGCCAGGCTTTGTATTTAATTTGTATACTCTACTAGAGAACTGGCATCCTTGACCATAACCCCTGAGAAGGAGGCCTATCTCTTCACAGTTCAGGCTCAAATGCTTTCCATTGTGAGACTCAATAACATCTCCAAAAAACTCCTCAGACTGTAGCTACCTTGGCAGGGGTTATCAAGTCTACCACAATCAACTTAAAAGGGGAGATGACTGGGTGAACAGAGCCCAACATGAAACTCATGGTCAAGAGGGAAATTAACAAGACAGAATTTGTGTAAAAAATTAGAACATCTGTCTATCTGCATTGGTAGAGGAATGATTAATTCAGTTTGTGTCTGTAAATAAAGGGATGTATATTACAGAATGATCCATTGTGTCAGGATGAATTATTCTGACTTTTGAGGTGATGGAAACACCATAATAAATGTTTGCATTCTGGGCGGCTAGGTGGCGCAGTGAATAGAGCACCGGCCCTGGAGTCAGGAGTACCTGAGTTCAAATCCGGCCTCAGACACTTAACACAAAAAACTAGCCATGTGACCTTGGGCAAGTCACTTAACCCCAACTGCCCTCCAAAAAGCAAAATAAATAAATAAATAAATAAATGTTTGCATTCCCTTGTTCTTCCATATTTGGAAGAGATGGGTAAAAGCTTCAATGTCATACCATTCAATTAGGAAGCCTCATAACTGATCCAAACTGAGTCAGGGGTTGTGGCAGATGCAGACGTTAGTGGACAAATGCCAAGTCTGGTCAGATGTTCTGATGTGTGAGATACCATTCTCTTTTAGGGCCTATAATCTAAGGAGGATCTAAATAAAAAAATTCTTAGTCTTTGTGTGACCTTTGGGAATCTGTTGAAGCCTATGGACCCCTTTTCAGTATAATATTTTGAAATTTGTAAAATAAAATAGGATTACTAAAAAAACTGATTATGTTGAAATACCGTTACCAAAATATTTAAAACAATCTCAAAGACTTTAGATTAAGAAGGATAAGAACTCACACACTAGGATGAAAGAGAATTATGTTGTAGGTGCTAGAGATAAAAAGCCCAAAATTAAACTGTTCCTGCCCTCAAAGAACTTCCACTCTCATGGGAGGATACATTATGCATATAATTAAATAAATACAAATCAATATAAAATAATTTCAAGGAGACTGTTCAAAAAACGTAAGAGTGCAGTAGAAAAAGCATAACAGCTGGATTAAATGGTTTTGGATTCAACTCCTAGTTTGGCAGTGTTATCTTGGGCAAGTCACTTCAGTTTTCTGAGTCTCCGTTTCCTCATCTGTCAAATGAGACATTGGAATTAAATGACTACTGAGGGACCTTCCAGGTTTTAGTCTTTTAAGGTAAGATAGATCAGTCTAGACCTTGGGAAAAATAGATAGAATAGTTTAAAAGGTCAATATGACTGTCAGTCATCAGGTAGATTTATTTCATTTATACTTCTAATAAGCCTTCCACAGTATTTGCATATTCTATTTCCCTTGCAAACAAATCCTAGTAAACAAGGTTCTAGAGTGTAAAGATAATGAAAAGAAGAGAATGGTTGGCAGAATTGGGTGTTCCCCCACAACAAAAGAGAAAACTAGGGTTCCAGAATGTTATAGAATCTATGAAAACAGACTTTCTTAGGGACCAAAATAAATTGAGACACCATAGTTTGAAGTTCACTATGATAAAAGTGGGAGTCACACTAGCTCCCCAGGGTAACTTCCAAATAGGAACTGGATTTGCAGGAGAACCAGTGCAGCTCAAAGGGACCCCAAAGCTGGATCTGAGTCCCTTTTATAGTCACTTTTGTGGATCCATTGCTTTTCCCCTTCTTCACCCTGCTGCTTCTGCTCCTTTTATTGTTTGTAAGCACACATCCCAAATGTTGAGTCTAGGTGCCTACCTGAGATTTAGGAATTTCTAAACCTTCTCTCCTCAGTAATGAGACATCCCTTTGTTGCTCAGCTGTCTTTACAACTTCTTCCTAAAAATACCACTATTGCATTCATTGGATGGTTTTGGTCCAGTCCTGTCATTGTATCATTCCTCTACCAATGCAGATAGACAGATGTTCTATAACTAATACTCTTAGATAGTTACCTAGGTTACCAAAAGATGGAGGGACTTGCCCAAGGTCATACAACCACTATCTGTCAGAGAGAATGCTTGAACTCAGGTCCTCTGGATTCCAAGGACAGGGCTCTAGTCATCACACCATAATACCTCTCACTCTTCTTTTATTGGAGTGACTTAAAATCATTGCTTTTAAAAATGTGCTTTATTGTCTCTTTCTCTTAATTTATTAGAGTGAATTTAAAACATGGCTTAAAATATAATCAGATGTACTCTAGACATCCTGAAGCATTGCTAAACCTGAGTTGGGAATTGTTGATTTAGAGATTTAGATCAGTCATACTCTTAAGTTTTTGGTCTACTATCCAAGTTAATTAGGAGCTAGCTGTGAAAACATTCTAGGCTAAAGAAGGCAGAGATGTTCTTGAATCCTTGAAAGACATATCTATGGCTCACATCTTTAAGGCCCTGAGTATTTTGCAATCATGGGACAGCTGCTATAGGCAAGAAAACTCAGTAAAGTTTGGCGTCTGCTGGGAATTGTCAATTGGAACACATTCCTCTTTTTGTTAGATATCCAAGAGGCTTCATTTTCTGAAGGATTCTCCTGAGTAATAGACCATTGTGCTTAAAATGGAAAATGTTGCTGTGTAGATATGTATTTTTTTAATCTTATTTAGTGTGATTTTTCTCCCCTTTCTTCCTGTACTACCAAGTCAACCTAGCACATGCTTGGCTTTCAGTCAGGCCCTCTTTGGGCATAAAATTCTTGGCATTTCAGTCACAGTTCTGGCTTCAGGGAAGAACTTTTTTTTTCAGTAACTGAAATGCTGCATTCTCTACTACACTACTTTATCTGGCAGGGGGAATTTGCTGGGACCAGACCCAAAGAAAAGGCAAAAGAAAAGGAAAAATGCCACTGGGAGTCCATATGCCAACTTTTTTCCTTCACTGATCCTGTATCTTTTTTATTAGTTCTTCCAGATCTGCTGGGTTCTTTTTGGCTTTGGAACAGCCTTACATTTCTCAAGAACTGGATAGGGATTGCTCTCCATTTGCAAGTATCTGATTAAAATTTTCTTTGTCTATACAAATTTTCCCAGCTCGGACACTTTATGCTTGGAATGATTCCCATGCGTCAAGAGTGGGTTATGACAATCTTCATATGTGGTAAATAACAAAATCCTCAATACTCAGTCCAACATGATAGACAAATTTGAATTTGACATTAGAAAGAATTCTGGAGTTGGAGTCAGAAGAAAGGAGGGGGGAGGTGTTCCTTTACTCCATTACTATCTATATGATATTAGGTAAGTCATTCCATACCTTTCTGGCTCCAGTTCCTCATATATAAGACAAAGGAGTTGAACTAGGAATTTAAGAAAATTCATAATCTAATGAATCAAATTAGCTCTTTCCCCCCTAAAAACATTGTCTTTCAGAGAATCAGAATGATTTCTGTGAAGTTCAACTTTCATTTTACTACTCCCTAACATCCTTCATGGCTTTCATGGATTAGACCCCCAAAAGACTTTAGAGATTATCTAGCTCAAATTCTTCATTTGTTAGATGAGAAAACTGAGACCCCAAGAAAGTAATTAATTTACTGAAATCCAAACCATGCAACAAGTAGCAAAGCCTAGATTCCAAGTCATGTTCTCTGATGCCAAATCCAGTTCTTTCTCAATGTATCATTTACTTTTCATTTACCTAGTCTTTCATTTTCATGTGTTTAAATACACATGTAATATGTATGTATATGTATATGTGTTTATATATGTAGGATGTGTACATTTATATAGTACATATACAATTTATACATACACATTATATACATGCATGCATGCATACATACATAAAGTCAATCATGAACAGCTCTCCTCAGGACTGCTGTTGTGAATAATTCTCAGGATCTAATGGTATATTATAATGAACTCTATTCAGCAGTAAACTAAAGCAAAATCATTCAAGAAACTAAGCACATTCACAACAATATAACATAACAACTTATTACAAGGTGGCCACATAGTCTTAAATAAAACATATCCAGTAAGTCACAATTTCCTCAATCAATACACAGTATCCAAGTAAAGTCCTGTCTCATCCTGACTTGAGGCTGGCTTCCACTCATTCTTAAACCAATCATCCTTGATGAGTAGCAGAGAGTACAAACAACATCCACACCTATGTCACTGTAAGTTACAATCTCATCAGTCAATACAGAGTATTCAAGTGAAGTCTTCTTTCATCTTAATTGGAGGCTGACTTCCAAACCCCATGGCAGTTCCTCTTCTATGGACTGACTGCTCCTAACTTTTGCCTGGATTCACACATAAGCAGCTCTCGATTCTGGTTCTATATCTCAACTCACAGGGACTGCTCCTCTCCACATCCTTTGAAGTTTCTGTTTCTAGGAAGGCAAAATTTAACAGAATTATTGCAATATTTACACACATTAGTCTTAATAGAATTACAACAATATTTACACACACTACTGGTACTATCATCTCAATTCACTTTGTCTGACAAAGTAACACAAATCAACAGGCAAGGCTTCTGTCTGAGAAATCAAACACAAATCAACAGCAAATTCCTCTTTCAGGACTTCTGTACTTCTGTAACAACCATAAAGACCTCTTTCAGGACTTCTGTCTAAGAACAACAGAGTGCCAACATTAAATTTTCTTTCTCTTAGCTCTGCTCACTCCTAGGTCTGCTCAAGCTTTTTGCTGCTCTACTCATTCCTATTCCACTATTTTGGCAAGCTCTTTCCACCATGGGCTCCATGTGAGTATATTAAGCCTGTTAAGGGCAGGGAAGGTCTTCAAACTTGCTTAGGCCTATCAAGGGCAACACAATGTATACTGTTTCCAAGAGAGACTCTTGATACAATCAAAGGTGAGACTCAAAGAAACTTGAATAGTTGAAACAAGCAGCAATTTACGGCTTGGCTTGCCATTACAACATATATGCATACATACATATATACACACACATATATGTATATATACATATACACACACATATATGTGTATATATATACACACACATATGTGTATATACATATATACACACACATATGTATGTACATATATGTGTGTGTATGTGTGTGCATATATATATATATACACAAACATAGATTCATACCTATGTATGTGTATTGTATCCTTGATCTCCCAGTTCTAATTACTGTTTAAAGGGCTGAAACGTCTCATTCTAAATTAATCTCTCACTCTAAAACGAATGCTTTTCAGATTATCACAAAATCAGAAAATAGCTCCAGACAAATGTATACTATGCCTTTCTGGATCAGATCTCAGATCTGAGCCATCTATTTCTCTGTCTCTGGCAGAACACAGAAGGGTCTGAGGCAGGAGGTTGTGGTTGAGCTTCCTGATGAAAACCTCAAAAAGATTTTTAAAAATCCCTACCTCCCTTACCCCCATTCCAGTTTTCCTTAACAACCTGTGATGAAGCCAGGAATTTATCTAAATATTTTTGGAAACTATATGTCTGAAAATACATATAGTATTTTCAGACTGTGCCAACATTAGGAGCCAAGAATCCCCTAAGTTTACTACATGCTGTGTAAAATTGTGCTTCTTTTAATTTTTCAAAATTTTTGCTTTTTCAAGGTTCAAGTTCTAGTGAATAAGGGGACCTTTAATTTACATGAGGGATATTCCAAATACTTGTTTGCAAGTAGACTATTTGGAATTAGGAGTGCATTTCTCATTGAAATAATGTTACATGTGGCCAAGCCAGGACAAAATACAGTGAACAAATTTATGCTTCAAGCATGTATTTGGCTAAATGATCTCTTTTAAGATCCCTTCCAATTCTTAATAGTCACTTACATTATGATTATTTCAAACCCATAAAATTACTGAAATGTAGACCCTAATCAACAATCTTAAGTAATTTTCTTTTAGAAAATCCAGCTTAGTAAGGAATCTACCCCCTTCTGCTTTGAAAGTGGGAACTACATATTCCTGCCTCCAGTAGAGTTTACAACCCCGACTCTTTTTACTGTCCTTATTTTTTCTTACCACCCTCAATGCTTTACAATATTTAACACCTAACACTATTCTTACAGAATATTTTGACACAATTTTATATTTATCCCATTTCTTGCCCTTGCTTCTATTTTTTTGCATTTATTTTTTTTATCAAAATGGAATTTGTCTGGCTCCTATTCATCCATGTCAAACTACTCTCCTTTTTTTTCCTCATTAGAATTACTCTCTTTAGATTTCAAAATTTTGTTCTTGAGAATTTCCTATTCTTGGATTTCCCTTGAAAAATTTTAATCCATGGGCTCCTACTTACGCATGTTATCTAGCTTGCCCTTTCTTCTTTATCACACAATTGAGGAAGAAAGTGTTACTTCCTCACAAGATTCCCACCATTTCCATCCTATGAACCAGTTCCTTCTTTTTTTTTTT
>CM053600.1:70885340-70909981 GCA_028646575.1 Pseudocheirus occidentalis | reverse complement strand
ACACACACACACACACACACACGCACACACATCAGGTGCATTTTTGCCTTAACTCTTTGCTCACATCAGTAATCTTTCTCCCTCTATTCCTCATTCCCCTCCCCACCAAAGCTTTAGTCCTGTTCAAATGGATTTAGTTAAAATCCATTTGTTTCATATTGCCTTCCTAGATCATTGTAAGCCACACAGATCTTTTATTCCTCTGAATATCTATAATACCTATTGTTTATAGTCTAATGGTTCTCAAAATTTTTGGTCTCAGTATCCCTTTATTAAAAATTAAGGACTTCCCAAAGAGCTTTTATTTATGTGAGTTATTTCTATCAATATATATTGTATTTTAAATTAACATTTTACTATTATTATGGAAATAGTTTTGGCCTCCTATATGCCTAAAAGGATCATGGGGACTCCCAAGAGTCTCCAGATCACAGTTAGAAAATCCCTGGTTTATACTGTTCATGTGGAAATTAGTAAATTATGTTTTCTATTCTATTTTTCTTTATGCTTATTAATTTAATCAATCCTAAAATGGGCATTTATTAAGAATATATCATGTGTGAGGAATGATGCTTGGTACCAGCAATACAGAATTGAACTAAAACCTGTCCCTGAATTCAAAGAGCTTCCTTACCTTCTACTAAGAGTGCTGGGTACAAAGATAAGTGAAGACATAAGAAGAGCTAGAGTAAATTCAAGAGGGGAAAGAGCCCATGCAACCCTGAGAATCAGGAAAGAATTCTTTAGGGAAGGGGGTACCTGAGCTAAGCACTGAGGAAGAGTCATTTACTGAGCATAGGGGATAGACAGCCTGGGAAAAAGGCACAGAAAGAGGAGGTGGTAGGTACCCAAAAAACGTACATAGTGGTGATCTAAATTATATGGTGTAACTATCCAACAAGGACAAGGATTTCCATAAGTCACTTGAGAGAATCAGTCTTGTGAGTGCTTAATAAATATTTGATGTATTTTGTAATCACACTTTGCATTTATGACATTAAAAGTTGAAAGAAACTGAAATACATTTTACACTGTTTTGAGAACAAGGTTAGAGAACAAAAGAAAAAAAAAATGAAAGTAATGAAAAGTACTCCAGGCAGGATATGGTATGGTGGATAGAGTGTTGGCCTGGAGGCAGGAAGATCAGAGTTTGAATCCAGTCTCGGATACTTAAGTAGCTATGTGACCCTGGGCATGACACTTAACCCTGTTTGCCTCAGTTTCCTCATCTGTAAAATGGGCTGGAGAAGGAAATGTCAAACCACTCTAGTATTTTTGCCAAGAAGATCCCCGAAGGGCTCATAAAGACTTGTATACAACTAAAAACAACTCAACATGAAAAATACACATACACATAAATATATATATATATATATATATATATACACACACATACACCTATACACATATGCATACATACACATATGTATGTATATGTACACACATATATTTTCATAGTTACACAATGAAATTAAGTATAAAAAACACGACCTCACATAATAAACATCATTTAAATATCCACCTCCTACAATTTTTCGCAAAACATAATTGAAGCTTAAAATGTCAATGTGTTATCTGAAAGGCTGGCAGTTTACACTTGCAGTCCATGCCATTCACAGTCATAACTTCAACTTCTGGTTAAAATATTAATTGTATCTTCCTCTGCTTCTTTCTTGGTAGAGATAATTCTTGGTTGAAATGTAATTTAAATTTTTCTCTTTTATCACTTTATACAAGAGAGATCAATGCCTTAATCTCTATTGTAGAGAAGACAGAAAAATTGGGAGAACTGAAAACAGGAAAAATAATCTACTTTTTCAGTATATAAATCTTGGGAAATTAAAGTTGCCAGACCCTTGAAAATGACCCTGAAACTAAGAAGATACATCAATCCCAGTTGAAAATAGGAATAATGGCATTGCTTTCTCTAACATTATATTGCCCTTTAGAAATAATTGCTGGTATATGGGCTTTTGGGAAGCCACTTTAATCTGAAAGCCAGAATTTGTATGAAAAGCCTCCGTGTTGTCCCAGCCCTCAGGAGGTAATTGGGGTGGGGTGACTGTTCCAATCTTTTTTCTCAAGTGTCTCAAGAAGCACAGAGAGAAAGTACTTGAGTTTTCATAACCCAAAATGAAAAACCAGGGCTAGTGGTATTTCAAGATATTCTTGGGCACAAAGCAAATTTAAAAAATCAGAATTGTTTCATTTACCCTTTGTTAATTATGAAATAAATGGTTTTACAAACTCCTCAGAAGAGAAGAACTTATTAGGATAATATTTGCAAATATGAAAAAGAGTCATCTGGCCGTAGGGGTCACCTTTCCCTGGACTATAATTCATTTTATCTCCAGTGTCTTTTATCCTTGCTGTCTTATTAATAAGCCCTCCACAAACTGAGCAATCCTCTTCAGCCCGTAGGTAGCTCCTGAAGGTTTAGAAAGTGAATATTGTATATAAATGCAGTGCCTTTATGGGATTTTACAGTTGTATGAAAAGGCTTTATAAAGATTTCTTGATGAATGGACAGGATCTCTGGGGAGGAATTGTACTGGAAATATCATTGAAGCCCCAGTGTTACTCTGGCTTTCATGGTCCCTCTTCAAAATCTGGAATATCAAGCTCTGAGTAGAAACTACAGCCATAAGGAATACTAGTGAGTAAGAATTCAATGTAATATATTTAAGAAGTCTATTAATTAAATTCCTGTTATATGCATTGTGGTAGTTCCTCAGAACCCAAAGACAAAATAAAAATATTCTCTGTCCTCAAGTTGCTTATCTCTTTTTGGAGAGAAAATACTCATAATTACTCTACTCATAATTTTATTGAAGGGGTGGGGAAGAGATAAAATCATCAATATGGCAATAATTTTTAACTATCCTTCCTTCATCCTTCCTTCCCTTCCACCAGCAATGATGAAGACCCTATGATATGTTAGACATTCATTTAATCCTCACAATAATTCTAGAAGGTAAGTGCTATATTATCCTCATTTACAGGTGAGGAAGCTGAGGGGGACAGAGGGGGACTAACTTTCCCAGAGTTACACAGCTAGTAAGTATCTGAAATTGGATTTGAACTCAAGTCTTCCTGACTCCAAGTCCAACACTATACACATTTTACACCAATCTTCTTTGTTATTCCCATTTCTACTTTTCAAAGGATTTCTATATTTCAGGCAATATACCTGATCAGTTTTCTATTAGTGTTTAGGACCTATAATTAACAAATTTTAGTTAGATCATTTAATTTGCTACAAAACGGGCTTTAGGAATTCAAAGAGGAAATGTTTGTTTAAAAGAATTAGTTTAGGGGTGGCTAGGTGGCACAGCGAGTAGAGCACCGGCCCTGGAGTCAGGAGGATCTGAGTTCAAATCCGGCCTCAGACACTTAGCACAAAAACTAGCCATGTGACCTTGGGCAAGTCACTTAACCCCAATTGCCCTCCAAAAAAAAAAAGCAAAAAAAAAAAAGGAATTAGTTTAAGTTAAGCAGGGTCTCAATTTAAAAGAATTGTCCTTAAAATTCTTGAACTATGATTCTATATAATGTGACAATGAAGATAAATTAGGTGGTGTCTTGGTACATTGCAATGGCTTACATGCACAAATATGAAAGGTCAGGCCTAGTTATGAGGAGGAAATAGAGAAGAAATAAAATAATGTTCTATTTGGGCTAGTGTCTGGTAAGTACTAAGAATAATGTAATCAACTTGAAGAAGGTGTCCTGGGAAGTTGGGTAGGACTTTTTTGTGACTATATTGAAATTCACCATTAATAGTAACAATACCCAATCTGATTTGCCATGGACCCAATTGTCTAATGTATTGGAATTATCAGATGGTAGAAAAGTGAGCTTTCCCATCAAATGGGGAATGGCTAAACAAGTTGTGGTATATGAATGTAATGGAATACTATTGTGCTATAAGAAATGGGGAGGAGATGGTCTTCATATTTACCAGAGGCTTATACAAACTGATGCTAAATGAGAATAGCAGAACCAGGAAAAATTTGCACACAATGACAGACATATTGTATGTGTGACAACCAGCTTTTGATAAACTGGACTCCTCTCAGCAACACACAGTTATAAGACAACTCTACAAGTCTCAGGATGGAAGGAAATATCTACATTCAGAGAAAGATCTAAAAAAGAACAGAGTTTAAATGCAGTCTGAAGCAATCTGCATGCTATCATTCTTTTTCATGTTTGGTTTTCTTTTTTCTTTCTCATTGTCACTCCATTGGTTACAACCCTTCTATACAACCAGACTAATGGACAATGTGAAAGTATTTGCAGATCCTATACTTGACTGCATGCTGCCATAGGGATGTTGGGAGAGGGAGGGGAAAAATTTGAAACTCAAGGGATTGTAGAACTGAATCTTGTAAACTAAAAGTAAATAAATTCATTTTTTAAAAGGTGAGCTTAGATTTGATATTAGGAAAAATTCTTAACAATTAAAGCTGTCCAAAACTGAAGCTAAAGTGGAACTAAATTCACTCAGCTGGAAATCTTCAAGGTAAAATGGTCTGACCAATTGTCAGGTATGGTATAGTGATGATTCCATTTGAATATAGTTTGAACCATATGACCACAAAGGTTCCTTTTTATTTTGAAGTTCTGGAATTCTGGGATTCTTCCTCTCTATAAAACAACATCTCACCACAAGAAGGGTCAGTTATTCTCCCTCTCTGAGCTGAAAGCTAAAGTCAGCCTAGAAGAACGTTAGGCCATAATCCTAAGAGAAGTTGATAGGACAATATAAATTTGAGAATTAGGGAGGTTTAAAGATTACTACCATCCCACATCTTTCTTTGGCTCCTATGGACTCATGCACCTTCTTTTTGGCTATCTACAACTACATTTTGGGGCAGGTGGAGGGGGCACTGTGGGCTTTGGGATCCTGGAGATTTTTTATTTGACTCTCATTTTAGTCCTCCTGGTCTTCTGTCTACATATCATTTTTTCTGAATAAGGATTTCAACGTGTCTTAATCTCCATCCAAACCTTGGGAAGAGGTGATTTTATTCATCTTTTTTGTTTATGTGAACCTCTTCTATGTGATGGTGACCTTTTAAGAGTTGCTAGTGTAGAAGGGATGACAAATCTGCCTTGCTTCAGCAAATCGGCAGAATGTGCTGTTTGAAAGAACTGGTGTGGTGTTATCATCCCTTCATATTATACACATGGGGGGGGAAGGGAGGGGGAAGTTTCTAATTATTTGAATAACCCATCCTGGCTTCCCTGCATGAGGAAAGGGATGGAGAAAAATCCGGGAAAGTATAGATTTCTACCCCTGAAATCCTGTTTATAGTAGGAAACGTTGGCATATACAGGAGACATATCACATGGATGCTGGAGAGAAAGAAGTCAAATGGTATTAGGGCAGCTCGATGGCTCAATGGATAGAGTGCTGGGCCTGAAGTCAGGAAAGACTCATCTTCCTGAATTCAAATCTGATCTCAGATCCTTCCTAGTTGTGTGACCCTGGACAAGTCACTTAACTCTGCTTGCCTCAGTTTCTTCATCTGTAAAATGAGCTGGAGAAGGAAATGAGAAACCGCTCTAGTATCTCTGTGAAGAAAACCCTAAATGGGAGTTGTAAAGAGTCAGACAACTAAAACAGCTGAATAGCAAAAAGTGAGTCACCATGAACTTAAATGGAGTTGGGGACAGACTCATTTTAGATGTATTATTAGAGGCCATTCCTATACCTCCCGAGATTCCTGACATGGATGAGGTCTATGATAATCCCAACTTGACTCAGGCTGGCCTTATAGCTCAGGGGAAAGTATGAAATAGAATGATGTGCCCTCCTCACCATTCAAAGAGCCATGAAACCTAGGTCATGATCTCTACCCAGGACTACTATACTCACCTCCTTTCTGGTCCCCTGTCTCAAGTATTTTTCCACTCAGATGGCAAAGTGACTTTTCTAAAGTCTGACTTCAGTGGCTCCTTATTACTTCCAGGATCAAGCATGAACTCCTTGGCTTGGTATTTGAAGCTTTTCATAACCTGAGCTCTTGCTACCTTTATATAAATATATATATGTATATATACACACATGTACATATATATACATATATATGTTCACCACTATAATTTCTGCATATATGACACTATCCCTTCCGCATCTATGCCTTTGTATTAGCTGTCCTCCATGGATGGCTAATTCTCTACCCGCTTTCTGCTTTACCTTGGTCCATATGACCTCCTCCAAGCCTCAACTCAAATCCCACCTTCTGAAGGCCTTTCTGTGTTTCCTCAGCTACTTATGCCTTCTCCTCTCATGTTACTTTCATTTATTCTACATATGTATATATTTGTGTGTATATATATATATATATACATATATACAAATATATATTTTATTGTTTCCAATATTTTCAGCATTTAATTGATCTATTTCTCCTATGTATACATAAAACAAAGTAGACTGTGATGAAATAATCTAAGGAGACATTTAAGAAAGCTATCGCTACAAACTGAAAATTAATATATTTCGTTCTCCATAACAAGGCAACTTTCACATTATTTAAAGTAGCAAAGTTGAGAAAACTGAATATATTCTGTATATATTTTATATGTGTTGTTGTTGTTGACTTGTTTCAGTCATATTCAACTTTTCATTGACCCCATTTGGAGTTTTCTTGGCAAAGATTCTGGGGTGGTTTGGGGTTTCCTTTTCTAGATCATTTTACAGATGAGGAAACTGAGGCAAACAGGGTTAAGTGACTTGTCCAGATCACATGGCTAATAAGTTTCTAAGACTGGATTTGAACTCATGAAGATGAATCTTCCTGATTCCAAGTCCAGTACTTTACATGCTGGGTCACCTAGTTGCCCATTTCATATGTACCTATTAAGTGTTTTCTTCTCCTCTTTCAAGAGCAGGAACTGGTGTTGTTGGGTTTTTTCCTCCCCTTTCTTTGTATTCCTGGACACTCAGAATAGGACCTGGAAAATAGTAGGCACTGAATAAATACGAATTGACTGACAGAGTGACTGACTTATTAACAGAAGAAAGTTTACTTAATCATACTGTGAAAAGGATTTTCAGTGGGGATGAACACTACTTTTCTGCTTCTATGATCAGAGCATGAAGGAGGAGGGATTTACTCTTCATACCCTGATTTTTTTTTATACTTAGGCCACCAGGAAGCCAACTAAATATTAAAGGCAATTTCAGTAACTTGTGTGAAAAAATAGCCTACATTTCCTCGGGGTTATGATCTTAATTACACTCCTAACACAAAGCCTGAGATTGTGAGGAACATATGCAAAAGAAATCTTAAGAAAGAATTTTAATTCTAAATATTCATAGAAGTTCTTCCCATATAAGCCTGCTTAGAGATCTGGTCCATGGAGGAAAGGGAGTGATAAGCCTCAGCATCGATCTGCCTTTTCCCTGTAGTTCTCACTTCCAGTTATTCTGAAGCTGAGTTGTTGTTCCCTGAGGCTGTCTTCCATGATATCCTTCTTATGGCTCTTCTTTACTTTCAGCAGGGAACAATACTATTACAATCTACATGCCATCCTCACTAGCTCTCCTGTCTGCTATAGGCTCTAGCAGACAGGCTGAAGCAGGGGAATCAAAGGAAAGAAATCCACTGAGACAATCATAACAGTAATCTAGGTATCCCATAGCTATGCTCTCCACTGCGGTTGTGCCTTGGGAAACGAATAGAAAAAGTAGATCAGGGGAGAGTGGAGGTCAAAGTTACACAACTTGATAATGAATTAGATGGGGAGAGGCAGAGAGAGGGAGAGGATGCAAACAAGAAGGTAGTACCTACTTACAAATATGGGGAGGCATCAGATCTGTAACTGGCAAAGTCACTGCTGGGAAGGAAGGTGAACAGGAAAGATAACTTTGAGAGAAACTTCAGTGCTTGAGGCACAAGTCTCCAAGGAGAGAGAGGATTCTGACACTGTTACTGGGGAGATCAATAGACATCAGAGAAAGATAAGATCATTTGGGGAAATACTTAGGTGCACAAAAGTTTCTTTACTAACACAACTGTTGCTCCTGTGTTTACCTAGGAGGCACAAAAGGTATGGCTCAGATCCCTAAGTCTAGTTGGACAATGTAGAGAAAATAAGACACTCTGTCCTTCTCACTTATAGTTTCCCCAGCAGAAGCAGTTCCTCCCCCAGAGAATCTATCCCATATCTCCATAAAATGGTCCATAATCCCCAATCGCTGATACTCCTGATGCTGCTGGAAGGAGGCAAGTTAAGGAGGGGGGGAGGATATATCAAGGTGGTGAATGTGGCATATGGCAGGGTGGGAAGAGGTAAGCATTGCAGAGTAGGCAGAATGGTGCATTGCCCATGGGGACTTGAGCTTGCATGAAAGGGTAGGGGTGCCCACAATGCACAGAACATTTTGTATGAGGACTGTGAAATGCAGGTATAGAGATGGCAGACTAGGGGGCTGCTCTGGGAGGAAGCACATTTCCCACAGATGTCAGCCTACTGGGGATAAACTCCAGACATCATGCCCTAGTTACAACTTCGGAAGTCATTTAATAAATGTTTGCTGAATTGTTCAACTGAAGTGTGACTGAATAGCTCTTTGAAGATTATTCATAGAGTCAGTCATAGAATGTCAGAGTCTACAGGGCCTTTAAATATCTTCTAGTCTAGTGATCTCATTTTATATATAAGGAAACTGAGGCTCAGAGGGAAGATGCATGTTTTTCTCCTCATGTTTTGATTTTGACTAGTTTTACACATACAATTTTGATTCAGAAAGTGAAACTGCTATATTAATGGGGATTATAGAACATATAAAGTATTAATAACTTGAGAAGACATGAGTACCCAGCTGGATATCATGAGTCCTTTTCTTTCTGCATTAATTTCTGTGATTTATATACCTTTAATACATGGTTAATATTTGTAAGTGCAGGGAAAAATCTCTCAGTACCTCAATGCATATAGAGCCCGATCTAGACCCACAGTTTAAGCATGTGCATTTGCAATTTTAGGGGTGGAAAAAGAGAGGTGTGCATTTCTATCTATTAACAGAACATTCTAAAAACATGTGTTAAATGCTTTCTCTTCTCAAAATATTTTTTTTGGGGGAAAAATAAAATCCAGACTTTAACTGACCTCCCTCAGACCACATACTTCAAGGTGATATAAATAATGAAGATTAATTTATTTTATTCAGAACTGTAACTTTTAAACCAAAACATAAGAAAGAGTCTAAGAACTCCTGGAGCCCTACTCTATCCAGATACCTTGCCTATGGAATTTAGCTTTGGGAGGTTTTGTTTTGATTTTCCTGAGATTTCCTGCATGATTTGTTAGCTGCATACATTCCTGCATGCATGCACACACACACACACACACACACACACACACACACACACACTTTCACCACCTATTAGTTCCTGGCAGTGCAGATTTCCAAATACTTAGTGAAGCAAAAACCTAAGTAAGACAACCAGGCTTTTTGTCTTGACACAGGCCTATTCATGGAAACTACATATTCAAGGTACTAATAAATGTCGGCATGAAAAGAGAACAAAAAAAATGATTGTCCATTTTTCTAAAAGAGAGCTATTTCAAACCAAAAGGCTGATTATGAAGCCATTGACACAGAAACGAAATGCAGCTGATGAAGCCTTTTGATTATGAACCCAAGGTACTCTGCTAACTTTATCTCAAGCACTTTTCTACATCTGAAAAGCATCATTTGATTACACTTGTCTGGCTGGGGCAACAGGATCTAAAGAACCATGGTCCTTAATTGACAAATTAGCCACATGGTGTCTTACAGACCTGTTGCTGAGCTCTCAAATAGTTTGGTTGCTCAAGGACACTGCCTAACCTAGGCCACATAGACATTCCTCTATCAGCACTTTGCCTGATGACTTTATAGCAGCTGGAATGCCTCAGATTGGCCTTCCTTTTGATTGAATTCAGAAATCATCACTCGCCTCCAGCTGACCATTTCTAAAGCTTCTAATTGATAGAGCTTATTGAAACCACGAGCTGAAATTGGCATGTGCAGCACAAAGACAAGACGTATAAATCTTCATTCTTTTTATGAAGAACAGAAGCACATTTTCTCAGCAGGCAAATACATGAGATATAGTTACTATTACTACTCCAGTGAGATCAGAAATATAAATTTTACCTTTTTTTCTTTTCACCCCTTATGGCTACAATACATAGTGAAAGAAGAAAAGAAATAGTATCAGCAACAAGAGGGGCAAATGTTCATTCCATTATTTGGTCCTTTTATTGACTGAATCATAAGAAAACAAGGGATCTCATTGCTTACTAGACCAGAAACATTGCTTTCTCCCAGGGAATTACTGGTCAAAGCACAGAACTAAGAAAAGGAAAATCATATTTAGAGTTGGAAGAAATCTTAGTTATTATCTCATTCATAAGCAGTACAGCAGGAGAAGCAGTGTGTTTTAAGTCAGAAGATCTAAGCTCAAATCTCAACTCTACCTGTGAGACTTTTGGAAAGCAATTTAAAGCCTCTGTGTTTTAGTTCAATCACCAATAAAATGGGAAGTTCAGACTATATGACATCTTAAGTCCTTTTCATTTTTTATCTGAAATTGGTTTGAACTTATGATTTTCCCTATAAGAAAAGGAGAGAAGTAACTTGCCTATTGTCACAGTTATTAACTAGCAAAGTCAGAAATTGGTACTAAGTCCTCTGATTGCTTATACAATATTCTTTCCATTATGCTTCCACACCTGCCTTTAGTATGAATCATGAATAGAAATAGATATAGAAGTAGATATGGATATGGATACAGATATGAAGATAGAGATAGAAATGGGTATATGTATATATATATATATATATATATATATATATATATATATATATATATGGACATAGATACAGAGAGAGATAGACAGAGACAGAGACAAAGGCAGAGAGAGAGAGACAGAGACAGAGACAGACACAGACAGAGACAGACACAGAGAGAGAAGAAAGAGAGGGGGAGACAGAGACAGAGAGAGAGACAGCAGAGAAAGAAGAGAGAGAGGGAGAGAGGGAAAGAGAGAGGGAAGGAAAAAGAGAGAGATATGTAGATATAAGTATAGGTATAGACACAGACATATAAATTAGATATAGATATAGATATAGATATGGATGTGTATGTAGATGTAGGTACAGATATAGGTATAGGTATAGATGTAGGTATGGGTGTAGGTATAGATATAGACATAGATGTAGATGTAGATATAGATGTAGATACAGATATAGATAGCTGTTGAATGGATATACCTATATATTTGTTACAGGACTCTTATATAAACCAAGATCTGTGTCCCATTACCCAGGCTGACATGGAATCAGTCTACTGTATGAGGAATTAGAGGACCTGTGTTTAAATCATCTCTCTACAACTTACTACTTGTATGATTTTGAACAAGTTATTCAATCTTTTTGTCCTTTAATTTCCCCATCTCAAAAATGGAAATAATGGACATTATTTACATCATGGAATTATTTGTAAGAATAGCATTTACAAGCTTTAATGTGCAATATAACTATATGAGATACAATTATGCCATTCATGTAGGTATATAGGACAAAGTGCCTATTATCTTTGTAATGGGTATTATTTTACCACTTTATATTTATTTTAGAGTTACTGTGGTCTGTCAGCTTTCTAGGGGAGCAGGATATACTAGTCAGATATACTAATTCCTATGTCACATTAACTATGTAGCCTAAACATTTATCATTCCATTTTTTTTCTTTTTTGGAGGGGGGAAGGCAAGGCAATTGGGGTTTAGTGACTTGCCCAAGGTCATACAGTTAGTAAGTGTTAATTGAGGCTGGATTTGAACTCAGGTCCACCTGACTCCAGGGTCAGTGCTCTATTCACTGCACCACCTGGATGCCCCTATCATTCCATTTTTTGTTCCATAACTACAATATGTACTTACATAATAAAAACCTATATCCTTTAATCCATAGTACAAAATGGCAACATTTGTGGAGATGCAATTGGTCAACTACCTTATAAGTGCTACTGCAACTCCTGTCCCCACAGCAGCCAAAAGCACCAGAGGTAAAGAAAAGAAGGCTCTTGATACTGAAGTCCTTGGCATAGTCAAATGGTTCAGTATCAGAAACAGATAGAGTTTATTCCATGGAAATTACATTAAAGAATATGCATTATCATTGTATTTACTGTCAAACTGAAGGGAACTTGAGATTTTCTATATGATTTACGACTGAAACTTCCTATATGTGTTGTCTCCCTCATGAAAATGTGAGCTCCTTGAACTCATGAACTGTTTGGATTTTCTAATTGTATACCCCGGTATTAGAACACTGGTTGGCCCAGGGTGAGCATTTAACAAATATCTGGGTTTTTAACTCATTCATTCATTCATTCATTCATTCATTCATTCATTCATATCTACAGAGCACTTTAGCATCCTAAGATGAAGCATAATAATAAGTTGGATTTCTTAAAGATGCTTTATAAAGCTCTTTCTTAATAATTCTACAAGACAGGTTTAAATAGTATTATTGTAGCTGAACCTAGTATTCAAACCAGGAGTTGAATCCAGCTTACAACTCATACTTTAGTGTTCTTTTCACCATGTGATGCTGAGTTTTCCTAACACGAAGAATGAATAAATTTCTCAACAAAAATATCACCTTATAAAATATTATAGAGATTTCTAGCATTAGCATGTGCCTGATTGCACTAAAAAAACAACAGTAGAAACAAGCAACTGTACTATACTCCTTGTCCTTAACAGGTTTACAACCTATAACCAAATTATATAAAGCCACAAAGGTATCTAATTTGCTTTTCTTTTTCATTTTTATATATTTTATTTTAATTTACAGAATAAAACAAGTATAAAACAAAAATTATTGCACATGAAACTGCAAATCTATTATGTATAACTTCTATTACATATATATATATATAATAAAATTATTTTTCCCTTTTTTCCCACCCCTGTAATAGTAATGGGATTTGGGAGATCTTCCCTGCTCCTTAATAAGCCTAAGGTAACTTAAAGATCTTCCCTACTTTGGAAATAAACTCTGCCCCCTAATAGACTGAATGTAATCACATGGAGCTTGTGGTGGAAAGAATTTGCTGAAAAGTGGAGCAGAGCCCACAGGAAGTTGGGAGTCAGAACTAGACTAGACAGGGGAGGAGGGTATACTTCTGAGGGGGACAGGCAGACTTGTGAGTAAAATTTGGTCTTATGTTGGTTTGTGAAAAGGCCAAAGGATGCTATTGATCTCTGTGCTGTTGTGGTTTATTAACTTCTTTGCTACTATGATGGAATCAGCTTACTGGTTTGGGGATTTGGTTTTATGGTGTCTGAATAAATGTTTTACTTATATCTTCTATGTGGAGAGTCTGTTATGTTTTGTTATTTAGCACCATGCAGTCATATTTATAGTGATTTTGGGTGCTGTGAATATTGTATTGGCACTACAGCCCCCCTCCCCTGCCCTAGAGACAGCTACCTTTAGACACAAATATTTACGTCATCTAATTTTTAATCAGTTTAAGTTGTTTCATTTGGGTTAATAGAATGTATACTTACCAAATCTCATATTAGCAACTCTGCTCTTGGAAGGTATTTTGGAATTCAGTTGACTCTCCTTTCTGGGAAGCATTTTTTTTTTGATTGGCAAAATAGTGTCTCTGGTAAATTGAATCTCACTCATTAGAGTGCATGTGTGTGTCTGTGTATGTGTGTTTGTGTGGGGGGAGAGAGAGAGAGGGAGAGAGAGAGAGAGAGAGAGAGAGAGAGAGAGAGAGAGAGAGAGAGAGAGAGAGAGAATTGCATCTGAGTTCTCTGTATTCTAGAGAAGAGAAAAGTTACTGAAGAAATCATATGTCCTGAGTGCATCTTCTCTGTCTTTTACACTACTTCCAATCTAGTCACATCATGTCTCAAGACACCTTCCTTCTTGCTAGAATTTTTTATTACCATACTCATAGATTTTCCTAACAATGAGAGAGTGAATTGGGGTCAGTCACTGCAGATATATTTTTATTTACTTTTTGAGGGGTGAGTCGTAAAAATAGGATTATGATAATTTCCATTATGATTATTGTCATTTCAAATACCTGGTGAAGCAATCTCTAAAGGCCTTCAGATCTGAGTTCTTTCTGAGCATAGATTTCTTCAATATTTTGTTAGACAGTCTGCTCTTCCTAAATTATCTTCCCAGATGCCATCACAATTTCCCTCAATAACACATCTTATAGATGCATGCTGCAGGAATGAAGGACAAATATCACCAGCTATATACTATGCCTGTTTAGTTTGCTAATGTGAAGCTTCAAGGTAATCTTAATGGCCCTTGTTTTAGATGCTAGTAGAATGGTGAAGGTTGGAAGAAATTCACACATCCGAATCCATATATCAGGCAGGCTTAGAGGAGCTGCATGTAAAGGGGAAAAAAACAATTCAAAACATAAATTGCACTTATTGAGCTTCTGGTATTTTGGCTGGGTATAGCTGTCAGTCTGATTCACAAAATAGCTGAAGTAATCATGAATCAATTCACCATGCTATCAAAAAAATTATAAGCACTGTCTTGCAGAGAAAAAATCCATATAGCAGCTGTAATCCAATGGGAAACCAACAAATGCTGTTAGCAGCTCATCATAGATCAGAAGACAGCAGTGCAGCAGAACAGAATAAGTTTAGGAGATTATGCCAACATCTCAGTGAGGAAAATAAGCAAGTGGCCATTTTTTAACTGTTCTGTATGAGATGCATCCTTAAAATGTAGCCAGGCTTCCATTTGTGATATTGGAATATATATGGTAGATCACACTTCTGCACATGTATGGGATTTCCCTAATTTTCCTAATTCCCTAAAAACCTTTTTGTTTTATACAAGCAAATTGCCTTTGTTTTTAATTACTATGCCTCATGATTTGATTTAACAAAAGAAGGAAATTGTATTGTGATTTGCTAGTTGTAGTTTTGGATGAATGTTAATTCAAGCATACCTTTCAGGAATCAAACTATTGGTCATGTGTGGAAGTAGCACATTCTAAATGTCATTTGTCTACAATCACTGCAAATAAAAAGAGATTACCACAAAGAGGCTGATACATCTGTTTCACTTCATATTTGTTTCTTGCTGTCTATCTAGTTTTCAGTGCCTTCTGGTTGATTAGTTTTAGTCATAATTCCCTAATCCATTAAACTCTCTGAAGAATGATTTATTTTCAAGTGTTTTTTTTCTGTTTTGTGATGCGATACTACTACTAATGTTCCAACATGTTGCACAGTGTTTTGCATAGGAACTTATTCTGTAAATCAGCAGTGCCCTTGACTATCATGTCCCTTGGCTTATGAGCATTCTGTGTTTCCTAGATGAAGGAAATTATATAGCTTTATCCAATGAAATTCTCAAGAACCAGCCTACTTCCCCTTCCTCCCTTCATATTATATTTGGAATGCAGTGATTGTCCTCTTGTAAAGTCCATTTTCCATAGGTTAAGTCTTTAAAGAGAATCACGATAGTCAATAATACCATACACAAATAGTCTTTTGTACATTTCCCACTTTTTAAAGGCAGCAATTTATCTAAACAGTTGTAAGCCACTGTCGATTTAATAAAGTTTCTTCTAATTTAGTAACCAACTTGACCTCCAATCAAACCAGCCAAGATCTGGTTCTGAAATGACTGTTAGAGATGTAACCATTTGATTTTTGTCTTTTTGGATGCAATCAAGTTCATGTTTTCTGATGCTGTCCAGTGCTTATCATATCCAGTTCCTTCTACCCCTGTTCTTGAAAAAAAAAAAGGAATTTAAGACATACAAATGTAACTCTTCTGAGTCTAAAAGTCAAATACTGTTTTCTAAAATAGTTTTCACCTTCTCTTAATTCCTTTTTCTACTGAAGCTACTGAATAGCAAATTATACACTGACCAAGTTTGGAAAGTCTTAAAAAGATCTTCCTAGAATTCCTCTCTTCTTTCATTGCCTGCCTTTGTCTTCCCCCTTCTAATCCTCAAATAAATGCACTCACTGCTGAAATGACTGAGAAATAATTACCATCACAATGGCACCTTGCCTATAAAAGAGCTTATTTTGTACTTTCTACTCTCCCAGCACCTTTTATTATCTCACTTGATCCTCAAAACTATCCTGTGAGGTTAGAGTTATTATTCCCTTTTTGATTCTGCTTATGTTATTCTAAAGGAAATGCACTGGACTTTCATAGTGGAAAAGCAAAAGAAAAGACATGACGTTAAAGATAATACATGAAAAGATATAGGGCAGACTTGGCAGCAAGACTGTGACAAAATATTTGAACTGTGCAGGAAAAAGCCTCATAAATGTTTTATTTACAGGTGTGTATATGTGTGTATGTGCATGTCTCAAATAGAAGGAGATTGAATATGTGAGAAGCATACAGAGTAAGTAAGCAAATAAAAGAGATGGGAAATGGGGAGTTAGGGAAGGGGTCCAGAGAGGTTTCTTGAAAACCAAAAGCTGAGAATGTGTATGCTATTTCCACTGCCTTTCTAGGCAGTATTTGTGCTAAAGAAATTCATCCCAGGTTCCCACTCCCCACATCCCAATTAAAAGCCAGAAGAATCTGAAGGTCTTTCTGTTGATGTTCAATGCCAAAGGTAGACAAGACAGAATGATGGGCGATCAAAGGGGAAGGAATATGGAATGGGGAGGGGATCCCAAGGCTGTATGTGTTGGATAGGAATAAAGAAGCTCTCTTTTTGTCGTGCTTGACAGCTGCTAGAATGTGGGACATGCCGTAGACTGTGCTCCAAATTGGATTTGTTCGGTCCTAGAGTTGCAGCTTAGGTTATACTGGTGGGAGGCATGGATGTCTATGTGTGAAGTACAGCTGAAGAGGAGGAAGGCATATGTCTTGCTTTCCTTACTTTCTCACAAAGGAATTCACCACTTTACTGGTGCTGCACCTTACATTAGCAGCCTCCTTCTAAAAACTATTTTTAAAGCTGTCCCTGAGTTTGCATAACACAGCTGTGGGAGAATGTGACAAAATACATTATATGTTTTAATATTTAAAATGTTCAGTCGCCAAAGCCTGACCGGAGCTCCTGCTAGCTGCTTCATCAAAGCAGATTATTTATGAACCTGTTGCTTCCAAATTGCATAATGAATATGCAATGGCTGCTGGTGGATTCACACGCTTGCTGGCTTCACAGCGCCTTCTTGCTGAGACTATGCCCTGCACAGCACCACTTACCATTGCTTCTTGAGAGCTTGGGCTTGCATTAGAGCTGCATTTACATTTTGTTAATTGGGTCCCCTAAGAACAGTGACTTACCAGGTGTTCTTTTAAGTACAGGTCTTTTTAGTCTCATCAGTGGTTAGGGGTTATTTTATTTGCTATGGAGACCTTCTCCTGAGAAGCCACAAGGCTTATGTGTATGTCTACAAAAGGGCATGTTTAGCCAAGAAACCTGGCATAGCTAGTGCAATAATTAGGAAATGTCTTGCTGGGGAACATGGTTGTGAATGGAAAGATGTCTACATCCCTCTCTGGACTGGAGCTAAGGGGTCATACAAAAAGAAGCTGAGTATTGGTAAAGAGAACATTTTTCAACCGCCCCAATGCAGTTCAATGATATATATTCTATGTTACCAAACATGCTCAGTTTTTACTACCCTTTGTCCTAAGATTGGGGTTATTTATCAAGTAACAAACTCATATGTTATGAGTTATGCATATAACCAAATTGTGATACGTGGCTTGGATGATTCCTTTTCCCCTTATCTTGGATTATTCCTTCAGTGTCAGCCTTTATGATCCTGTCTATAGTCTTAAGTAGTGGCCCTTCAGTTGACATTAGTATAGGACAGCAAGTCCATTGATTCTTACTTCATCCATCCTTCCCTTATATCTGTTTCTTTCTTACCATGCCTGTTGCCAACCCTTGTTTTCTTTTCACTTCATGCTCATGTTCACCCTTACTAACCTTGAGTGACAAAGCTGGAGTTGAAACCTAGATCTCTTTACTCAAATTTTTTTTGGGGGGGGCTCTACTTGGCTGCTTCTGTGAAAAAAATGCCCTTTGAAAATCAGGAGACAGCGTATCTTTAGATAAATTACCAGAAGAGGAGAATATTTTGAGAAGTTAGGTAAGGTAATTTGAAGATATATCCAGTCAGGCAGTGGGGAAATCAGAATACTTCAGGATGAAATGTACGTCAAGAATCTCATCTTTAAAAAAAAAACCACCAAATAATGACCCCATCTCAACCAGTGCATATCTTACAAATTCAATCCTACTTAATATAGCTCCTCTGAAACTGCATAGCCCACACACATATGGACTAGAATCATATGGGTCTCTGAAAAAAGGACTCTTCCTGTTCCAAAAATGTATCTTAAATAATACACCCTTGAAAGATCCTTCATGCTAATAGCTATTTATATTTCAATATTTCATGGTTCTATTGATTTGTATATGTAAGAACTCCATCCACTGATGTATATTGCCATCCCTCCAGTATCTTAGTGGCTAGTTCTGAGAGTTGCTATGATTCATTTGGAAAAAAAGAAAATCATTATGGCAGCTAGGTAGCAAGGTGTATAGAGCACCAACACTGGAGTCGGGAGGACCTGAGTTCAAATCCGAACTCAGACACTTACCACTTACCAGCTGTGTGATCTTGGGCAAGTTACTTAACCCCAATTTCCTGACTTTCCCCACCTCTAAAAAACAAAAAAGGAAAAGAAAAGACAATTATTTGCTGATGGCTCTGGTGTGAAGCCTTTTCCACTTTGGCTAATTTAGTCTTCAAACTATAGACATACACTCTTACATACTGCCTTTCTTGATAGACTATCCCACTTAGTATGACCTACTCTAGCTTATGATTTAGTGGCCCAGATTTTTCGAAACTAGGGTCATTACCACACCACAATGGAGCATTGGAGGATAGCATTGGGGAATAACAATAGTTTTTTTTTTCTAAAATGCATATAAGCAACACAGAAGTCTCTTCTTTCCCATATAAAACCTTCTCAATTCCTAAGAACTATCTAAAACAATATTGTAAGATTTAACCCCCAATGAGATGCTACTGATCACTGGCCTGATGCTGTTCATTGCGGTGGAAAGAACATTGAGTTCATGTCTTAGGACTTTCATTTACTACCTGGTAACTTCAGATAAGTTAAATAATTTCCCTGGGCCTCAGTCTCCATAGCTGTAAAGTGAATTGGATTAATGATTTCTAAAGAACCTTTCAGTTCTCAACTTACAATCTTATGACCCTATGAGTTTAATTTGCTCCACCCAACCAACCACAGAGAGGAAAAACTTTAAGTTCTTTACAATTCTCTGACTGTTAACACCTCTGAAATTCAGTTCTGTCTCTTCTTGTAACTGGAAATCCTCATTTTTTTTAGTTTATGAAAAGAGAGTGATTATTCTTTGCTCAACATTCCACCTACTGTGAAAACTTCTTCCTTTTGTAATATATTTCAGTGAATCCTAAGCACACAGGCTTGGCAAAATTGACTAAATAACACAAGCTTGGCTTATTTGCCTATAGGCTTTACTCAGATCTGTTTAATCAAAAAGAATATTAATGAAACACACTGAAAACAACTAATATGTTGGCTACTGTGAGGTTCCTGTCAGACTCAGGCACCCTTGTCCAATCTGTAGGCATGTGTGAATCCGCCACAAGCAAACAAACATAACTTGATATTGTTGTACTCACAGCCTTCAAAAGGGTTAGTAATCTTTTGTTTGAGGGAATTTAGTTTTACCAGGACATTGAGCAGATCTCTTATTCTTCCTTAAGGTTCACTCCCTACCAATCTGGATTTGGAGGGTTTTTAAAGCTATTTTTCTAATTTGTTCCTCAATGGCAAATATTTTGCTGTGACCACCCCTCTCCTCTCACATCTCTCTGCTTGTTTCATGACATGACTTTGGTGAAGAGATTGAACTTGAGCTTCACCCTACAAATGTCCTTAGAGTTAGACCTTGGCTCTTCCAAAAACAGGTGATGCTTAAATCATTTCTGCCTTCCTTTTTAACTCCTCCCCCCCTCCTTTTTTAACCACTTAAAGCATTTTACATGAGACCACCGTGAAGCAAAGATTCCCAGGGCATCTCACAAGGGACTTGACTGAATGAAAGAATGAATGAAAAAGCCTTTGTTGAACACCAGACACTGTGGTAAGTGTTGGAAAAGTAAGTTCAAGTAAGCAAGATAGTTCTAAGGTACTAATAGAGGAAGATAACATATAAAAATGAGTGGAAATCAGGAATGCATGTTTGTGGACAAGAAGGCAGAAGAAATTGTTATTGGAGTCATGGGACTATTAACTGGCATGTGCTTTTTATGGATGTTAGTAATAATTTGTTTACTGTTAGAGCTAGAGTTAGAAAGCAGCTAGGGAAGGGAAGAGCATATACAGGTCCCCCTGCTGCCCCAAAAATGCCACTTTTATTTCCAATGACTCCTCAGGGTATAGTCTCATCTCTAGTCAAGCTAGTCTATTTACCATCTCATTCATTTCACATTTATGCCTTTGTTCATGTTTCCTCTTGCCTCAGACATTCTTTCATTTTCTTTCCACCTATCTAAATCCTAATCTATCCTTCAAAGCCTCATTCAAATCCTCCCATTTCCTCCCTGAAGCCTGTCCTGACTAATCTAGCCCTCACTGATAATCAGTCTCCTAAGAACTCCTGTGACATATAGGAGCTCAATCATGACATTTATACCAAATTATATGTAGTTTTGATTCCCTTGCTATTTTATCTTGAGATAGTTTTACATCTCTACTTAAATCATAAACTCCTTCAAGGCAGAGACCATGTCACATATGTCTAAATTTCTGTATTTTCAAGCTCAGAGCTAGTATAGAAAAAGCACTAAAAAATTTGATTTTTTTTCTTTCTTGCCCTCTTCTAGGAAACCCCTATGTACTAGCATATTCAGTCTTTAATTTGTAATTTTTTTTAAAGTTCTCCATCTTTTTATCTTGCCAGACAATTCCAACTTCCTTTTAAACCATGTTTTGGATGCTTAATAGTAGAGACAATTCATCCCAGGGATGCCCAGTCATTTGTAAATTAGTGGTTATTAGCCACTATTCCCTGTATCTCTCTGATTCATTTCCCAGATATTATAAACTATATTTTTGGGTCACATCCCAAGGCCTTTGGCTCAAAGCCATCATTTTTTACCAAAAAAATAAGTAGGGTATCTATCAGCATTGCCATACTTCATTGCAGTTCAATTATTCTGACTGTATGTCAGCCTGGACAAGTTATCATATCCATACTGGTTTTCGTGAGGGAGGCTTTGGTTTATTTGTTTTGCTAAACATCTTTTGTCTCATCTTCAAAGAGGCTAAAGTTGAGGAGAATGAAGGTCAGGGAATGGATGACACATTCATTCCGGCACTTGGATTAGGCAGCTAGGTGGTTGAAATGATAGAATGATAGACAAGACAATTGTCTTCTAAATGGTTTCCTTGCTTCAAGTGTTTTTCAGCTCCAGTCCATTCTCGCTCAGCTGCCAAGGTGATTTTTCTAAAGCATAGGTCCAACTGTATCAGCTACTCAGAGAGAACCTATGGCTCTCTGTTTCTTCCAGGATCAAATATGAAATCCTCTGTTTGACATTTAAGCCACTTCATAACCAGACCTCTTATTTTTTCACATTTTACTCCCTTCCAAACACTCTACAGTCCAGGAACAGTAACTTTCCTGTTCTTTGCACACAAGAAAGAACTTAATAAATGCTTGTTGACCTAGTGGAGTCAAAAAGATCTGAGTTCAAATTTTGCCTCAGACACTGACTAGCAGTGTGACTCTGGGCAAGGCATTTCATATCTTCTAGCTTCTATTTCATGATCCATAAAATGGGGAGTAATAGTATCACCGATATCACAAAGTTGTGAGGATAAACGAGATAGGCAGCTGGGTGATGCTGTGGATAGAACTCTGGGCTTGGAGTCAGAAAGACTGGAGTGGAAAATCTTCCTTGGATGCTTGCTAGCCATGTGACAATGGAGAAATCCCCTAAACCTCTCTGTGCCTTGTGAATTTGATAACAGCACCTGACAAGGTTATTGTGAGGATAAATGAGTTACCATATAAAAAACACTTTGTAGGGGCACAGTGAATAGAGCACCATGCCTGAAGTCAGGAGGACCTGAGTTCAAATCCAGCCTCAGACACTTAACACTTACTAGCTGTGGGACCTTGGGCAAGTCACTTAACCCCCAATGCTCTGCCCTTACACCTCCAAAAAAAAAGAAAAAAAGAAAAAAATTAAAACGAAACATGTCTTAGGACATAATGCCTCACAAAAAATGCAGACAGGTACTTTGTAAATCTTAAAGGTTTATATAGGTAAATGCTATCTATCATTAGTTATATTTAAGTTGTCTAGTGATTCTATATATTACCCTTCCAGTTTTCTTTTTCTCACTTTGTATGTTTTGTATTGATACAAATCTTCCCATATTTGCTCCTGTCATTTCTTACTACACAATAATATTCCAATACATTCATATATCATACTTTGTTGGGCAGCTATGTGGTACAATGGATAAAGCATTGAACTTGGAATCATCAAGACCTGAGTTTGAATACCACCTTAGACACCTACCAGTGATGTGACCTTGGACAAGTCACTTAACCTCTATTGGCTTCAGTTTCTTCATCTGAAAAGAGAAGATAATAAAAGTATTACCCTTGCAGGATTGTTGTGAGAATAGAATGAGATAATATTTATGAAGTGCTTTGTAAACATTGAAACACTATGCAAGTGCTAGCTAATTTTATTATTCTTATCTAAATAACATATGTAAAGAAACACTTCATAAAATATTAAGCCCTATATAAATGCTAGCTATTACTATGAAGCCTAGAGAAGGCATGGGGATGAATGTGGAAACATGGAACAAAAGAGGAAGGGGGTACTAAAAACTCGTTTCTTAAACCTGAAATCACAACTAGACCACACACTACTTCTGTCGTTGGTAACACATACACATTATAACCTCTTCCATGACCAGATCTAAATAGTTTTCATATCCTTATTTGTACCCATCACTCCATAATATACATTTGATTCTTCGGCCATAATGCTAATAATTAATTTATTTCCCTCTGTGTCTGTTAGCTTGTTTTCATATCTTCTGGAAAAATATTTTTAAATAATTTGTTTTTTACATCGCCTAAATTTTCCTCATGTTTTTCTCTCTCCTAGTAAATCAGTCTATATAACAAAGAATTTTAGAAGAAAAAAAAATCGGCACGACTGACCAATAGTTTTTTTTTTTAATCTGTCTCTTCAGATGTTCTACATCTGTGGACCCTTCCCTCACTTCTGTAACTGAGTAGGGGTAAAGAGTGTCTTCTCATATCCCTTCTTTGGGGTCAACTTTGTTCTTCAGAATTTCATAATATTCATTTTCACTTGTTTTGTGGATATCCTCTGCATTTACATTTGTTGGAAGAATTGTGTATATTCTTTTCTTGACTCTTCTTACTTCAATTGGCATTAACTCATGCAAGTCTTTCCATCTTTCATTGTATTCATTTTATTCATAATTTCATATACCAGAGTAATTGTCTCTTATTTTCATGTACCACAATTTGTTTTGCCATTATTTCTTATTCTTGCTTATTTAGTCAGTTACACTGATCTATTTCTCTATTGTTTAACAAATAATAGATCGTTTTGTTGACTGTTACTACACAGAATTTGAGGTTGAGAAGTAGTACTCCTCCTTCATCCCTACCCTTGATATTCTAGATCTCTTGCTCCATTCAATAAATTGTTATTTTTATTAAGCTCTGGAAAGTATCTCTTTCACAGTTTGATTTCCATGGCATTAAAACTGTAAATTAATTTGGGTAATATTTAAATTTTTATTACATTGGCAAAACAAGGAATGATCATTGACAGTTCCTCCAAATGTTTAAATTGTTTTTGATTTCTTTAAAAAGAATTGGTAATTGAATCTATATTCATTTTAAATAATATGTGTTTTAGTTGATTGACTTCCAAATATTTCATGCATTTTCTAGCAATTTGAATGGCATTCCTTATTATGATAATGTATTATTCCATTCCCTTCTGTAATTTCTTGTAGGGATAAATAATAATAGTTAATTAATAAATGATAATCTCAATTAAAGAAATTGTTGTTTGTTATTTAAATTGTTAAATTTAGTGATTATGTGTCTTAGAGTTAAAATATAAAGCTATTTTTTTATTTTTCCTAGATGTTGTGGACTTTTTATTGGTCTTTTTTTGTATTCATAAGTTCTTGACAGTTTTCTTATATTATTTCTTACATTATGGTTTTCATGTTTTTTGACTTGTCATGTTCTTCTTGGAGGCCTACATTTATTAAGTTGTCTCTGCACAACCTGCTTTTGAGGTCAATGTGTTCTGTTTTCATAGATATCATATTTTTTTTAACATTATTGCTTTTTATGTCTCCTTTTCCAAGTTATCCTTCACTTCACTATTACTGTATTGTGAATCTATTGTCTCTTTCAATTTTTTGAGAGGCCATTTGGATTCAAGTTTTTATATTCTGATAATTATTTTTTGCTGTGATGAACATAAATTCCTCCAAGAATTGTTTT
>CM053600.1:70865413-70884840 GCA_028646575.1 Pseudocheirus occidentalis | reverse complement strand
ATCTCTTCATCTAATGTCCATCAAAACCTAATTGTTCTACGTGTTATTCTTTCAGGGATGTGATAACTGACTGCCAAACATATATGACCTCAATGCCCAATGAAATTCTATGATTAGGTTAATAATATAATTTGATGCAAGATGCTAATGACTGATTGCTGTACTCCCTTTACATAACATTTGAATTTCAACAAATCAGTACCAAATTTTGTGGTTGTTCAGTTGTTTCAGTGTTGTCCAACTCTTTACAAACCCATTTGGGGTTTTCTTGGCAAAATTACTGAAGTGGTTTGCCATTTCTTCCTCTAGATAATTTTATGGAAGAGGAAACTGAGATAAATACGGTTAAATGACTTGCTTAGGATACAGCTAGCAAGTGTCTGAGAATGAATTTGAAATCAGGTCTTCCTGACTCCAGGTCCAACACTCTGTCCACTGTACCTAATACTCAAAAGGCATAATATAGAAGTTTCAGAGATTAGGGTAGAGTTGATAGTAGATTTTTTTAAGCAAAGAGTCTTACTTCATTCTTCACCAAAATCAACATATGGTCAACCATTTATTCTCTCTATAAGTAAGGCCTATCCTGGTGTCTTTTACCAATGACTAGATCCTGGTCTTACATTTTAACCTCATTCCCCAATACTTTCTTAATGATATGTTTCAGGCAAATGAGATTATTTATTGTTATTTAAACAAACCCTGTTCTTTTGCTTTATTCATGCTGTTCCTTCCCTTTATACCTGTAGAGGTTAAATTCATCCTTCAAGATCTAATTCAAATGTCACCCCCTACCACCCTCAATATACCTAGGCAGAAACTTGTTAACATTTACAACTTGGAAATCAGGGTGTTATTGATTGTTTTATTGATTGTCTAGGCTTAAGAATATGGTGGAGAAAATATTTAAAATGTAAACTAAACTTAATATGTATATGGATAAGATCTATCTGTCTGTCTGTCTGTCTATCTATCTATCATCTGTCTATCATCTGTCTATCTACCATCTGTCTATCTATCTGTCTGTCTATTTATCTATCTGTCATCTATCTATCTATCACCTGTCTATCTGTCTATCTATCATCTGTCTATCTATCTATCATCTGTCTGTCTATCATCTGTCTATCTATCTATCATCTATCTATCTGTCTGTCTATCTATCATCTATCTATCTATCATCTGTGTATCTATCTATCTGTCATCTATCTATCTATCTATCAACTATCTATATATCATCTGTCTGTCTATCTATCTATCTATCTATTTATCTATCTGCCTATAAATCTGTCTGTCTATCTGTCCATCTATCTAATCTATTCCTCTTCCCCCAGAGAGTCAGTTGTTAAATATTTATGAGCACAACTTTGCTTGTAGTTATCCTGTATCTCTTTAGCGAAATATGATCATCCCAGTTCTGTATCCTCATAGCTCTCCTTCATATGGTTCTTGTAGAAATTCCTTCTTTGTGGAAGATTTAATGACCATACAAGAGTTAGAAAGCATTATAAAATGCAAAATGGATAATTCTGACTACATTAAATTGAAAAGTTTCTGTACAAACAAAGCCAATGTAACCAAGATTAAGAGGGAAGTGGGAAGTTGGGAAAGAATTTTTGCAACCAATGTCTCTGCTAAAGGCCTCATTTCTAAAATATACAGAGAATTGAGTCAAATCTATAAGAATGCAAATCATTCCCCGATTGATAAATGCTCAAAGAATATGGACAGGTACTTTTCAGAGGATAAAATTAGAGATATTTATAAGCATATGAAAAAGTGCTCTATATCACTATTGATTAGAAAAATGCAAATCCAAACAGCTCTGAGGTACCACATCTCACAGGTCAGATTGGCTTAGATGACAAAAAAGAAAAATGATAAACACTGAAGAGGATGTGGAAAAATTGGAACACTAATGCATTGTTGGTGGAGTTGTGAAGTCATCCAACTATTCTGGAGTGCAATCTGGAACTATGCCCAAAGGGGTATAAATAAGGGCATACCCTTTGACCCAGCAATATCATTTCTAGGGCTGTATCCCAAAGAGATGATAGAAGTGGGAAGAGGACCAGTATGTACAAAAATATTTACAGCATCCTTTTTTGTCATGGTAAAGAATTGGAAATCAAGGAGATGCCCATCAATCAGGGAATGGCTGAACAAGTTGAAGTATATGAATGTAATGGAATACTACTGTGCTATAAGAAATGAGGAGCAGAAGGATTTCTTAAAAACCTGGAGAGACTTATATAAACTGATGGTGAATGAGAAGAGCAGAACCAGGAGAAATTTGAACACAATTACAGACAGTATGTATGTGCAACAGCTAACTTTGATAGACTGGATTTCTTTTGGTGATGTGAGGTTATAAGACAACTCCGAAAGACTCATGATGAAAAGACATATCCACATCCAGAGAAAGAACTACAGTGTCTGAATACAGATTGAAGCAAACTACTTGCTCTCTTTCATATTTATGTTTTGTTGTGTTTCATCTTTCCCATTGTTCATTCCATTGGGTATAACCCTTCTTTACAACCTGACTATTATTTAGTGTAAAGAATTTGTAGATCCTATATTTGATTGCATGCTGCCATGAGTAGGGGGTAGAGAAGAGAGGGAAGGGGAGAAAATTTGAAATTCAAGGGGTTGTGTAACTAAATGTTATCAGCTAAAAGCAAATAAAGTAATTAAAAAAATAAATTCCTTCTTTTTATGTCATATTGTAGTTATTTTTGACAAACTAGAGATAAAGTGGTGACCACTGAGAGCATCAGTGTTCTGTCCTCAGTTTTAGCTATCTTTACGAAATGTATTCTGTTCAAAACAATACATTCACAGTGCCTAAAATGATGACTAGGATATAACAAGCCTTAATAATAACATTAGCATTTATGCCCTCTAAAATATGAATCTGGCCATCTTTTATGGGATTATTAAACATATCTTCCTAGATTTCTAAATAATAATAATAGCACAACATAATACTGCCTGTTGATTGACTGACCTATATACTAAGAGTTGGGTTAAATAATAATCTCTTATGTTTCTTCCAGATTTAGCATTCTATGGCCTGTAATCTTTCCTAAAAATATAAAAGAATGAGGCACTGCCTACTTGCATTTGTACTACGTTTTTTTTGTAACCTCGTGGAGGAGAAAGGAATGACTACAAAAAAGGAATTTTGTAGAAGATATTCCTCATCACTTACAGCTTGGGACAAATAGTTTTTAACACCTTTGTCACACTAAAATTCTAAGAGTTGTGTGGAAGAATTCAGTGATTAGCAATTTTAAGTAGGGGTGTTCTAGACTGTATGTACCAAAGTTCTGGAAAATTCAAAACCTGGGTGTCATTTTGACTTCTCTCTCCTACAACCCCCTTTATCCAACCTGTTCATTTTCTCTTTGTCATATCTCCCAAATGGACTCCATTTTCTCCAATAAAATTGCCATTTAGTATTTATAACAAAGGACCAATGATTTTATCAACAGTATTCCCTATCTGGGATAGCTTGCAAACTATTGATACCTTTCCATTCTGCTTTATTTATGTCTATGTCTTGCCATAGATCATCTATAGAGTATCTATTCAACATACCAGAGACTTTCCTTTATGTCTTTACTTGTCTTGTATGAGCTACATATGGGTACAACAGCTGCAGTTGGGCTGCTCATTTGTCATCTCCTTCTTTTGCCACATAAACAGCCCAACTTCTTTTACGATCATAGATTTTTTTGGATCATGTGTCTCTCATGCTACTCGTCCACATAGATCATTGTTCAGTGTAATTAAAAAAAAGTATGAGCTGCTATACAAATACTATAAATACTATGATAAACTACCTCTCTTGTCCAAATCCCTGTTCTCTCCTTCTTGGATTTCTGCTTTAATCTTCCACATTTTTTCTCTTATTTTAATCTTCCCCCTCTAATTCTAAAACACTTTTTTAATCATGTTACTTGTCTTCCCCAAAATGCCCAGTGATAATTCAACTAGGTCCAGAGTAGTGAGATTAATGAATCCCTTTACGTGGTCTCATGCATTTGTATGCAAGCTTTTTGAGGTTTTAATCACACAAAATATGGTGATTGGTTCTATCCCAATGGACGTATGGCATAAAAATTCAAATATTGTGGCAAATTTGGGGGGGGGAATTTTTTATTTGTATCAATTGGCACCTAACTGTAATAATAACATTTATATAGCACTTAAATGTTTGAAAATGCCATGTATATATTATCTCATTTGAACCTCCTGACAATCTTGGGAAGTAAGTATTATTATTACCCCCATTTTAAAGAGGAGAAAATTGAGGCTGAGAGTAGCTCACCAAGGGTCACACAGCTGCTAATATCAAAGGTGGAACTGGAACTTGGGTCTTCTAACGCCAATCTCAGGTTCTTAATTGCTCACCAGCTATCTAGTCTCACTACTGATTCAGATTCAAACACCTCATCCTGATATCCCAGGATCCATCTTACCTTACCTTTGACTGCTTCCTGATATATGGCTGTTCCAGTTTCTTCACTGTCTCCCAATCATGTCATGCTCATTGTCTTGTCTTTGGGTCTCGTGATTTCCCAAGTCTGGAACAATCTCTCTCCTTTCGGCTATTCAAATTCTAATCATTCTTCAAGGTGCTTCACAAATCTCAGTTCCTCATGAAGTCTCAGATCTCTATTCTCATTTCCAAGAGTAGAATTAACTATATACTTTGACCTTTTGGATGTCCAACAAATATCATTTTGTATGGTTTCTTGATTCCTTTATGGCTTGTCTTTTCTTTCCAATGAATTCTTTGAGTGAAGCATCATCCATATTTAAAACTCTTGTTCTAGTCTCTTTACTGACTTACCTAATCAAGTTTGGGGTTCATAGTAGGCATTCAACATGTGTTTATTGAATTGAACTGAGGAAACACACATTTCATTGTTTCCTTTTTAATTAAGTAGACAATAAATTTCTATCACACGCATGGGCACATATACAATTTCACAACTTACAATGGAGAGGGTTAAATATATTACTTAGGCTAATTTGTTAATATAGGTCAGTTATTCCAGAAGACGAGATGTTTCTTTTTGCTGCATTAGAAAACTACTAGCATTTTAGTGGATGAGAAGAAGGAGCTAATGAGGCACTAATCACCCTCACATACACTCTTTTAAGCAACTAATTATGACTAACATTGATGAATCCGAATCAGCCTCAAAAACTAATGAATTCAACCTCATGGAGAAAAATGATTAATGAATACAGTCTGTACATAACTTAACAAGGAAAGGTCACAATCGCTATTGAAGGGAAGATGTTGAAAGTGTTTAAAATTTGCATAACAGTCTTATTGTAATCTATTATTTGTCACAAAAAGGATGTCTTAATATCTAAGTTTTATAAATGATTTGGAGGTTCAGATAGAATTTTTGACTGCCAGGGCCAAGGGAGTCTTTGAAGATTTGAACATTCCTCTTTAGAAGGAATCAAGGATTTTTTTCCTTTGCTGTACCGCTGTTGCTTCTTTTGTGAATTTTAAGTGGGCTTTGCAAGCTTGATGGATTTGGGACTTGGAGGCAAGAATGAACCAGGGATTCACATCTCTGTCAGTGCTACCTTGGTGATGTTATACCCCAGTTACATCCTTTTCAGTGACTAAATGTATAACTGCCCTTTGTGCTCCTTTTTAACTGTTTTACTGCTATACAATTTCCTGGGGATTCAGCTTAGAGCTCATCTTTTAAGTTTTACTGTGTGCTTGAAAGATAACATAGAAACAGAACACAAAACTTAATGGGAAATTATCTGATTTTTTTGGCAGTGAGTATATTTGAATGTATGAGACTCTTTAGTTTTGGATTATGCATTTAACTTGCTGATTACATTGGTCATGTAAGATGAGTCACACAGCTTTGCTATACATTTCCAAAGTTTCCAGAGCAGATGAATCTCACTGTGTTTTACAAATATTTGAGAAAACTCATTTTCTTTTGGGGGTATTACTTTGATATCTCTTAGGTCTGTGGCAAGGTCATAAAATTCAGAGCTCAAAGAGACCTTTCCAGGCCTGTAGTACAACCTCTTAATTTTACAAGCAGCATGGGTGATTAGGGAGCCTCTTATTTTCTGGGTTGGAACACCTCTCATGGCAACAGACTCAACTTCTGTCTGCTTGTTGAGTTGAAACATGGACCTCTTGATTGGTCTCTAGTAACTGGTGACTATATTGATTATGATTGGGAACTGAGAGTTAGGAGAGAGAAATGTTTGTGCTACCATTCTTTTCTGTATCTTATAAGAGAAAATATGGAGAAATGTCTCTAGTTTTTCTTTTGGGCCTTTTCTAGGGTTTTTCTCTATTGCTCTTACAACAACAGAGGAATAAGGGGTATGTCTCCCTCTACTCCCAGTTGTAAAAGGGATCTAGGAAAAGAAAATGACAGTAGTTGTAAACCTGTGCTTTCTTAAATAAGCCAGAGATTAACTAGCCTTAAATAGTTGGCTGCTTTCTGTCATTTATTTCTTTTCTAAGCACTGGTCAGCGACTAGCAATTCTGAGAAAGGGACATTTCCAGTCTAGGCAGCTATTTTATGAGTCTAGAGTTCCTAAATTTGAGATTCAGGCAAAAGCAAACCATTAGGAGGAGATTTCTGTAATAGCTTACTTTTTGGAGAAGACCATTATTCCCAGCATCAATCTGCACTTGAAGGAGTAAGAAAGCCATTTTTTTTAAAAGATCTCAGCCTTATAAGATGCTTGGACAGTATAGATCTGAGGCCCATGTGAAACAACTGTTCAGTAGTCCCATAAAGCTGTCTTGATCTCCAGGATGATTGTAATGGGTTATTTGTGATGATTTATATTTTCTGTGTTTCCATGTATTTTGTATCTTGAGCATTTCATGTGAGGTGAAATAGGAGCTTGACTTCATATTGTATCTTAGTGGGGGAAAACCTTGCTACCTATTTGGTGGGATATTCTGCCTAGACACAAATCTCATTTTAGAGATATTCTTTGAGGAATTCAAGCTGTAGCATAAATGATCTAAAGAGAAACTATTCCCCTCCCTGCCACGCCTATAAGCACTAATTTGCCTCCAGGACAGAGCCCCTTTGCTATAGAGTACCTATAGATAAGGAAACTGATCAATTCATAGGACTCTCATTACAGTAATGATAGAAAAGTAATAAAGCAGAGTAGATACAGAACCAGTCTTGGAGTCAGGAATACCTGACTTCAAAATTTGCTTTTGACACTGACTCTAACCCTAGGCAAGTCATTTAACTCTTCGCTGACCTTGAGCAATTCCTCAAGGCTTCAAGTTGTTGATAAGTTGGCTATTTAGCATCAGAAGAAAAAAATCATTTTCCACATTGAGAGTTTCCTACACTCATGAAATTATACAGTGATGATGATGATGGTGGTGGTGGTGGTGGTGGTGGAGATGATAATGATGATGAAAGATCAAGGACATGAGCTTGGCATAAGTTAAGAAAGCTGTGATCAGGATAGTAAAAGTAGACTGCTGCTGAACCAATACAACTTTTACCCCCTGTTTGGAAAGACTCACCAGTATCTGGAAGGCAGGTTGTGAATCACTAAATTCCTCTGCCCTCCTTAGTCAGGAGTATCTACTTGGCAGCTGTCCAGGTTTCATCAGCCTCCTTCTGATAGATAGTACTATAATCCTACATTTATGCTCCAATGTTATCTTAATACTTAACAACATGCCTTCAGTGAAATCGGATGGTATATTAACAGGTATGATGAGGAAAAAGAGTTGAACATGGTGGGATGGGGATGGAGGGAATGGAAACATAGATCTTTTCCTGTCTTATTTTTTTGTCAGTGGAGTGACAAGTGCTGTTTTCCCTGCAAAATGCATTTTCTGCATCAAAGCCACTAATCCAGCATCCTGAAAGACTGGAAAATCTATCAGGACATGAGAAACCTAAAATAATCAACTTTCTTTGGAGCAAAATTGGTCAAGTACAGCCTAATGCATATTTTATATCTTTAGGTTAATCCATCTTCTATTGTGAATTTTTAATCTACAATCCCCCTTTCCTTTCGGGAATACTTGTAGAAATTCTTCAAACTAAGGATTATGTAGCCTCATGCCAAACACAGCCATTGTTGTCAAAGCACTTAACTCTTCATACCATGGAAGAACAGGGTGTGGTTAATTGCTATTCCAGCATAGAGGATCTCAGTGAATCAATTGCATGTCAGGAGACCAGCACTGTTTTCCTAGGGATTCAATGGTTGTTTGTTCCTTAAATGGTTAGTTGAATTTTCTGGAGCTTAATGGATCAGTGTATCACATTGTATCCTTTCTTTTGAAAAGTAAGTTGTTGAGAGGCTCATAGTTATGCTCTATGTCCAAAGGTGGTATTCTCAGCATTTACACCCTCACACACCTTAACGATTTTCATCAAAAAGGAAAGCCTCATTTTGTGACACTCATTTGAAAATGTTTTTTGGCTTGTTTGTTTGGAATAATTCATTTTGGAACATCTGGCTGACTCATAAAGGCTTTGCAGCTTCAAATAACTTTCTGTTCTAAATTGTTCTGCCTGTATCTGCATTTCCTTTGATTATTAATATCATGGACCCATTTCCCATCAGCCTGTGCCAATGTCAAGTTGCTGTAGCAAATGAAATTTGTTCAGAATGTGCCTAATGTTGCATGATGGAGAAGCTTTCTTATGCAGAGAGCTTTATGTCCCCCTTTGGTGAACTTGAAGGGTAGAAACGCATTGGTCCTCATGACTGGAGCATCTGGGTGGAATTACTGAATTCTATGTTGAATCATTTAAGGGTTTCTTTTAAGGCTTTTGGAGTTGAATGTTTCAATATATTTTATTGTTATTATTATTGTGTAGCAGTAAAAATGAATCCATGGTTGGAGTCAGTTCAACAGAAAGGTAATAAATGCTAAATGTACCAATTCTGACATAATTTGATAAGCAAATCAATCTTCTGTGAAGGGATGATCTCTGCAAATGTGGAACATAAGCTAACTACCAGGAAGATAAACTCAGACGCCCATAGCAGCATACCTGATGGAAAAGAGATTCTGATCTATGGACAAAATCCTGATACAAACATACTCAAATAAATTTGTGAACTCACTGGTAGGGGGAGTCTCTCCAGGGATGAGGATTATGATCATCACTGCCTTCCTCCTCTGTCTGAAGCTTTATCTATGTTTTCCTGCAAGTTTTACAATGAGGTTCCACACAAGTTGCTAGGGGTTTTCAGTGCTTTCTATTGACACACGTATAGAAAAGCAGCTCATGAACTACTGAACAGTTATCCCTAAATTTCATCATGTGGTCACCTAATTTATCTTTTTATCTATTTTTCTGTCTGTCCATCCATCATCCATCCATCCATCATCTATCTATCTATCTATCTATCTATCTATCTATCTATCTATCTATCTATCTATTCATTCACCCATTGATTCATTTTTTATTCAGATATTTACCTATTTATTAATTCATCCATATTCCTATTCATTCATTCATTGCTTGTACATTTCTTTGGTGATATTCTCTACTCAGATACTTCTAGTAATTCCTCATTTTTTATGTATTTTATTTGGCTCAGATTCTCCCTGCCCCTTTCCACTCTACTTCCTCCCTCAGTGAGTCTATAGCCTGGCTCACAGTCTTTCCTTTATCCCTATCTCCTGCCTTCATAGTAGAGGATTTTAAGATATATGTTGATGTTCTCTCCAAATACATTAACTTTTGAGTAGCTTAAGCTATTCAGTTCCCTTAGCCTACTCCTTTGCTTCACCTCAGTTCCACTCTAAGATCATCATAAACTTGAACCATCATTTATAAGTACTTTATTTTCATGTTTGCTAATTCTGTTATTTCTTTATCTTTAATCATTATATCTTTATCTATGCCTTGTTATTTTTGTTTTTCATCTTCTCTGTAGCCTCAATTCAATTTACCCCTCAATTCTTTCTCATGCCCTTGACCTCATGGTGTTCGTCCTCTCCTTCTTTCCCTTTCTACATGTTTTGGTGAACCAATTCAATTCTACATCCCTGACCTCCTTGCCCTGTTACTGAACACATCTTACCAACCCCCCAGATCAGATTACTTTCATCATCCACATCCTTTGCCCCATTCACATGACACTCAAAAGAGCTAGAAGAAATCATAAACCTGTGTGCACTATGGATTTACTCTGTTTAGTCATTTTTGAGTCATGTCTGACTCTTTATGGTCCCTTTTGGGATCTTCTTGTCAAAGACACTGGAATGATTTACATTTCCTTTTGCAGCTCACTTCACAGGTGAGGATGCTGAGCTAAAATGGTTAAGTGATTTTCCAAGGGTCACATAGATAGTTAAATGTCTGAGGACAGATCTGAACTTGAAAAGATGAGTTTTCTTGACTCCAGGATCAGTGCTCTAAATAAACACTGCACCACCTAATGTCACTTTGTTATCCAATCTCAACTGGGTCACTCACTGTAGCAAGGCAATCAGTTTAATGCTTTTTTTTAAATTGCTATCCTATTTTCACATTGGAGCATTTCCAAATATGCCTGTGTCATTCCTATCTTTAAAAATTTTTCATTTGCCCTGCCATCTCACCTATCATTTTATATATCTCCTTTCCTTTGTAGTTAAACTCCTTGTGAAAGACAATCATTCAATGCCTCCACTTCCTTTCATTCTTTTTTTTAAACCCTATGCAATCTGGCTTCTAACCTTATCTTTTGATTGAAATTGCTCTCTCTAAAATTATAGGTGATTTTTAATTGCCTAATTAAGCTATTGTTTAATGGATAGAGCCCTAGAACTGAAGTCAGGAAGACATGAGTTGAAATTCACCTCTTATGCTTATTAGCTATTTGACCCTGGGCAAGTCACTTAACCTCTGTTTACCTAAATTTTCTCAACTATAAAATGTGAATAATAATTGCACCTACTTCACAGTATTGTTCTGAGAACCGAATGAGGTAATACTTAAAAAGCACATAGCATATGCTCATAGTAAGCATCATATAAATGTATATTTTCATCCTTTTCTGTCCCCCTATTCTATATCCATCTAGACTTCTCTGTAGCATTTGGATCAATTTTAACATTTCCTGTATTCTTTTTCTTTCTTGGGGTTTTGTGACACCTTTTTTGGTTTTCTTCCTATTTGTTTAACTAGTCATTCTCAGTTTCAATTGCTAGCTCTTCATCTATAGTACGTCCACTTGTCAAAGGCGTCAGAAAGAGTCTTTCCTGGGACCACTTATCATCTATATGTCCTCAGCACTCATATTTTCATTAATTATGCCTGGATACATGTATGTATATGTATATACACATATATACACACATATGTATACACTTATATGCTTATATATATACTTGTGTGTATATATGTTTGTGTAAATATATGTATGTGTGTATATATCACATATCTGTACTACTTAAACCTACTCCTAAGTTCCAGTCTTGTACCATCAGCTGACTCTTGAACACCTCAGAGTGAATTTCCATGGTCATCTCAAAGTTAAGCTGTTTAATAGAGAACTCACTCCCCTAAAAGCACCTCTCTTCCAGACACCCCCTATTCCTATTGAAGACAACACCATCTTTCTAGTCATCCAGACTGGCAAGTCTGGTGTCATCCTGAACTCCTTCCTCATGCTATATATCTATATCTAATCTATTGCAATTCTTGTCATTTCTTCCTTTCACATCTCTTATACATGTCGCTGTCATTCCATGTATAGATCTACCACCCTAGAACAGGTTCTCACCAACTTTCATGTAGACTATTGCCACAGACATATGTATGTATTATAATGATAATGTAATTTGAATTCAAAGATCCCTTTGTATTGGCAAAGGTAACAGGTACTTAGCACTTAGTAATTAATCAAGCCTTTGTTAAAGAAACAGAAGGTATGAATCCCTGTGGCTGACATAACAGGAAGGGATAGGCTGAAACAGAAAGCTAATGCTGTCTGTTTATAAGGAAAGACTCTGGCTGAGAAAGACAGATCTTCTTGGAGCAAGCTCTGTGGAGGCAGAAGCTGTTGTCACTGGGGAGGCTGAAGGGGAGCCAAGAAGGCTAAAGAGAAAAGCTCTCCTCCTTCCCCCCAACTCCCCAGGCTGGAGAGAATGATTTTGATTTGGAAAACCTGGATGGAGTGATTTTGATTCTAGGAACCAGTTGAAACTTGTGCTGAGTCCGAGGGCCAGCCAGAGCTGCTTAGGATTCCTGAAGGCCAGTGAGAACTGAGGGCCAGCTGGTGCTGCTGAGGCTGCTAAGGATTTCTGAGAGCCACCTGAGCTGCTGAAGACTGAGGAAGCATGACTGTGATGCACAGCTACAATTTGACCCATATGTTTGTTTCTTCTATGCTCTTTCTCCTATATTTATTACTTTTAAAAGAGAACTACAATAACTCTATTGGAGACCCAGGAAGAACTAATTTAAACAAGTTAGTGGAGTGTATAGGTATGAATATAAAAGTAAATAGATGTAACATTTTTGCCTCTAATCTCCTTTATGAATTAAGTGGCATGCATTTTTAAGTTGCAATATCAGCTCTAATTATAGAATACTTACTATATAGCTGGTATAAATAAATATGTAATTATAAGGACAATCACAACCATAAAAATAGGTCATAAATGTGGTTATGAATTTATATGGTGCCCTGAGGGTAACTTCATTATAGAACATCTGATGAATATTTTAGTTCAGGTTTGGAAAGGTAGAGTAATCTCTTAAGATAACTGGGAACCTAGATCTTGTGGACTTAAAAGCATAATTTGGGTTGTAGATCAAAACATAGCAACTTGGAGTCACTATGAAGAGGAGCAGAGCATTTTGTAATATTTTTTCTATCAATAATTCTAAAAATATATCAAGATGGCTATTCCAAATCTAGGTTTCTTAGTCTTTAGGAATTTACTTGTTAAAGAGCATATCACAAATGTAGAGAGTAAGGAGGACATTTTACCTAAAATGATGTTCTTCCTTTTAATACTTTTCATCTTGCTTCTTTTTCATATTCATTTGACTTTTTCCTTTTGTGATCAGCCAAACAAACAGACAAACCAACAAATGGGGAAGAAGGAAAGCAATAGTATTGAAGTTGTGAACAAAAGTGAGATGGAAAGGAGAAAGAAATGGAGAAGGAAAAGGTAAAAGATTGGGGTGGCTAGGTGGTGCAGTGAATACAACACCATCCCTGGAATCAGGAGGAACTGAGTTCAAATCCAGTCTCAGACACTTGACAAATTTACTAGCTGTGTGACTTTGGGCAAGTCACTTAACCCCAACTGCCCTCCAAAAAGCAAAAATAAAGAAAGAAAAGGTAAAAGATTGCAGAGATGGTCCTTAGAAAGTAAGAAATGAAGAAATCAGAGATGATATGGAAGAGGAGAGAGAGAAGGGCATAGAAGTAGGAAACTACAACACAGCAAGAAATGAAGAGGAAAAAGACAACGTGAAAGTTAAAATAAGTGCAGGGGGAGGGAAGAAATTAAGAAATAGAAAGAAAAAGAAATATAAAATTAAAACACATGTCTCTTGGCTAGGGGGATTTGATCCTCTCATGAAGGCACTTTCTGCCTTTTCTGAGGTCTAAAAATGTGGCTGTCAGTGGGATGAGGAAGGTTGGGGGAAGTTGGGGTTGGAGGAGGGAAAGGTAAAGGATAGGAAAGAGTGAAAGAGAATCCATTGACTAAATTCAATCAACTCCTTCATATTTTAAAGAATTCAATCAAATTGCTTGGTGCAGACATAGTCTTTAGTATAATTTTAAAATGAGATAAATTTTGTGATAAGTTGTTACTCCCTGATAGGAACATATGGTTTTTCTACTTACCAGTTGTTGACCTTTGACAAATCACTTAACCTATCTGGGCCTTAATTTCCTCATTTGGAAAATGAGAAGAATAGACTGGGTAACTTTTGATGTTTCCTTCATTTCTGAATCTATGACCTTAAAATATTAATTCAGAGCCATTTTCATTGTTTGTCCATTTTTTTTTCTTGCTTTTGAATGTTGCCATGGTCAAATAACCATAAGAATGAAGCAATGGGCATGAGTTATGGTATGACATTAAGATAAAACAACCATTTCTTTCAGTCAAATGCCAATAGAAAAAAATCTCAGAGATAAAAAGACATTTAATGATAATTTAATGACTCCTTGATTCCATAAACTAGAAAAGAAAACACTCAAATGTTTGTTTCAATAAGTTAACACTATTATTCTAAGTGTGGTGTATATGAAAAGTTATGTGCATTCCTATATACAAAGAATTGGGAAAAAAAGTGATTCTTGATTTGCTGGTACATCAAATCAAGAATCTCCATTATTCTTTTTTCCTTGGGGGCAGAGACAAGACGGTGGCATAGAAGCAGCAAAGTTTCGCAGCTCCCACACAGCCACCTTAAATACCCAGAAAATATGACTCTAAAAAATTTTAGGGCTCCCAAACTCACAAAAATACAGAAAACCCATTTCTGGCTAAAGGCAGCTCTGCAGGTGGGGCTCATCACAGCAGATTGGGAGCTGAGGCCAGCCTGAAACAACGGCCTGACCCCAGGGCAGTCAGGAGAAGCCTTAGCTGGAGTCTACAGTAGAGTGGATCAGCAGCACCTGGTCCAGTCTCCACATTTAGCAAGCCAGACGAAATAAAGGTAAGAAAAAAGTCAGTGGAATTCAAGCTAAATTTTGGGGGAAAAAAAGCAGTCTGACCAAACTGCCCCCATGGCGAGGAAGCAGCCCAACCTAGCTGCTTCAGAGCTCTTGGCCTGAAGACTGCAGAGGGGCCAAAGTGATTGATCAAAGGCCAAGGGCTCTTGCATTGAGCAGCCTGGATCTGGATTATGGTCTTGGGTGGTGGTCCTGGGGTGTGCTTTTAGCAAGCCAAAGCTGGTGGGGGTTGCAGCACCCCACTAATAGCTCCGGCAGTTGTGAAAACCCCAGTGATTTGGGACAGAGATCTCCCCCCTGGAAACAGAGTGCCACAGAGTTAAAAAATCAAGCAATTAATTGACTCGACAACATGAGGAAAAGGAAGCAAACTAAAAACAGCAATAAAACTCTAGAATCCTTTTTTGAGGACAAAAAGAATCAAAGCATGGAACAGGAGGAAGACAACACAGTCAGAACTTGCACACCAAATGCTTCTAAGAAACATGAAGATTGCCTACAAGCCATAGATAGACTTAAAAAGGACTTTGAGAACCAAATAAGAGAAGTGGAGGAAAAACTGGGAAGAGAAATGAGAATGATGTGAGAAAGAGTCAACAACCTGACTGAAGAGAATAACACCTTAAAAACAGATTAACTCAAATGGCAAAGGAGGCCCAAAAATCCAAAGAGGAGAAGAATGTCTTATAAAGTCTAATTTGCCTGATGGAAAAAGAATCTCAAAAATATTCTGAATGCTTTTGTCTAATGTCTATTGTTCATATACATATATATATATATATATATATAATTATTATTATTATTATTATTAACTACATGCAACTGGGAATTAAGATATACAGGGACTGGGGTAGGGAGAACCTCCCTGCCCTACCAGAAAGTTAGAATGGCGTTAGAGGAGGGGCTTTACAGTGGGATCGCTATTTTGGGGTTGGGGGTGGGGGAAGGAAGGGGAGAAAATTTGTAACTCAAAATCTCCTGGAAGGGAATGATGTAAACAAGAAAAAAAAGAATCTCCATTATTTACAACTCACATTAAAAAAATATTAAGACATTTAGCACATTAGTTCCTAAGCTGTCCTGTTTGTCTCTATTTACCACTTGTGGTAAGAGCAACATAACGACCTCTCCTTTCCTGCATACTAGGCTAATATTTAAAAAATGGAACTGAGACCATCTTTGAATTCTGATTAGCTCAGAGGACTAAAGATTCAATTGTTGACATCACTTTATGGCTGCCTGAGTATAAAACAACCAGGAAGAACTTCACCAGGACTCTGATGGAAGACTACAAGGAGCAACTCAATCAAAGGAACTTTAGTTAGCTAAATAAACTAGGATATCCTCAATAACTATCCTGGTTAAATGTCCTTCTGCTATGGCTAAGTAAAACTCTTTGTTAGCTGTTGAATGACCTATAAGTGTTTTATTTTATACCAATCTCAAACTATCAGAAGACTGGATTGAATCAGACTCAGTTTACAATCTCTGAATCCCCATCTGTTCTGTGTATTATTTGTTAGTTATTGAATGAATGACTGTCTAAGGTTGCTAGAACCCAGGTTTCCTGAATATTTCCACTTTACTATACTTTTTAGAAAGAGGCTATCTTGAGGGAATTGATTTTGGCAAGAGGTGGTACCTCAGGATCTAAGAAGGGCTAGGAACACTTCCCAGACTCTCTAGAGCTACTAGTTCCAGTAGAATATGTATCAGTTTCTATATCAATTGAAATATATTTTTGCCCTAATATGCCAGAATTACTTTGATGGTTTGAGCTGTCAGAGATTTGCTTTTCTCTACTGTTTCTTTAATTTAAAGAACAGACTTTTCAACGTCCCCAAAATACATTACTCTTTCCTGTAGAGTACTGGGACCAAAATAAATCCATGAAATAACAAAACAAAGGAAGTGATGATGCTCAAGAATTTTTTCTTCATCTCACTGTGATTTTTAAAAGGTAAAAAATCTGGCAATTATTGTGCTACTAATTAAAAGTCATTAGTTTCACAGCGTGGAATACATCTTATGAAAAGTTATATGACTAATGAAAAATTATAGAGCTGAATGAGCACTTACATATCTTTGAAATGATCAGTTAAGCCTAAAAATAGTTGCTAAAGTAATTTAGTCTGTGAAATTATATAAAGGCCTTGGTTGCATTTACATGTACAGTAGAAACCTTGATAAACAAGCAATTAGGTGGCTCAGTTGATTGAATATTCAGCTGAATTCACAGAAGCCCTAGTATGGACATTAGTAATTTATTTTGGTCTGGACTTAAATAATTTTGCATAAAATGTATTTAGTTCAATCAATTGCTTTTTCTTGTTTTAACACTTGTCTATTTCTGTTGAATTTTCATGTGGGTGTGTTTGCTGGTAAATGAAGTTTCATAATCTTGATTTTATTTTATTTAAGATAAAAAGAACTCAGCTGGAAGGGACTTTAGAGGTTATGTAGTTTGTTCCCCTCATTTTTCTGATGAAATTGGCATTAAGCAGCCCAACCTAAATCATCCAAATAATAATTTGCAAAGCTATAATTTGAACCAATGTCCTTTGACTCCAAGACCACAACTGTTTTCACCACACTACTCTACCTTTTGGTGCTAATTTTCTTTGTCATATGTTTAAATCCACTTTGATGCTTTATCAAATATTATTGGACTTTTGCTTGATGATTCACCATCAGTCTTGCAGTACCCGTGTGTTCTCGTTCTGTATGTCGCATGTCCACTGATCACTGCATAGGCCTATAGATATAGATGTGCGAGGCATAGGGGATAGTGTAAAACAACTCCAATATGAATATTAATACAAACACATACACATGTGTATATGGATTAAAGTAAGTCATTATAAAATTTATTTGATTATCATTTCTTTTCTTTTTTCATTGTTTTTCTTTTCCTTTTCCTTTTTTTTGTTTCTTAAAATGAAATTCAAAAACAAATTTGGGTATTTTAGCAATTCCAGCTCTTTATATACATTATTAGCAATCATCACCCCATTAATCTGAAGGTAAATATTATTCCTAGTGATAATATACAATTATTATATTGATATAATAATAATTATAATACCGTGATAGTCCAATTCATCATCCATACCATAGAATTGCCAATGTGGAAGAATACTAGTCAGGGTGAGCATTATGGCAATGGTGAAGGCAATGCAGGAGCTCTAAAATGCTGGTGAGCTGGGCTCTAGGGTTCCCACTGTTTACGTTAGTAACCTGGTCAGTATCGTGCAGTTACTTCTAGGAATCAGATAAATAGATGGGGTGGCATAAGGTTACATGGTATTCCCACTAGAAAATAACATGATGATGTGTTTACATGGATCATAATGGGATGAGAAACCCTCTTATGGCTGCTGCTTCTATATCAAGGTAAGATAACCTGGACCAAATGTGAAAAAATATCTCCACCTCTTAAGAATTCTTTATTTAATGGCAATAACCAAAAAAAAATGGGGAAAATGGTAGTGAACATGAGATGGATAGAAAATATCAATCCTTTTAGTATGTACTAATATTATATCACAACAAAACTGGAAAGAAATCTCACTAGCTATAGACAAATGCTTAATATTGTCTTTTTTCAATGGTGTTCTTGACTCCAAGTCATATAATAACATATTACTGACCAGTGTAGAGCAATCAAAAATGAAAAACTTCATCCCCTAAGCCTTCATTAGCTAAAATAGGAGAGTAAATTTAGGACTTATTAAAATCTGAAATGGAAAAAAAGTTGAGAATCTAAGACTATTGAAAATCTTTTTGGGGGGCATCTTTTTGGAGGGAGGAAGGCAGGGCAGTTTGGATTAAGTGACTTGCCAGAGGTTACATAGCTAGTAAGTGTTAAGTGTCTGAGGCCAGATTTGAACTCAGGTTCTCCTTACTCCAGGGCTGGTGCTCTAATCACTTGCCACCTAGCTGCCCCAACTATTGAAAATCTTAACCCAACACAACTCTAGAATGTCTGCTTAGAAAAATTAAATAAATCACAAAACAATATTATGTGAAATAAATACACATAAATTTATACACATCTATATGTTCATAATATTGTTTTGTCATCCATTATAACCCATGTATAACAAATAATTTGGAAATCAAGATGAATGTACGTTGGAATTTAGAAAAACCCTGTTTTAAGTTTAATGAAAAAAATCAAATGAAACAAAAAATAGCAATTTAAAAAATCAAATATTTGATTATGATTGAATTCCCTTGAATACTTGACAGAAAATGAAAACTCTCTTAGAACTTTCACAAAATGCCTATATATGTGGTAGCTATTATTATAGTAAGAAGCATAAGTGTAAAGATGGAGCTATCAAAGAATAAGCCTAAGTCATCAAAACCATCTTGGCAGAAGTGACTTAAGTGAATATACAGAAAGATGTTGGAAGATTATATCAATATCTAGCCATTATATGTAGCAGAAAACTAGTAATCCATATCATTCAAAGATAACAAAAAAGGAACGTGTAGAATAGAATTTGAAAAGGAAACATATACCAGAGATTTTAAATTCTTTTTTTCTTTTTCCTTTTTGCAGGGGAAAAGGTAAGGAAATTGGGGTTAAGTGACTTGCCCAAGGTCACACAGCTAGTTTTTGTGTTAAGTGGCTGAGGTTGGATTTGAACTCAGGTCCTCCTGATTCCAGGACCAGCACTCTATTCATCGAGCCACCTAGGAGTCCCTGAGATTTTAA
>CM053600.1:70843162-70864913 GCA_028646575.1 Pseudocheirus occidentalis | reverse complement strand
CAGAAAATAAGGCATTGCCTATTTTCCAAAAGCTAATATTCCAGTAGAGTAAGAGTAAAGAGTAGAGGAGAAGAAGGAAAGGTGAAACAGACCAGGGAGTGACTTGGAAGTGTTGCGAACAAAGTCACTGTAGGGGTTACAAAGTCACTGCAGTAGATCTGAGTAAAGATTCACCAATCAGCAAATAGACCTCACAGGAGTCATCCTCAGAGGAGAAAGGGAGCAAGCATTAAGGTGAAGTAGCCTGTCCAGTGAGCCAGATGTGAAGTAAGGAAAGTTATAACCCTCTTGAAGCAGCCTCAAAGTGAACTGGGGATTCCAAGAGGAAGAGAAGAAGAGAATTTCAGGCACGGAGATAAAGTCCATACAAAACAATAGAGGCAGATGGGATTTCATGTACAAGGATCTTCTGGAAGGTTAGTTTGGCTGGAACATAAAGCATGAGGAGGATAGTAATTGTGTAATCACCCTGGACATATAAATTGGAACCACACTGTGAAGACTTCAAATGCCAAACATGGGAGTTTAGCTTTCATCCTAGAGGCTATATGGAATCATTGAAACTTCTTTAGCAGGGGACAGACATGTGAGAGACAAACTTGATGAATATCAATTTGGCAGCTACATGGAGGATCTCCTGAAGAAGTTAAAGGCTTGAAGAAGAGAAACTAATTAGAAGGACTCTTCAATAATACAGAAGAGAGATTTTTAGGGTCTGAATGTGGGCAGTTGTGGAGTAAGCAGGGAAGGGAAGGCTTCTAGAGATACTGGAGAAATAGAATGGACAAGACCTGGCAAATGATTGGATATGTAGAATGAAGAAGAGGGAAGATCATGAGATAACTCCTATTTTCTATTTTTGTACGATTGTTAAAAGAAAATTAATTTGTAAATATTGGAAAGCTACAGAAACGCTAAAAAGTAAACGTGCTTGAGAAAGGACAATGATCTAATGAGATCAAAAGAATGTTTTGGGGAAATGAGTATTATAGCAATATGTGTGATGAATTGTAGAAGCTAAACATTATGTGACCTATAGACCTCATGCATATTAAACAGTTTATAGATAGATTGCTATATTTTGGGATATCTTTTTCATGAAGTCAAGTTTCCTGCACTGTTATATTATTACTATCTGATATTATTGCATATGTATATGCATATGCGATATGTATGCATATCTGTGTGTATATATGTATATATATATACACACGTATGTATTCATTTAGGAGCAATCTAATATGACGCATTTCATGCTTTGACTCACTATGAAAGTGAAGTAAGGAAAGTTATAACCCTCTTGAAGAAGCCTCAAAGTAAACTGGGGATTTCAAGAGGAAGAGAAGAGAATTTACCTTTGAGCAGTTGAGCATTACCCAGGATTAAAATGTTGGTGATAATAGTAATAGGAGTAGTAATAGTAATGAAAATAATAATTTTATATAGTGCTTTAAGGTTTATAAAATGCTTTGTACACATTATCTCTTTATATTTAAATTTTTGTTGCTTGTTATTGGGTGTCCTTCATTATCAAAGAGGACCATGACATCAGGAAGATAAATTACATACGGAAGATCTTGAAATAGCTCTCTGATGTAGGTGCTACCATTTATTCCCATTTCATGAATAAGGAAACTCAGGTTGAGAAGTTAAGTGACTTGCAAAACTAGAAAGTGTCTGAAGGATGGTTTGAACTAGTTTCCTGATTCACAATTCAGCATGTTTTCCACTCTGTCATCTAGCTTCCTAAATATTTGAAACGGTTATTTAATAAACAGTTCAGTTCATGAGGTATCCAAGTGATCAAAGGCAGACTAAAAATCTTTAATAAAATAAACCAAGCTTTTGGGATTCTAGCGTCATCATGTGTGCATGAGGTTTCAGCAGAATCACAAATGAGCTCTGCTTTTGAGACTCCATCCCACAAACTGACACGTTAGCATAAGGGTTGAAAACATTAGCTCAGAAAAGCCAAACAACCTTCATGGAATGATGCTGGAGGCTCAATGTTGCAATGTCCTTGGGGCCTTGGTCGCAGGACCAGATGGTAAGTAAAGCAATGTTACAACAATAACCTTCTGATATTTCCAGTAATAAATCCCATTGGCTCAGGTCCAAGGTGCTTTTGCAGGTCATGATATTGTCAGGCTCCAATATGTTGATCAAAGGCAAAGGGAAAAAAGGTAATAAAATTCACAGTCATTGAGCACTTTTAAATTACAAAGTATGAGTATGGGCGCATAGATTTCACCAGGCTGCCAAAAGGATCCACAACACCACACAAATAGATACACACACACACACACACACACACACACACACACACACACACACGGAATTCCTGGTCTAAAGTCATTCAGTCAGTCAGTCAGTTGTCAGTGAGCATTTATTATGTACCAGGATTGTTACTTACCAGGCACTCTTCTAAACACTGAGGTTACAAACAAAGATAGTCCTTGCCTTTGAGGACCTCATAATCTATGGGAAAGGCAGAATGCAATAAGAAATACACAAGAAAAATATAACCAACTTACCTGTCATGTGGAAGAAGGAGGAGATTTATTCTGCCTGGCTCGAAGGGGAACAACTAGGAATAAAGGAATGGAAGTTGCAGAAATAGACTTTGACTTATTCTTTTACGCAAACCTTGCTTCTCCCCACAAATTAGTCACAAAGTAGAATGCAGGGTCTTTGACAGCATTAAATTGGCCATCATAGGAAGTCTAAGCTCCTTAAGGGCAAGTCTCCCCCTTCACAACTTCCCAGTTTCTTCTGATGGCTATGTGCTGTTTTGTCAGTAACTCTATAATCCCACTGGCATAAGGGATTTATTTGCTATTGGGGCTCAGACTGGCCACTGTTCTTAGCATATCCCCATCTCTAATCCTCAGTCATCTTAAATTCTTCCCTCTCCTTCACTCTCTTGTTTCAACCATTTACTAAGTCTTATCAACGTTATACCCAAAGTATCTCACTTCTATTCCATGTTCAGCATTGTTACTTTATTTTAGACTTTCTTTACTTCCCATTTTAATTATTATAGCTTCCCAAGCTGACCCACTTTAGTATCTTCCTGTCTAATGCAAGCTGCCAAACAATCCACCAATGCATCTCATGAACATGCCACTCCCTGACTTCAATTTCCCTATGCCATCTTGCATCAACTTACTTTTTCAGTCTTATGCCACTCACTACTCCCCTTCATATACTGTATTCTGAACAAAATGAACTGTCCTCTGATCTTATCCTATCCTCTTCTGTCTCCATGTTTTTACATCCTCAATGCCTAAAACATTATTCAGTGATGACAACTGCTTGCTGAAGCCTTTCTCTTCCTTCAAGGTCCTGCACAAGTGCCAGTTTCGACATGAAGCCTTCTCTGATTTCCCCTCATCCCCTATCAAACCAAAAGTCATTCTTCCCTTCTAAGACTTTTCATACCACATTTTAAGAACTCTCCTCAGTATATCATAGGTATTATCATGTGTGTGTGTATTTTTGTGTGTGCATACGGTTGTACACATATGTATGCAGACATTTATTTTCCTACACTTGTTAAGATTATCATTTTCTTGAGGTCAGACTCTATCATTTTTTTGTTTTACTAATATAATATTTATTGAATTGAATAGTTGAGAATAAATATTTTAATGCCTTGAAAACACATTATACATTGTCATAGTTGTAAGGAAGCTGAATCAGTACGATTAATATTGAAATTTTCTCTGAGTTTTTGGATTTCTCAGAATCTTATTCGTCTCCATTTTCAAAACTATGAGCTAAACTCTTTAAACCAAGTCCTAAATTATAGTAAATGTATAAAATACAGGAATATTTAAATTTAACAAAATCTAGGCTGTCAAATGTATAAATATGTTGAGAACCAATTTATTAGATTTTTTATTTCCTGCTTTTACTCACACAAGCAAAATAACTTGTAACTAAGATTTATTGTGTTTATTTCTTGACTTGAAGAACCAAAAAGTGGTAGTTTTAAAAAATTACTTCAGAAACAAATCTGAATTGAATTCATACTTTATTCAGGGAAATCACTGAAATATTCACAATATTTTCAAACTCTCATACACATATACATGTATGTGTGTATGTATATGTGTATGTATGTGTATACACACATACAGATCCTTATCTTAATTTCTAGGATGATTTCTCCATTTATCCCCTACTTGGCTGGGTACAAAAACATTATGAACTGTCTCTATGTAATCTCTATGTAATTCAGATAGACAAAATAACAATGTGATTTTTAGTAACTGCTTCAAGTTCTGATTGCATTTGTCTGAAAAAGAACTGAAACAGCTGCAGATATATGTACTGAATTTCAAAACCATTTGGGCTCAATCTTAATAATTCAGGAAAAGTTTTTCAAATTCTGATTTATTTGCTTAGATAATCATCATTTTGGTATAATGAAAAGAGGACTGGACTTTTTTTCAATCAAGATCTAGTTTGAGAAGGAACAAAGATGGTGGAGCAGCAGGAAGCAGTACAATGTGTTCCTCCCCCAAACTCTTTATAGCAAAGAAAATGCAACAGACTGAGTCCTGATAAGGAAATCTAAGAGAAAATCACACTGTCTCCTTTTTTCCATCCCAGGTTAGCATAGAGAGGTAGACTGTGAGATCTACAGACTCTGGGAACAGGGATCTGTCCATGAGTGGCCATGAAGAGCACTCTAGAGCCCAAGGAAAAACTGTGTATTAAGACAAAAGGAAGTCCCAGAACCATGGGGCACTGCAACAGAAACTGATGCCATCTGGCAGCTTTGTTACCCACTAACCAGTTCCAGATTATAGATCCAGGATGGACCAAAAAGGGGACCTGTGCTCAGAAGTAGATTTCTGGAATAAGGAACCACTTGGGCTAATAGACTTGTATATTAAGAGAGAGCAAATATGGAAGCAAGGAGCAGCTGTGTATCTCAGACCCCAGAACCAGAGAAACTAAATTCTAGCTTCCAGCCACTTCTGAAGCCTTCAGGGGTATAATCAGGGCAGAAATCTTGGACCATTGAATTCTGCAATTCTCCCTGAAATGTCAGAGTTTTATAGCTAGCTGATAGTGTCAGAGTCTCACAGCAGTCTACCATTGCTCAAATGTAATCCCAAGTGATAAATTTATAGAGATTTGACTAACTGGAAAAAAACAGAATTTCCCTGAACAGACCATTTTTGGAGCACTAGAAGCTTGTGGGTCCCAAATCTGAAAGGTCCCAGAGACCCTGAAAGAACAATACCCTAAAAAAGTATAGACAAGACCAGTTCAACCTTAGCTCCTGAAGTATACAGAGCCTAGCTCTAACATCAAATCCAAAGTCAGGATGTAGGCTGGAAAAAAGCAAGTAAACAAACAAAGAGAATCTCATTACAAAGAGTAATTATGGTGGCAGAGGTGTTCAAAATGCAAACTCAGAAGAGGACTCCAAAACATCAGCAAACCGTCAAAGAAAAAAACAACAACTTGACCTCCATTTTAAAGAGGCACCAAGGCCAGTCAAATCTTCCCTGCTTTTCTGTTGTCATTTGGGACTCTTCCTAACTTTCTCTACTATGCTCCCATTCCAGGCAGATTCATCTGTGCCCTCTCTATATCTTTCAGTTTTCTTTTGATATGTTGTCTTCCTTCGTTAGAATATAAACTCCCTAGATCATGTGAAGAACAAGATGGCATACTACACATTTTCTCTGATTCCCATAGCCTCTCAAACCTTTGTAAAACAGAAATTATGTATCTAAAATAAGTCAACTTCAGCTGTCCACATGATCTGAGACAACTAGAACCCCAAAAAAGGTTTTTAAAAATCTAAAAACCCAGAAACTAAGGCTCACTGACTTTGAGTTTACTCAGTACCACTCCCCCCCACCACGATATTAGTAGTAAGGTTGCAGTAGCAGCCCTTAGGAGAGATACAGGTTCACATCACAACATACCCCTACACCTTAGGTGCCTTCCTCCCTATTTCCCAGCTCCAGGGCATGGAATTTTGCTCAGTCGTCAATAACCACCTTGACCACAGGTCCTTTAGGAATAAAAGCCTGCCAGGGGCTGCAACCCAGAAGCACCAACACTGCAAAGCTAAGAACTGCCAGTGACAGGCCAGAGGACAAAGGAATAAAGGGAATGAGATAGTTAACCAAGATAGGATCTAGGCTGATAGACTATGAATTATACCTCATAGGAAGAGGATGAGATATTCCAAGATCCTATCCCTAAGGAGACCATGATCAACTGGGAGGGAGTCAAAAAGTAAATAAGGAAAATACAATTTGGGAAAAAAAATATGAAAGTACCAAAAATTTCAGGAGGAAGAAAACTCAAAGACCTTCACATAATCAAATGCATCAACAGGAAAGGCAGACACATCAGAAGGAAATATGACCTTCAGATCTAGTAAACAATTTCAATCATCTACGAATAAATACTGTAAAATAAAGGAAAGCGATCCAACATGTGATGAAAGAGAGGACCCTGTGGAATTTGAGAACATGGAACTACTGCGCTCTATTTCTGAGTGATGTAAAAGACAAATGAAAATTATGAGAGCAGAATTTATAACACCCTGTCTAGCAAAAATAATGAGCAGAATAGATAAATAGTCAAAGGATATGAATAAATAGCTCTCATAAATAGCTAAGTATTCACAACTACATGAAAAATTGTTCCACATTATTAATAAAAGAAATGTAAATCAAAACAGCCTTGGGTTTTCACCCCACTTGCTACAAATTGACAGAAGTGACATTGGCAGGGTGGCTAGGAAGCACAGTGAATAGAGCCCTAGGGTCAGGAGGACCTGAGTTCAAATCTGGCCTCGGATACTTAACACTTACTAGCCATGTGACCTTGGGCAAGTCACTTAACCCAATTGTTCTGCCCTTCCCTCTTCACAAAGCAAAAAAAAAAGGAAATATTGGCAACAGACAACACTGGAAAACTTATAGAAAATTAAAAACACTAATACATTGTTGGTGGAACTGCGAAATGGCACAACCATTTGGGGAAGTAATTTGGAATTACACAGAAAAAAATTATGAAAATGTCTATGTCCTTTGATCCAGAGACTCTATTACTTAGCATATACCCCAAGGAAATATTTGATTTTTTTAAAAAGTCCCCATATAGTTCAAAAATTTTATAGTAGCATTTTGTGTGATAGCTAAGAGTTGGAAACAAAGAAGACACCCATCAGCTGGGGAATGACAAACAAACCATGACACATGAATGCAATGGAATCCTAATATTCTGTAAAAAGTGATGTATGTGCTGAATACATAGAAATATAGAAAGATCTATATAAATTGATGCAGACTGAAATAAACAGAGACAAGAACACAATACACATAGTAACCACAACAATGTAAATAGAAAGAACAACACACCAAAAAAAAATCAAAAGTAAATTAACAAAACTACAAAGACTCAAGTGTGACTCAAACAAAGAAATCGAGAAGATGCCCCAAACCTACTCTTAGTGGAAATGTAATGTCCACAGGTGTTACACATTGCACATATTTTTAGACTTTTTCAATATATCAATCAGTAGTTGTGATTTTTTTTCCTTTCCAAAAAATATTATTTTGGGATGGTTCTCTGTGAGGGGAAGGGAGAGGGATACATAGGATACTGTGGTGATGTAAGAAACGGAAATAAATAAATACAACTTATTTTTAAATAAACATCATTATTAAAAAGAGTATAAGCTCTTTGAGGGCAGAAACTGTTTTTCAGCTTGTAGTTGCTTTCTCAGCAATTAGCATAGTGCTTGGCACTTCATAAGTACTTAATAAATGCTTGCTGACTGTCGACCAACTGAGATTTTAGCTGAGACCTGAAGAAAAGAAAGAAAGATGAGGAAGGAGGTGGAGACAAGGCTTGCCATCCAGTCATGAGCACAGCCAGCAACACTGGCTAACTTCTCAACTTAATTTCTTCTTTTGAACCTTTCTCAAATTATGTAATTTCTTGAAGTCTCAGTGTCCCAAAGGGGACACACTTTTTCCTCATAGTTGTTCCCTTTGCATTTCTCAGGTTGGCATCCCAAGAGTTCAGTCACAGTGGCACCCCTTTCCCAGCACTTTCTTTCCTCCATGTCTGTACATCCCTGATTTATCCTCCATAATCATCAATTCCTGTTCCTTGGAAACATAGGATGGACTCCGTAAGATGAAGATGATCACAATTCTAGTGCGGCCATACTTGGATCAGACTGACCCCTGTTTTCTTCTCCATTAAATTCTTTCTAATCACAAGAATTCTTAGTTATCACTCTGGGCCTCAGTTTTCTCATCTGTAAAAAGAGTGGAGAAAAATAAACAAAATGAATAAATTATAATAAATTATCTCTAAAGTCCTTTGTGACTAACATTTGATGCTATAATGATCATTTACTATTGGCTTTTACATGGTAGTAATAGGGAACAAAAAAAAAGGAAGAGATTAATTTTACTCCCAAATAATCTGCCATTTAGGTGGAAAGATTAGATCTATAAATGAAGTAATTCACCAACATTTAAGAAGAAATATATTGCAGGGGCATGTACATAGTAGTCCTCTAGACTAGAGGCATCAAACTACAGCTACTAAACTGCCATTGGAACCAGATTAAAATTTCTTTGGGAGAGGCAGATAAAAGCATAGTGAATAGAGCAATGACCCTGGAGTCAGAAGGACCTGAGTCAAATCCAGCCTCAGGCACTTGACACACTTACTAGCTGTGTGATCTTGGGTAAGTCACAACCCCAATCACCCTGCCTTCCCCCTCCAAAAAGGCAAAAAAAAAACCTCATTGGGAAATGTTTAACAAAATAAATAAAAATATAATACAACATAGCTAACATTAATTAGTGGTTTTCTAAGTCAATACAAGGCCTAAAGTAATTTCTGTTGAGTTTGACACCACTCATACACACTATTCAAAACTGAATGGCTACAGACAGTGGTTATGGATCATTCATAAAATTGTCTTCATGGAGTAGTGAAAGAGGTTTGGACTCGATGTCAGGAGACCCGGGTTGGAATTCTGGTTCTTGCTGCTTCCTGACCACAGATTAAGTGACAACCTTGCTGAGACCCAGTTTCTAATCTAAAAATTAAACAAACAAAAGTCAACTGAGAATAATATTTGCTCATTAGGTTGTTTCAAGGAAAGTGCTTTAGAAGCCTTGATGCAATTTAGAGATAAGAATTGTTGAGTTGTTAGTGTTGGTGTCAGTCAGGACTCTGAGGATCCAACCCACTGTCTCAAGACATAAAGAATCTGGTATAGGAACATAATTTCAGGACCTGAGTCTTATAGTTCGAAACCAGAAGAGATTATACAACCAAAAGCTAATCAAATTCAGAATCACAAGCAAACTGAAATTGGGGTTCTTCATTGTGTGCATGTGTGTGTGTGTTTGTCTATGAAGAACCCTTTTGACAATCTAATATTGTCCATAGATCTAATAATCTATTGACCTTTTCTCAGAATAATATTTTTAAATGTTTAAAATAAAATATTAGGTTTACAAAGGAAATCAAAGGCTATTGAAAATAAGGATGTATTTTTTCCTTATTCAAGTTCGTTAAACTCAAATCTATTCACTGACCCTTTATTGAGAAACCTTGATCAAATCTAACCTTTCACACACTGAAGCTAGCATTCAAGACAGATGAACCATTCATATATTACTTATATCCCCTCCCAAAGGGGTTTCTGAAAAAGTTAATGACCCTTTCCCCCCAAAATAGATCTACTTTCTCTCTCCGCTACAAGATCAGATTTTGGAGAGGAGAGAGAACGTCTTTCACATGAAAAAGATAGATCTGGGTTTCTTGGGAGAGTCACTTTTAGAAAATACACTTTTAAAAGGTAGCACAACATATACTTGACATTTAGAAACTTCCAAGTAGACAAATGGGTTGAACTATAATACACCTTCTGGAAATGGTATACGGTTTTGATTAGTTTCACGTCATCTCAGTCATAAAGAATTCCCATCAGTAACCCAGAAGAGCTGGGACCAATCCTAGTTCTGAAAGGAGGAACAAGGTAAGAAATTCGAATGGAAGAGGCATAAAAGGACTTCCATTTGTCTGATTCTCTGTAGTCTTTTGAAGAGGCTACCAATTTATTCAGGAGAGAATAAATATAAAATAAAGATAATGGAAACCTTTAAGAAAAGAATTCCCATTAGAAGAGCATTGACAATCACCTTGCCCAGGCTACTGCCAACAAAGCATAATATTTAGCAAAGCTTAAAAAAGTTGTGGCCTGGGGGCAGCTAGGTGGTGTAGTGAATAGAGCCCTGGTCCTGGAGTCAGGAGAACCTGAGTTCAAATCCAGCCTTAGGCATTTAACACTTAACTAGCCATGTGACCTTGGGCAAGTCATTTAACCCCAACTGCCTTGCCTTCCCCCTCAAAAAAAAAAAAAGGTTACGACCTGCCAGTGAGGTGGGGAGCTTTGTCACCGTGATCACCTTGAGAACAGCCGCAGCAAGATGTGTAAATCATCATTAAGTGCATTTTGTACATAGGAGAGAATATCTGTGTTACACCACTGCTGGATGCTGCCCTGCTAAGTACAGGACGAGCTGTAATATGCAATTAGCCCTGAGGCTTCTTTTTCCTTTGAAGAGGAAATCCAATCATATATTTCTGAGCATCAAGAATGCCGCTGCTCAACCAACACAAGTAAAATATGGCTTGTGGCTTTTTTTTTTCCTCCAGCAGAGCTTTTATAATTGTGGCATCTCAGAAAAAGGTCTGTGTCATGTCTAGTCAAGTCTACTCACTGCCATGATTCATCAGGTTAATCTGACTTCAAGAGGAAAATAAAGCTTGGAACTTACATGCCACAGCTCAGATGTGCACAGCTGGGGAGTGAGCCCTTCTGTAGCCCCAGATATGCTTGACCTAATCAGAACACTAGTTGTCTGGGCTTTGCAGCTGGCTTTCCCCTTACCGTGGTTTTGGTAGTTTTGGTTCTCAGGGCAAAAGGCCACTGTCTTCCCATGAAACAGTAGCATCAATTTCTCCCAATCAGGCATTTTGATTGCATCATGAAATTCTTATGCATGGTATCCTTTATTCGATGGATGTTTGTTTGGGAGTGGCGAGAAGGATGGTAGCAAACAGGGTTGGGGGGAAGGTATCCCAACCTGTGACTTTAGCTGGTAAAACTCCTATGAAGAAATTCCCTCCTTACATTCTAAACATTTCAGTTATAATTTAGAATGACACTGATTTGCCTATAGCACCAATAAGTTAAGTGACTTGCCAAGGGTGGTCACCCTGATAGTAAGTTCTTCAAAGGTAAGATTCAAATCCAAGTTCTTTTTGACTCCAAGATCTACCCTCTATCCTTCATATGATTCTACTTTTCACCTTATTTCTTAATCTACTTAAAGCAATACATTCAAGAAGGAAAAGCTTAGTTTTTTTGAGGAAAAGGAGCTTTTATTTTTTTTTCCTCCCAAGAATTCATTTTCAGAACCTGTAATCTTTCTACTTCTGATTGGCTCCTGCTTCAGGAAGGGCTTGATGATTACCAGTTGCTGTAAAGACCTGTTCCTCCTGATGGTGTTTGGGATAATAACAAGAAAGAACGTATGAAAGGTACTTCCTTCACTTGCACAGATGCCATCTGGAATTTGCTATTAAATCCTCTTTCTCTCTCCAACCACTCCCCCACCCGCTCCGAGTACTACTGATTGAAAAGATGTGCAGAACTACAGAGATTCAAATTGTGTTTGTTTGGATTTTCCTTTTCTTATTAGTCAGGAAGTCGAGATGGCACTTTAGTTTCCTGCTGTTTAAAAAAAAAGGAAAAAGAAAAAAACAGCCCTTTGCTATAAGACTAATTATTTGCATTTGGTTCTTGTTTCAAGTCAAAATGGGAAGTGGTAAATTGAGGGAAGACAGGGAGAGAAAGGGGAGGAGGATGAAGAAATAGGTAGGGAAGAGATATGAAATAGATTTTATGTGGCAATTAAGCAAACAGAACAAAACAAGTACTATCAGGAAGTATGGCCTGCATTCCATGCACTGAAGAACTAGTGATCATTGGCTATAGGCCCTGGATCTCTACCTTGAACTCTTCAGCATAGAAATGGTTATCCATAACCCTGCTCAAAAATAAATAAGTAACTTAGGATATCCATGAGCATATGTGCATATCCAAGAATGCAATCTGTAGGAATTTGAAATTATTATTATTAAAAGACACGAAAAAACTCAATGTTTTTTAGGTTCTAATTTTTAAAATATCTTGTCCCGCATATTTATATGGTTCTTAAAGATGAATATATTTAATAATAGCATTAGCTAATATGCTTTCAAATCAACAACTAATATTTAAAATTAATAAGTAATAATCTTGTACCACTTTTAATTTTGCAAAGTACTTTACATATGTTACCTATATCCTCACAATAATAACATAAGCTAAATGTTACTGGTGTCCCCATTTTACAGAAGAGGATATTGAAATACAGAGAGGTTGTCTTCCTCATACAAGGTTTCTAGCCTGATAGTACATATTTTCTCATTTAAAGTTCTCAAAGGTTGTCTTTGGCTAAAAAAAAAATGCCAAGTAAAAAGCAAAAAGTTCAATATGTCATCTAAGTATCATTTTTGTCAACATATAGAGAAACCAATCCAGATGACTACTTTCTTTTCTTAACCCTTCTCAGGCTATATTTCAATGCTAAGATAGCCTAGGCTTCTTTCCGAAGGTCACCTAGCAAAGTAGATACAGAGTGAAGAATTAAAAACAAATAAATACTCCCAATTCACAGCCTAGTCCTCATTCCACAAAAGAAAGAGGTATTATTAGACTGGGAGAAGGATGAAACTGTGAATGTTTTCCTTCCCCCTTATAACTTACCTTAGATAAAGAACCAAAAGGGGCCTCAAACTCTATCTAGTCTCATACTCTTCAATGGTAAGAGAATTTGAAGATCTTCCCAGCCCCTTAATGGGCCTCACTTGGAGCACAACAAAAGAAATTTGCTTAGGGGAAGCTTGTTTCCGGACTTTGTGTAATTAGACAGTGGGTCACTAAGGTTGGGATGTTTTCTGACCCTAGAGACGAGGTTTGCTTTAGGGCTCACTTATGGGAAGAGTAATGTGATTTGGCCAGATGAGACTCTGGGCAGCCATTGAGCCCCCAGCTTTGAAAACCTAAAGGTTGGGGCTTCTCTCTCTGGTAACTAACTGTATGTATGTAATGGTCAGACAGATAGAAACCCTGTCTGTTGGTCTGTTGAATTATGTTATTTTCTTTGTCTGTAATTGTTGTCTGTTTATAATTTCTTTTTGTATTTTATGAAGTTCAGGGTGCTGATTTTTTCCCTGAATTAAGTGAAGGATATATATGTTTGATTAAAGTAAGATTGTTAACCCTTTTTGAGTTGCTTTCCTTTAGAAAAATAGTTTAAAAACCTGTGGTAGCAGCCATCCTGCATATGCTAGGTACTTGCTGATACACATTCTCATTTCAGATTTGACTGAGGCTCAGGGAAATGAAAAAAAACTTATCCAAGGTCACACAAATAGTAAGTTTCAGAGGTGGGATTTGAACCCAGGTGCTATGACTCCTGAATCAATTCATTTAAAGATTCAAGATTTCCAATCAATTCAGAGGCCTAGGAAAGAGAATTGTGAAATGATTCTATATATTTTATACTCAAGAAAAAGAGATGCGGTAGATAGGGAAATCAATTATAATTTGTGGATAAAATAAAAGTACAGCCTGGTTACAGTTTCAATTTTGTGTCATAATTGTCCTGAGTTCTACATGTTTTTTGTGTCATTTTGTTTCCTTATCCAAAATCAAGTTACCTTTGAATGAACCCTTCATGAGTAAGCCAGATAAGAAATCATGATTAGGGTGATGATTTCTCTGCTGCCTAGTGTTTCTATCTCTGGAGGGCAATATTCACTCTAGCTGTTTCTATCAACCTGCCTATTATCGTGCTTTCCAAAGAGGGGCCAAGTCTGACCAGTCTGCACCCAGATCAGATCTCTTGTTAGAGATGACATGCTGTGATAAGTGCACTGTGTATCAGAGATGTTTTTGGGAAGGTTTGGATTCTCCTGATCCTATTTTTCCCAGACAACTCAATACTATCATGAACATAGAATGGACTTCGTGCTATTTGTTTGAAAAGGTTCCCTTTAGTTGGGAAGGCAACTTATTGGGCTCTACCTTAAGCTGAACTATTTTTCTAAATTTCTTGTCTTGATCTTTAAATATGCATTCACCCATAGGAAAATGCAGTGTACACAAAATCCACTTAGATACAATTTCCCATTTCATCTGAGGGCCACAACTACATTGTTGCCTAGTTGGAATCAGAGTAGAGTCAAAAGAGGATTGTGCATTCATTCATCAATCATTCATTCATTTATTTATTCAAAAATTTGTATTGATCTTCCACTAATCCCAAGGCAATGTGCTGTGTGATTTGGATATACAAAACTGTACAAGGGAGGACCCTTGCTTTCAAATAATTTTTCCAAAAAAATATTATGTGAGTCAGTGTATGGACCATTTTAAAAGGAAAAATAGCATCTGGTAAAGTGGGGAAATTCCTGTGTAAGTTTGGACAAAGGAGTTGGTTTAAATGTTTCACTGACAAGAAGGCTCTAAACTCAAATTTGAAAAGGGTGAGTTGCTGTGGTGGGGAAGGAAGGACAGCCTGGATTCTGTGTTTTTGTGCTTTATAAAGAGGGAAACAGTGGTTTTTCCCTGTGGGAAATTTGAGGTCCCACTTTGGCACAACTAATCAATCAACAAGCATTGGCTGAATTATTACTATGTGTCAGGTATTATAATAGACTACAGATACAAAAATGGAAATTCTGAAGCAGCCTCCAGCAGCCTACAGAGATAGCATCACATGGCAATCAGAAAAATGGGTGGGGAAAATAAGGGGAGTGGCTAACAAAACTCTTCCAGAAACATAGATTTAAGGCCAGAAGGGACATTAGAGGTCATCTAGTCCAATGCATTCATTTTATAGTCAAGGAAAGTGAGGCCAGGAGAAAGGATGTGACTTGATCAATGTCTCATGGCTAGTAAGTATTAGAGACAGGATTTGAATTCAGGTCCTCTGACTCAAATCTATTGCCACATTGTACAATGTAGCCAGATTGACAAAATTGAGTGAATTATAGGGGAGAGAAAAACCAAGATGATACAGAGGCATCCCTTTCTTGTCCCTACTTGAGGTTCTCTTCTTCCTTGATGATGATGACGGTAATGATGATGATGATGATGATGATGATGATGATGATGATGATGATGATGGTGGTGATGATGATGGTGGTGGTGGTGGTGGTGATGATAGCTAGCATTTACATAGCCCTTTACATTTTGAAAAGTGCTTTACTAAATGTCACAGTGACTCTGGGAGGGAGGTGCTATTATTATACCCATTTTACAGATGAGGAAACTGGTGGAGACAGACATTACATCTCTTGACCCAAGTCACACAGCTAATAGTGAACATTTATACAGCACATAGTATGAGCCAGGACCTGTGTTAAGGCACTTTACAATTATTATCACCTTTAATCATCACAACAGCCCTGGAAGAAAGACGCTGTTGTTATCATCCTATCTTACAGATGAAGAAACGGAGGTAAACAGAGGTTAAATGCCTTGCCCAGAGTCACACGGCTCGTAGGTATCTGAGGCTCAATGTGAACTCCAGTCTTCCTGACCTTAGGTTAAGATAATCTCTCATGTTACAAAAGTACATTTGGAATCCTTCCTAGTTATGGTGGGTCATTAGTGAAAACAATAACAGGTTATAAATTCCTTTAAGGCAGGTGTATTTGCATTCTTAGTACTTTATACAATGATTGGCACAAAGCAAATGCTTGATAGATTCTTTCATTTATTAATTCATTATGGAAATATTTGTGTATGTAGAGAGAAGTATACAGTACCTCTGGAAACTGTGTAGAGTTCTAAGGGCAGTTCTATGGCTTGTAATAATCAATGAACCCCCTGGGCATTTAGGATCTTTTGTTAGATTTTTCCATATCAGCTAAAATGAGTCTTATTTAAGAAAATTAATCAATGGACTTGACTTCCTTTGAGAAACAGCATAAGGAAAAATGAAATAGATTTCGGAAGAAAGGCAGTAGTAATCAACTCCTGACATGATTTTTATTTATTTATTCTTTCCCCTCCCCTGTCTTTTGATTAAGCTCTTTCTGAATTTTGAAAAGCACTTCATGAATCATTCTGTGCCTGGTTAATATTAATAGTAATGAGCCTTATTCTATTGAAATTGGCTTATTACCATGCCAGCTGCCAGTTCCATGATTCTAAATGGGTTCGTGAAAACAGATCCTTCCAAACCTTACCGGAGATCAAAAAAATTGAAACATCAAAATCCATAAATCACCCTTGACTGTCGCCTTCAATTTAAGAACTTAGCTCTCCACAGTCAGCATTATGTATAAGAGACAGTGCAATATCATGGAAAGAATCTTCAACTTTGACACAGATGACCTAAGACTGAGTCCAAGCTGTGACTCTTATTAGATGTATTCATTTCTCTGGATTTCAACTTCATTACCTATAAAATGAACAAGTAAGACACTTTAATCAATAAGGTTCTTTCCATTTCTAACATACTTTAATCCTGGGAAAGTACAAAAGCTTTAAATATTACAGGGAAAAGATAATCTGAAAGCTACTCCAATCATTATTATTATAAATACCCACCCTACCCAACAAAGTTCACTGTCAGAGTCTAAGAGAAAAAAAAAAGTGATTTGGAGGAAGATACAAAGATCTCCAGGTCATCAGTATCAATGAATAACTCACATGTTTTGAATCAGCCTCTTAGAGGCTTTAGAACTATTCTTGTTGTTTGTCCTTCATTCTCAAGAGAACCACTGACATCATGAGAGTGATGTCTCAAACTGCAAATGAATTTGATTTAAGTGAGGCAGTACTGTGCAAAGTCAGCCTCACTCTCTGCTCCAATGTCATCTGAGTCCAGTGGCAAGACACAGGTCAAGACACCTGGAGATGACCAGATACAGTGGGAGATATTAGCCAATCTTTCCTAGGTCTCAATCTGTCTGAGGCAACACCTATTCAGTGATTTAATGTTAGGTTGTTGTTGTTTCTCCTTCATTCTTGAAGAAGATCATGACATCAGGAAGGTGATGTCATGACCTGCAAGTGAATTGGATTTAAGTGAGGAAGAACTGTGAAAAGTCACCAGCCTCACTTTCTCCTCCTGAGTCATATGGGTCTAATGGCAAGATATAGATCAGGATGACTAGAGAAGGCCCCAAGTTCTCACTTTGATTGAGGCAATGCTTATTTGATGATTAAGTCAAGGTAAGAAATGAGTCAAGGAATGACCCCTTTTACCACAGTCATGTGGGTCCAGTGGCAAGATATAGACCAACTTGACTGGAGATGGGCCCCTAAGGCTAAAGGCAAAAGATGATCTAGTTACTTAAAGAAAAAAATTAAACTGGTAGGGGAAGATCTTCAGGGTTTCTGGCCAGAACAGAAAAAAAATGCTGTTTACACTCACTCTGAAAACTCAAAGACCAAGTATGACTTGGGTTGGTGTCTATTATTGACCAATTAGTGAGAATTAGGACTATGGAGAGTTGTCAGCCTCACTCTTTCCTCCAGAGGCAATGGAGTCCAGAGGCAAGACATAGGTCAGGTTGACTGGACATGGTCCCATACAGTGGGAGGTCTTGGCATTTTTAAACTAAGGTCTTTCCCAGGTGTCAGTCTATCTGAGGCAGAGTCCATTTTGTGATTAAAGGCCATGTAAGAATTGAGACAAAAGATGGCCTAGTTTGCCTTCACAAAAGAGTCATTCTGGGAGAGGAAGACCCTTAGAATTTCTGGTCATAAGGGGCACTTAATAAACATTTATTGACCAGTCAGTCCTCCTAGAACATCTGTTTTGTACCATTCATAGACACCGCCATATTTCCTTGCATTTGGATAACAGCCCATCACTGGCCCCCCTGCTTCTAGGTTCTCCCCTCTCTAATCTATCCTTCCCTTAGCTTCTAAAATAATCTTCCTAAAACACAGGACTGATCAGGTCACTCCTCTACTTGTGAACTTTATCTATAGGGTTAAATGCAACAACTCAACTAACATTTTAAGGCCTTCCACAATCTGATTTTTAAACTACCTGACTTTCCTCATTGAAAATTATCTCTTCTGCCTCATGTTTTCTAGTATGACTCTATCTGGATCCCTCCTTTGCCACTATCATAGTCTGTCTTGTATAAGATATATTCATGTACATGCTATATCTTCCCTATTAGACTGTAAGCTCTTTGAGGGAAGAAATTATTTCTTTTAATATCCTTTTATCACAGGGCTTTATTCAGAGAAAGGACTTCATAAATGTTAGTTTAATTGAATTCAATTGCTTTTTGGTCTTATTTCATAAACCCTCCTATGGGCATTTTAGCACCTTGAGGACCAGTACTGATTGATTGATATATCAGGTATCATCCATATGTAGTTCACACCTCTGGTTGATGGATTCAATAAAAAATGGGTTTACATTTGATAAAGGTATCAGGTTAAGTGCTATGGGATTATTTCATTTCCTTACATGGACAAAATAATTCTTTGTTATGCCTTTGAGTTTCCATTTGATGTATTGACTCTATGAGTTCACTAAACCAGCCAGCCACAATCCCGATCTCTCTATTCAGATACTCTGGATATTAATGAGGAAACCTGTTCATCTCCTTCTCTAGCTAGTGATTTCTTTTTTTCAGCTAAATATATGCATGTTAGCATACTGAACTGCCCAAAGAGGAAGTTTCTCTTTTTAAGGTTACTGTACAATCCCTCCAAGGACAGGTTATTTTTTGTTTTGTTTTGTTTGTTTGTTTGTTTGTTTTTGCTTTGGTATTTTTGCTTTGGTATTTTTGCTTTGGTATTTTTGTTTTCATCCTAAGGACTTGACCTTTTCATCATGCTTGCCCTTTGGAAAATAGATTGCTTATCATAGTTGTCATCTGGCATTTCCATGTTACATATTCTCTCTAAATATGAGCCATGTTAAAATTAAATTCTTCTTACTGAAGAAAAACAATTTCCCCCATTCTCCTAGCAAGGAGAGCAAAAGGGGCAAGAGATAAAGATGTGCCTTATTTTTTCTGATCACTCTGTCATTATCTTTTAGATCAGTGCCCCTGTGCAATTCTTGGTTGGCAATATGTTGTGACCTACTCACACCCATGATGCATTATCCTTTGAGTGACCTGAAACTCTCATTCTTTGGGGAATCTGATACTCTAGAATTTGAAGTCTTATAGCAAAAAATGAAGAATATTGTTTAAAATGTTTTTACATTGTTTCAGGGTAAATCTCAGGTCATTAATAGCACTGCACAAGTTCACAAAGTATAATCAAGGCTACTTTTCTCTTTCTGTTCAATTCTGTTTCTAGATCATTGTCCATTTGTGGTGTCTGTCCAACATATGTATATTGATGGATGTGCCCTATGTGTTGTCTATCCAAATGCATATTTCAGTTTAGACAATAGGCATTCTTCATCCACTTGTTTTTCCTGTATGGATAATTAGGGTGAACTCTTTAGAATGATAAGAGACATTAATTAGGAGGCTCTGCAATGCTCTGGGGCTAGATGCAATCAGCAAAGTATCCTTAGCAAACAAAAAGATGTGGAGGTCCTTACACTATTTATGAAAGACCGCTTACATTTGGATTCTATGCTGAACTTCCCCCATGATCATGACAAAAAAATTTTGGTGACTATATTTCTACTTATCTTTTGACTTTCTTGATGTTAATAATTAGAGGATTGTCAAAGTTATTTCTATTGACTTATCTTCCAAGGAATTCTATAGGTTTTTAACATATGCATGGGTGGTATTTCATTGTAGAAGAGCCTTTAAGAGATGAGACTTTTGCTCTATCAACAAGTGTTTTGTGTAGATAGATAGATATAACCAATAACAAGTAAAACAGGATCTTCTCTTTCCTTCACCTTTTAGACAACAGTGTGAGTATAAAAAGCAAAGCACTGTAGACTAAGATTTGCAAAGCCCTACCAATTCCTTTCTCATACCTACCTCAAGTGTATCTTCAATATGAGTCTACATTATTCTCATATTGACTTTGAATATATGAGGAAATGACTATATGATTCAATAGTTTTTACTAGCCTCTTGGTCGCTTTTTTGGAAGTAATGTTTTAAATAATACTTTTGCAAATATTTTGTATCCAACTGATATTCAATTCTCTCAAAATTATGTCATTTCCAAGAAATAATTCTTCTGGGTATCCTAACTTTTCTTATCATCTGTTTTCTTTAGTTTTAGAAAGTTTCCATACATTCATAGAGCTCATTGTGGTCTGTGATGTTGGAGTCCAATTATGGTGACTCCACTGATCTTGATAGAGGAAATAAATGATTATGATAGCTTTAATAAATCTATCACATTTTCTATGTTTGTTGCTTTCTTCCAGATTCATCATTCAATGCTCTCAAGATGATCTGACCTAATTGAATTTCTCACTAAGTTTTCTGCAAATGTGTTTTTATTTCCATCCACCAATTCTTTTTTATGAAACAATAATGGTCATTGTCCACCATAAAATCTTACAAACAAGTTCATATTCTCAGCTATTATTGTCTTGAAAGATAGAATGTCAAGTTCAGAGAGATTTTTATTAGTCTGGATGAAATGTGGATGTGTGAGGAAGGAAGTAGTGTGAAAGAAGTCTGGAAAAGTATCTTGAACATAGATTTTGGTGGACTTTAAATATTAGTACTAGGGCTCAAAATAGGGCTGCTAGGTGGCACAGTGAATAGAGTACCAGCCCTGGATTCAGGAGGACCTGAGTTGAAATTCCACCTCAGATAGTTAATACTTACTAGCCACAGTCACTTAGGGAAGTCACCTAACCCAAAATGCCATGCCTTCCCCCCTCAAAAAAGCAAAAAAAAAATGAAACTTTTATCCTAGAGGCAACGTAGATTCATTTAAGTTTGTTAGCCCAACTTGAATATTATAGGGTCAGAAAAATTGTTTTTGTTTTACTCAGCTTAATCTTTAAGTCCCCTTCACCCTCACACCTCTTGACGTGATGCCCTGCTTTCACTTTCTTTCCTTCCTTTATCTTTTTTTAATAAGGATTTTGTAAGAGCTTATTCTCAGTGTTACTATTTCATAGAGGCGTTGCTCAGTTATTAATTGTGGGTCAGTGCCTTAAATACATGTTTTTATATACTTCTATGAAAAGCAGGGCATTATAGAGGAAAGACTATTAGTTCAGAATGTCCTGTTAGTTCAGAATGAAGTAGAGAGTTTAAGCTTTTGGTCATCCAACCTGCAAGAGAAACAGTGATGTGCAGGTTCATCCTGCATAATCTCAAAACAAATGAACTGCCATACAAGGTCAGAGGTGGCAGAAGTACTAGAGGCAATTTATTGAACAGAGATTTTTCTGGCTGTATAACAGAGATGATAAACATCAGATGACCCATATGACTTCTATACTATATCCTGTGGGAACATAAATGGGAAAGAGGAAGAGAAAGAAAGAAAGGAAGAAAGAAAGGAAGAAAGAAACAAAGAAATAAGTCAATGATGTGATAGTTTAAACACGAGTAAAATAATTGGCTTAACATAACCAACTTTGGCATTTGGTGAATTTGTGTTCTACAAATGAATTCTACAAAAGAATGAAATAGG
>CM053600.1:70822299-70843062 GCA_028646575.1 Pseudocheirus occidentalis | reverse complement strand
GGAAAGGAAAGGAAAGGAAAGGAAAGGAAAGGAAAGGAAAGGAAAGGAAAGGAAAGGAAAGGAAAGGAAAGGAAAGGAAAGGAAAGGAAAGACTAGATTGGATGAATAGGATGAGAATAGGATAAAATATGGTATGTAACAGGGTAGGATAAGTTAGGGTCAAACTAAATAATATCAAAGGTTTATTCCAGATGTTAAATGTCTTTCCTCCCTTCCTCTCTCTTTTCTATCTTATCCTACTCTCTTTTATTTTGTGCTCCTATTATGTTCCCCGTATTATCATTCTAATCCCACTTTATTTTCTCTTTTATTCCCTCACTCCTCCTTCTTCACTTGAAATGGGAAGAAATAGGAATATGAGCAGAGATAGAAGGGGGAAAGGGAAAGGGAAGAGATATACTATACAAATACAACAAAATAGAGATACATTTAAAAGACTAGGGGTACTACATACTGGACAGCTAGCTGGTGCAGAGGATTGAGCACCACACCTGGAACAGGAAGACCTGAATTAAAATCTAGCCTCAGACACTTGTTTTTTGACCTTGGGAAAGTCACTTAACCCTATTTGCCTCAGTGTCCTCATCTCTAAAATAAGCTGGAGAAGGAAATGGCAAACCATTCTAATATTTACCAAGAAAACCCCCAAAGGGATTCATGAAAACTTGGACACAACTGGAATCACTAAACAATAACTAACCACTCGATAATTCTTTTTGTATCCCTGCTTTTTTTAGTTTTAGAAAATAGTCTTGAATGGCTCTTCATAATGATCAAGTGACTGTATATACAATATAACAGTATAATAGTATTAATCAAATATCCAACAATATTTTAAATGTTGCTATATGCTCTCTTTTTTATTTTCTAAGTCTACTGAATGTGTTGGGAGAATAAAGAGAAGAGAGAAGGGAAGCCAAGAAAGCAAGGACAGAATTTTTATTGTATTTATTTATTTACTTTTAGTTTACAACATTCAGTTCCACAAGCTTTTGAGTTCCAAATTTTCTCCCCCTCCCTCTCTTCCCCTCCCTCCATCCCCATGGTGGCATGCAATCCAGTATGGGTTCTACAAACACCTTCACATTAAACATTAGTCAAGGGGTAAAGAAGGATCACAATCAATGGAATCAACAATGAAAAAGAAGGAATGAAACAAAACAAAAAAGAGAGAGCCCAAATAGTTTGCTTCAATCTGCGTTCAGACTCTGTAATTCTTTCTCTGGATGCAGATAGCCCATTCTATTATGAGTCTTTTGGAGTTGTCTTGCATTCCTGAGAGGAGCCCAGACTATCAAAGTCAGTCATCACAGATACAATGTGTCTGTAATTGTATACAAAGTTCTCCTGATTCTACTCCCCTCACTCAGCATCAGTTTATATAAGTCTCTCCAGGTTATTATGAAGTCCGTCTGCTCCTCATTTCTTATAGCACAATAGTAGTATTCCATTTCATTCATATACTACAACTTGTTTAACTATTTCCCAATTGATGGGCATCCCCTCAATTTCCACCTTGACTTCTTTGCCACCACCAAGAGAACTGCTATATTTTTGTACATCTGTACATCCTCAAGGGCAGAATTTAAACAAAAGATGCCTCCTGGGTGGGGCTACAAATAAGGATATCATCCACATATTGGATTAAGCTGCTATCAGTTAATTTCAGATCCCTTGAATCCCTTCCCAAAGCTTGGCCAAATAAATGTGGGCTATCCTGATACCCTTGGGGCAAGACTGTCCATGTTAGCTGACATGGACTTGTTACCCAGGAGGTATCCATTCAAACGCAAAAATAAATTGCAAGTCTGTGTGCAGAGGTATGCAGAAAAAGTCATCTTTGAGATCTAGGGTGGAAAACCATTGGATGCTCCTAGAGATCTGAGTAAGTATTGTATTTGCATTGGGGACTATGGGGTATATACGAATGACAGCTTTGTTAACAGCCCTGAGATCTTGAAACACATGGTTTTCTCCAGTAGGCTTTTTTACAGGAGGAATTAGGACATTACATGGAGATTGGCAAAGGACAAGGATTTTATATTTTAGGAATTTTTCAATTAATGGTTGTAGGGCTCAGGCTTGATTGGATATGGACAGTGATGGGGGGACACATTAGGATCTCTGAGGTGAACAGTAACTGGGGTGGCATGAGTGGCTCTCCCAGGAATTCCTTGATCCCATACAATTGGCTCAACTGTCTCCCACACTTTTGGGGAAATATGAGGGGGGTCTGGTGAACAGAGGGCAAAGGGAGATGGGAGGTTTAACTAGAGAAAGGTCCCTTCCCAACAAGGGGGCAGGGGAAGAGGAGATAATAAGAAAGCAGTGTTCAAACAGCAGATCCTCAAATAGGCAGAGGAGGGGATATGTCTCCTGAAATCCCATAGTTTTCCCTTCTATGCCAGTGACCCAACAGGTCAAGGACTGAGTAGGGCCAGAGTAATTAATTAAAATAGAGAATGTAGTTCCTGTATCAATCAGAAATCAGGTAACCTTACGTGTGACCTCGATGCTTGACCAGGGCTCAGCAAGGAAAATGGAGAAGGTGGGAGCACTGCCAAGCCCCAGGCTTCCCAGTCATTCTGAGTCTTGAGAAGACTGGAGGACAGGGTACTGGGAGGTGGCTCTACCACTTTTACCTTGGTGACCATCCTTCCTCCAATGTCCCACCTGGTCAGATGGACATGGTGCTAGAGGCACCTCTGGGGGGGTGTCCTGGAGGGCACTCCTTGGACCAGTGACGCTCCTTGTGGCATCAAAATCAGGTTTTCCCCCTGCTGCCCAAGTGACTGGGCTTTCTCCAAGTTCCCTGGAGGGGCTTTCCCTGGCCATGGCAGCAGCCAAGAATCAAGCATGTTCTCTGTCTTTGGTTCCTTCCCTGCATTCTTCCTCCTGTGCTGCAACCAGGTCTCTGTTATTAAAGACTCCAAAGGCCATCTCCAATGACTGGGCTTGAGGTGTTTGGGATCCAACTGCCAATTTCTGCAGTGTCCTCCTAATATCTGGGGTAGATGACTAATGAAATACATGTTAAAGATTGCTGCCCCTTCTATAGAGTCAGGATCTAAACTTGTATACCTTTTAATAGCTTCTACAAATCTGTCTAGGAAAAGGGACGAATTTTTTTATCTGTCTAAGTAACTTCCCTAATTTTCTGATAATTTACTTGGTGTTGAAATGCAGTTCTTAGACCTTCTAACAGGCAAAGTACCATATGGTCTCTCTTCTCCCTATCCTCCTGGATTTGATAATCCCATCCAAGGTCATTAGCGGGAACAGCAGCTGCTTCTGGAGGATATTTTGGGGGGTCATTGCTAGCCAAATGATGCCCAAATTTTGGGGATTGTACTCAGATTCTTCTCTTCTCCTCAAGGGAACAACAGGTAGAGAAGAAGACATGCAAATCACCCCAAGAAAGTTCAAATTGCAGGGATATGTCCCAAAAGTCTTCAGTAAACTTTGTTGGATTTTCAGTGAACTTCCCCAACTTTAATTTGATTGAGATCCAAAATGGAGAATGGGACATGCACTCTAGTTGTCCCACCAGATGGGAGAGCTACTTCCCTTAAAGGAAAAAGTCCTGAAGGTGGTGTGGGGACAGGGGTTTGGGAAGGGAGATTGAAAGTCCCACTTCTTGTGAGAGAGTGACTGGGGGGGGTGCTGGCTGCTCTGATCAGACAGCAAGACTGGGGGATCCAGCTGGCAAGGGGGAAAGTCAGCCCTCACCTGAGGAGGGGAAGGGGTCAGAAGAGGATATACCTCTGTGACCACCTTGTGGATAGGGCCTGAAGCCTGAGTGGGTGTTGCCTCAGGGGGAGGGGCCACAGAAGGAGGAACCTCAGCAAGACCAGTGGCTGGGACATGAGCAGAAGTTCCTGAGGAGGGAGGATCCATGCTGGGAGATGCAGGGTAGGAGATATGGATGGTGTAGGAGGCAGGAAATGAGGAGTGTTGGGTTATAGAAAAAGGGAAGGGGAACCAAGGGGAAAAGAGTTAGGGTGCAGTAGAAGGGGTGGGGGAGCTGCCTCAGTGAGATCAGTGACTGGGACCTGAGCAGGAGTCCCTGAGGGGGAGGGGATGGGGCCGAAGCCATAGGAAGGGGGTCATTTAATTGGTCCCCATTGCCCCTTTGTGGAGAGGCTCTAGCTTTAAGCATCTCAAAATCTTTCCTGAGAACCATGTTCTGAGAGAGTTAAAAGAAAGCCATTAAATAGGCAGCTTCTATCCATCTTCCTTCTCTGTGATGGTATAAATCTAACTGCAAGAGAGTATTATCTTTTAAAATCCCCAAAACAGGCCACAATTCATGGTCCTCTAGATTATCCCGAGGCCAAACAGTGTGGCAAAAAAACATCAACTTTTTGCTTTTAAGTTCTCCAGAGAAACTAAATTTTTCCCAATGTTGTAAAATACAACCCAAAGGCGAACTTTTGGGAGGTACAGGCATAGGACCTGTAAGTCCCTTCCTCCAAAAAGGAAGGTTTTAGAGTAATCCTCAAAAAAAACCCACAAAAAAAACACAAAAAAAAACCAGGTGGCAACCAATATATGTTACTAAAATGGCTGAAATCCTTCCTTTTGTTGTATTTCATTCGTATATTTAGCTATATATGACCTGAGACAAAAAGGTAACAAGAGCAAAGAGAAGGGTAACAAAGAGAAAACTAGAAACAAAATGTAAATTCCATCAACAAGCATATCATTTTAGTACCTTATATTTTACAGAGAGTTTTAAATTATCCAAAATCTGTTCTATTCATTTTTGGAAAAGGTAAAATGTATCTTGCTCTTTGGATTGTGATGTACTGAATTTCTAAAGGCTAAATATACCCCCCCCCAAAATCTTCGCATCCATTCACTTCCAGGTGACAAAGTGTTTATGTATCTGGTTAGAGAGTGAAATCAGGGGTGTGAAATTCCTCAAAAGGCTTAAGGATGTACTAACTTAAAAAGTCTTGGTAATGATGTGAATTCTAGCACCATTGAACAAGTACTTTAAAAAGTATTCAGAATGTATTCTCAAGTCCAAGATGGCTTAAGTCTGGATTTGATTTGGATTCCGAGGAATGGCTTTGGCATCATAGGTCATGGGTTGGATTCCTAGCTCTGTCTCTTTCCTGTGACAGGTAATCTTCATAAACTGCTACCTTGGACAAATTATTTCCCCTTTCCATGAATTAGTTTTGTCATCCACTATATAAAAGAAGGGCTTTGATCTAGATGCCCTGTAGGTCTCTTCCAGCTTAAAAATCTATAATCCCATCAATTAATCAACCCTTACCTTGCCTAAAACATTAATTTTTAACCTGTGAGAAACATCTGAGCAAAAGAGACTCTCTCTCTCCAAGACAAGATTATAACAACTCAACTAAAAGAAAGCTTTCAAGAAGCACCATGGCCAAAGAATTCTGTCTCATCTAAGAGGGTTTCTTCTTTTTGGGGGGTGGGGGGAGGAAGGCAAGGCAATTAGGGTTAAGTGACTTGCCCAAGGTCACACAGCTAGTAAGAATGTCCAAGGCTCTATTTGAACTCAGTCCTCCTAACTCCAGGGCTGCTGCTCTATTCACTGCAACACCTACCTGTCCCAAGAGGGTTTATTCTTACAAAAAGCCTTGGGTGAGACCCAGAGGCTATTTGTACAAAAAGTCACCAAAACCCATTGGGAATTTAAAATCAGTGAAGAAGAAAGAAAAAGAGGAAGGTAAAGTGGAAGGGAGAAAGAAAAAAGTCAAAAGATTGCTCCATACTTGAATTGCAGTTTAAGTGTGTTTTTTTTTATTTTATTATCTATTTACTTGAAGCTTCCACAGAATGTAAAAAAAAAAAAAAGAACCAAGTTTCCCTAAGTTAATTGGATATTTTGGAATATATACTTCCCCTAAATTTTTCCCTTAATATAGTAGATGTGAAGTTGAAATGGAATTAAAGGTCATCTCACCAAACTCAGTTTATAAATGAAAAAACTGAATCCCAAGAAGTGGATAGATGTGTCCAAGGCCACTAAGTGGCTGGCCTGTGTTTCTAACTTGTCAGTTCTCAGACTGACAATTCTACCTATTGGGTAACAGTTCAGAATTCATTGCCCACCAAATTGAAATAACTTCTCATGCCCAAACTGTCTCTTCCAGCCCTTCTGCTGGACTAGTGAAATCCCTTTGAACTCTCTTGGGTTTTGCTTGGCTTTTAACTTGGCACTTTACCCATCAGAAACAGCAGCAAGTCCTAGCATGGAGTATTTCTCATTAGGTACAAAATGGCTTTAAATTTAAAAGGAAAGGAAAAATAAAAAGATATTGCTTTTCCAGATGACTACTATTTAAGACCTGAGGATTGTTTTCTGAATAGATAAAATGAGGAAAGGAAGTTTTAGCAGAAAGAGCTGGTTCCAGGCTTTAGTAAAGAGCTAATGAATTCAGTACCACAGTTACTGAGTATCTTCTAAGTGAAAGAAACAAGCCTTCCCCCCCGTTTTTTTAAGCAACTGGAATTTATGGTGCTTTAAAAGTTTTAGTGTAGTTTCTACACTAAGAGGTACCTTGTAGAGCAGGGGTTCTCAACCTTCCTAATTCAATGACCCTTTAATACAGTTCTTCATGTTGTGGTGACCCCAACCATAAAATTATTTTCATTGTTACTTCATGAATGTAATTTTGCTACTGTTATGAATCGTAATGTAAATACCTGATATGCTGGATGTATTTAAATTGAACATAGCCCACAGGCTGAGAACCGCTGTTGTAGAGGGTCAGCCAGTCACCAAGCATTTATTGAATGCCTACTACACGGCAGTTTTATTCAATCCTTACAACAAATGCAAGATACATAGTGCTTATAGTATTATCCTGTTTTCCAAAGGTGGAAACTGAGACTCAAAGAGATATTATAACTTGTGCAAGATCACCTGTCTAATAAGAAGAGTGAGGACTTGATTCTCAACTTTTTGCTGCCAAGTTCATTTTTCTACACCATGCTGCCACCTACCCTTGTACCACCACTATCAATATTTCTATATCTCTCAGCAAGCCAGGTCAACATTGGGCTGTTGGTAGTTTGATTTCCTACTGGAAGAGAAGTTTCTTTTACGCTTCATTTAAAAAGTGAAACAAGGTTGTCAATCCTATATGATTCTTTTCTTATTATAGTGCTTTTCTCAGGAAGAAGACAGGACTAAGTGCCTGGAGGGGAAAGTTACCTTATTAGATACTTATTCAGCCACCATATCCAAATAGCTAGATAGATCAGATAACCATTTACAATTTCTGAAAATTCCCCTTCTGAACATTGGATGCTAAAGTGCTATGGGTTAATATCAGTCCTCACTCTTGGTATTTAATATGGAATTTTCAGAAACAGATGGGTCATTCAGTAACTTAAGGACTGATGTTTTCATTGGCTTGGTCCTACATTAGCAAGAGACCCAAACTTCTTAGAGCATTATATTTAGAATAAGAAGACCTGGGGTTTGAGTCCTAGCTCTGCTGCTTACAAGTTATGGGACCTTAGAAAAAATAATTGAACCTGTTTGGACTTCACTATCCTAATCTGCAAAATGAGGTGCCTGGAATTACATGATCTCTAAAGTCTTTTTCAGCTGCTTATCCTAATGATCTGATATATCCACAGAAGAAATAAAATATTTCCATCACTCTTTATTAGTTGCCATATCTGTTTGATAAAATGGATTCTAAGGTTCACTCTTGCTCTAAAGGTTTATGACACAAACAGTCAGAACTCAGAGGAGAGGATGGAAGCCAACAGTTCTATTCATAGACACATACTAAGGATCAGTTTATTCAGAGTGTTCCAAAAGTCTTATTAGCTTAAAACTGCCCTAAGACTTTTGGAAAACCCTGTATTTTGCAAAGCCAAGAATGACTTTGCAATTATCTGGTTAATTTAGGCTAGGTAATTAAGCTAGATATTTCAGCTTGTCATCCAACTATGCAAATTACTAGATTGTGGAGGAATTATGTTGTAATTCGGAGTGCTGAACTTGACATTAGATACCTCAGTTTGCATCCCACCTCCAGCAATTAAATATCATGTGATCCTGGGCAAATCATTTAACTTTTTAAAATCTCCGTTTATCTATAAAATACAGATAAAGTATATATATAAATAATAATAAAATTTATATATACATATAGATAATATATTTAATTATAGATATATAATGTTTTATATAAATATGGATAGTTATAGATAGAGAGATAGAGAGATAGAGAGAGAGAGAGAGAGAGAGAGAGATAGATAGATAGATAGATAGATAGATAGATAGATAGATAGACAGTTATGGATAATCCCTATAAATAAATATAAATGAAACGAGGCTCAAATGAGATGGTTTGTAAAGCATTTTATAAGCCATAAAGTGGTATGTAAATGTCAGCTACTATTACAGTATTTGAACATAGGATCTAAAGATAGATAAGACTCTTCAGGACATTTTATCTAATCCCTTTACTTGATAAACGAGGAACCTGACACCCTGAGAGGTTAAGTGATTTGTCCATAGTCACATGGATTAAAGGGCCAAGGACAATATATGAACCCATACCCTCTTACTCTAAGTTCTTTCCACTGTTTGCTTTACCTTCCTCTTCAATAAAATAAACTGAATAATAACCAAAAACAACTTTGTACTCTAAGCATTAACTAAGACATTTTAGCTAGGAAAAGAATATAACTTCAGGAAATATAATTAATGAAAGCAATTTTTCTGAATTACCCTAACAGGCAGTCTGTTGATGGAGAGGGGTTTGTCAGTAGCAACACAGAACTCTTACAGTCCACATCAGTGGTTCTCAACCTTCCTAATGCCATGACCTTTTAATACAGTTCCTCATGTTGTGGTGACCCCCAACCATTTGCTACTTCATAACTGTAATTTTGCTACTGTTATGAATCATAATGTAAATATCTGATATGTAGGATGTATTTAAATTGAACATAACCCGCAAGTTGAGAGCCGCTGTTCTACCTGCTTGGCCAGACTGTGTTCTTATCTGCTGTATTTCTTAGTTACAAGTTTGTCACCTTTGCAAAGTTTTTCCCATCACTAGAATCAGTTTATTCCTTCCTAGAAGAGAGTAATAGCACGTGTCGGCTAGTTTGTGATGTGAATTGTACTTTTTACACTCTTCTTTCAGACACTGAGAGCAATGATAAAGTATCCTGGGAATTCTTTCTAATGCCTACTATCAGAGGAATTTGACTAGCCTTCATTGGGGAAACATTCACACCTTTTGGGAGATATGGTTTCTTTAAAAAGCAATCTAATTTACATAAATGTATCTAGCAGAATATCGTTTGACAAATTATATTACCTTTTATCAAATAATACTTTGGCAGAGAGAAAGAGTTATTATAGCTTCCTCAGGGGTCTCTCTATTAAACCCACCTTAGGTGCTAGGAAAATCTCATTCTATATGAATGGGTCTTTGGATTACATATGAGACCAAGAAGCAACCCCCTCAGTTCTCATTCTGCAAATGATTAAGACTATTACTTGGCATGACTTCTAACCAAGTTGTTTTTGGCAAATGTTTCAGGAAAATTTTCCAGTCTCACCCAAGATTATCATAAGCAAGGCCTCACTTTCCTCCCTTCTGTACTATGTACATGAAATTAATATCTTGGAAACCCTGAGAACTCAGTCTATTGCTTTTCCTGACTAAATCTTCTACAAGGACTTAATGGAATGGAAAAGCACTCACTTATTAAAAGTTTACTATGGGCTACACATTGTGCTAGGCGATGGGGATACAAACAGAAAAACAAGATAGTCTCTGTTCTCAACGAACTCACATTCTAATTGGATGAGACAACATATAGACAGGTTCAGTTTCATGACCAACATAAAAGTCATTTGGTGTTTGGGACTTGGCAGGTAAAGAAACAGGGCAGGTGGCAAGACTCCAAGGATCTTGGAAGAAATCATTGGGCAGATGGTCCCTGGCCAATAATTATTGGGAAGAAGATAGTAGACCCAAGGGTCAGAGTTTAATAGAGTTCTGGGTTACCTCTGGCAGAGAAGAGGATAAAGGTATCAACATCTTGTATCTAAACGAGATTTTGTGTCAAGGGTCCAGTGGGAACTGGAAGATGAGGATTGGGTCAGAAAAAGGAAAGGAAAAATTTCCTGTTCCTACCATGGCAGATATTGGTAGTGTTGGGCCTTTCATTGCTTTCATAGGAGCTATTATTCCTGGGTCCAGTTCAAGAATATTAATATCTTGCTATGTATATAAATTTACCCGTAAATTTCTCTAATCGTGCGGTATAGCAAAAAGTACTCTGGATTTATGGCCAAAGAACCTGGATTCAGATCCTGTCTCTGCTACAACTCTCCTTGTATGTCACTAGCCAAACCATTTCACTTTATTTGAGCCTCAGCCATCACATCTTCAGAACAAACTTTGGAAAGAATCAAATAAAAATGCTGACAGCTGATAATCAAGTCAGTAGATGATAAGACAGCACCTGACTGTCTTTGATAAATTCAAGGCAATCCACCTCCTTGAAGTGCATCTTCTGCTACTAAAGGAACTATCTGTGCCACTATTAGTACTATTTCTAAGATTTGGGAAACAGGCACAGTACCATATGATCACAGACAATAAGACGGTGACCTTGAAATCCTTTCTCTGAGAAAGCTCTAGAATGTATTGTTAAAGAGAGGATAGTAAATGTCTACAAAAGGAATGTTGCTGTTGATCCTACATTTTCTAAGACCAGTGACATCATGGGTGATGTCTTGACTCACATGTGAATTAGATTTAAGATGAGGTAGAGTTGTGAAAAGTCATTAACTTTAGTCTCTCTTCCAGAATCATCAAATTGAGACAAAAGTTAGGACAATCGCTGATTGCCCAGGTGGCAGTGGATGACCTTGGTGTCTTTGATGTCTGACCAAGCTCTATGCACTCCACAGCTTTTGCTTCAGCCACCTTCATGACCATTGGGACAAATTGTTCTCATCCACTCATTCCACTCAGGAAGAAAAAGGAAGCAGTGCTTACATAAAGCCAGCTGGCCTTCATAAAAACAGACCACACAAGACTGACTTCAGTCCCTCCTTTTTGGAAAGGGGAATGCAGTAGGTATAATTTACTTTTATTTTAGCAAAGCAATTAATAGAGTATTTCATGCTATTGTTCTGGAGGAGATGGAGAGATATGAACTACATGAAAATACAATTATATGAATTCAGAAATGAACGGATGGTTGGAGTCCAAGAGCAGTTGTCCAATATCAACATGGTAAAATGTCTTCAATGGAACACTACAGAATCTGTGATTAGCAAAGGGCTATTTAACCTATGGGGACAATTGGTGGTAGAATGAGGACTTGAGATCAAATCTGACCTCAGACACTTCCGAATTGTGTGACTCTGGACAAGTCACTAAACCTTGTTTGCCTCAGTTCTTCATCTATAAAATGAATTGGAGAAGGAAATGGTGAACCACTCCAGGATCTTTGCCAAGAAAACCCCAAATGGGGTCACGCACAGTCAGACGTGACTAAAAACAATCAAACACACACGTTTAAAAATTTAATCAAAACTTGGATAAAGGAATAGATGCCCTGCCAGACTAATAGGACAAGCTAGCACACTAGATTACAGAATTAAAAATCCAGAAAGATCTTAGTAGGTTAGTAGAGCACTGGGCTTGATTTAATGAAATGAAATTCAGTTAAGGACAAATGTACAGTTGGATGCAAAAAATATATATATAATTCACAAGTTCAAGATGGAGAAGGCATGACTAGATAGCAGTTTGTGTGAAAAAAGATATAGGGGTATTAGTAAACTAGATGCTAAATAAAGGTCAGCAACGTGATATAGCAGCCAAACAAACAATGCTTCTGGTCCATTTGACAATGAACTTTGTTAAAGGAGATATATTCTAGGAATACAGAAGGTCATAGTCCCACCGACTAGGACTACCCACAAATAGCTATCGTGGTTTTAGGACACTGATAAGCTAGAGAAAGTCTAGGAAGAGAAACAGAATAATGAAAGGCCTTTAGCAGATGTCCTAAGAGGAGGGGTTGAAGGAAATGAGGATGTTTGGTCTGGAGAGAAGATTCAAGGGCAAGATTATAGCTTTCCTCAAATATCTGAATGACTATCATGAAGAAGAAAGATTAGACTTGTACTGTTTGACCTCAGAGTACAGAATCAGGAGGAGTAATTGCAAACCAATGAGTAGTGGTTGCAAGGAGGCAAATATAGGCTTCGTGTCAGGAAGGAACAAAATAAAAAATTAAACAACCAAATTAACAATTAGAGCTATCGAAAAGTAAAATGTGCTGCCTCAACAGTCGTTCTCTGAAGTTCTCAAGAAAAGGCTGAAGGCCAACTTGTCCTGCATTTCATAATGTAGATTTTGTGATTCTGTGCTAAGTGGACTCAAGGGTAAAGGTACCCATGCTTAACTGCTCTACAGTGCTAAGGAGGGAGGAGTCTATGGGAGGCTATGTAGTGTAATGGATAGAAAGTTCCAACTTGTAATCTTAAGTTTGAAAACCTCATTTCCAGCACTTATTTGTTACAGAACCATGAACAAATGGCTTAAGATCTCTAAACTTCATTTCCCCCATCCGTAAAATTACAATAATAGCTCCTCTGAAAGCAATGACTATTAATAACCAATGATTTGGGGAGATTCAGATTTTCCCCTTTTTCTTTTATCCTCATTTCAAGACCTCAGTCTCTGTTGGTTGAATTAACTTTTCCTCTATCTGATCTCACCCAACCTTACCAGGAATCTCAAGCCTAAGGTGAATTGCATTCAGTCAAGCTTGGGTGAAAATAGATCCTTGTGTTTAGATTGCTCAAGGCTGGGGTGGTCTGAGTATTAGGATAGACTCTACTTGATGTGATTTCATTCCAGGACCCTCATTATAATATAGCCCAGCCTCTCAGAGCAATATCATTCTCTCATTAATTGCTAACTAATCAGAGTTGATTACCACCCCCAGGAACACCCCTCTTCCAAGGGGCATATAAGCTGTGAGCCTGCCACATGATTGCCTTTGGTCTAAGAGAGAGGGATGGTCAAATGACCATTCTTTTATTAATTAACATGTTACCAATATTAATAAAATGATTGAATTACCCAGAAATTATGTCTCTTGAAATCTTTATATGTCACACCTCCATAGAGTCATTATGAAGCTAAAAGGAGATAAATTATTTAAATCCCTTTGTAAAACTCTATAGATACCAGCCATTTGTAGAAGATACACTATGGAGTAAATTTTCTATAATTCTTTGGGAGAAAATAGTATCATTCATTGAGGGAATGATTCCATAGCATCGCAACATCACTCAGGACACACTCTGATTGGATCAGTGCACTCCTAGTGTGAAACTTTAAAAGAAAAGTTTTGTAGGGGTAGCAAGACTGGTGATATGGGTGTCCAGTGTATAAATAGCTAATGGTCTGCCTGCCTGGGGCAGATTACACCTGCTGTTAAAGGTTAAACTATACCAGTGAGATTAATGTAAAAGCTGGAAGCCAGGCTGATAATCACACTATCTCCTCTTTCTTGTCTTTCTTACTCTTTTCCTAACAGGTTAATTGCCCACCCCACCCTCATTCCTGCATTCTTAACTGAGCTATCCTGTGTTTTGCTCTTCTCTGTCTAGATTCCCAGTTACTCTAATAGCTCCAAATCCTTCTAAATGGCACTGCCATCTTTCCCCCATCACTACCACCCCTCCCAAGGAAATAAATTCTCAGGTCCTCTTCTCTGGGCCTTTGTATCTGACCAACAGCATTTGCCTAGAACAATGGCACATCAGCGACTCAATTATGCTTCAGCTCCTTTGGCTTTTCCCTGCCCACACAGTAATTTAGGGGAGGAAATTTGTGTTGTAGACTCGGAACACTGAGTTTCAAATCATTGCAGTTGCCTTGTATAAACATAGCCTAAATCTACAAGGGGACTGACTCTGGATTTCTGTACCCTGACAGAACTTTCACCTCTTTTAATGGACACTCGATTGATGTTTTGGGAGTTGGGATTGGTTTAATACTTGGCAATTTCTCCATCCTTTCTCTAGAATGAGTATGCAATTAACAATTCCTTCCTACCTTTTGCTTTAGGAAGAAAAAGAATTGAGTTTTTCAGACAGAAAGGGCTAGATATATAACTACAAAGGAATATTACCAACATTACAAAAAGATGAATTTAAGCAGCAGCACCAGTAGCAACATCTCATCATCATCATTCTAGACTTTACTCTCAATACTTTTTTATTCATCTACAGAAAACAGTCATTTAATTCACCTATTCAATAGCTTGCAGAACATTAAATAGAAAATCATAGGAAGTCGGCAACAAGTCCCAGGCTTATTTCTATCTAATATTCGTTTAAAAAGATGAGAAAAATAACAATAATAATAATAAATCATTTAATCTATCAGGGTAATAGCTCCCTGAACACTCAAATAAATGAATAATAATAATAAAATGTCAGCTTAGCTTGATAATGTTTCTATCAGATTTCCTATCAATCATAGAGAGGAAAATATCAAAATAATAATAATTTATGTGTCTGTAGCAATTTAAAGCTTGCAAAAAACTTTACATTATCATATAATTCTATTCTTTTAACATAGTAACACAGAAGCTTACCATGGAAATCATTATTCCCACTTATAAGTAAACTGAGGTTAAAAAAAAAGTAAAAAACCTGCAGATGACCTAATTTGTACAACTTTGTTACATTTCCATGATAAAATATTTTTATTTAGAAGACCTGCAAGGCAAATGGAAGGATAATTCCATCTTCTTCAGTCATTTCCAAGGTATAATTTCCCTAGATCTGGAACTAGTTTTAAGATTAAGCTAACCCCAACATTTCCATGCCATATGAGTTAGGGGGTAAAAATAAAACCCAGACCACCAAACTATACCAAGGACTCTTATCCAAGTACAGGCCAATTTATCCTTTAAACGAGAGCATTTGGTTAGCATACTGCTACTATAATGGGCCTACTGAGGTTTCCAGCTCCAATGACCCACAGGTTTACTGTAAGAGGATTGGAATGAAGTATCCCATATGGTGAAGCACTTCCCAGCCAGAAAATCCTCTGAATACATAATCCTAGTTCACAGAAAGCAGGTTGAGTAATGGTGGGGAACCTTTCCTAAAATAGGGTTTTTAAAAAAACAAAGCAATTAATTTTTTCTAATATCTTTAAAGTTATAAAACAAGTAAGAGACAACTCATAAGCAAGACTCCCAAAATATCATCAAATAATTTTCCTTGTTTTATTGCTTTGCCATCAGCCACAATGGTTTGATTAAACAATAATTCTACCAAGGTTACTACTGTAGATATACAGGGTGTTCCTAAAGTCTGGACACAGAAGAAATCTCATTAACTATGCATATTTTCAAGAAATTAAATGAAGGAAATTTTCAACAACATTTTATTTAATTAGCATAAATGAGATTTCATAGGAAGATATAGGAGACACATAGGAAATCTCACTAATTAATTAAATTAATCTAATTAATATGGAACATAGTCCCCAATGGCTAATGAAAGCTTTTATTACGTATGAAATTGTCATGGCTAGAATATATGCTAACTAAATAAAATGTTGTTGAAAATGTCATTCATATCATTTCTCAAAATATGCATAGTTAATGAGATTTCCTAAGTGTCCAGACTTTAGGGACACCAGTCATAAATTTTAACACTGGTAACATATTGCTTTTGATTTGAATTTTTTTTCTAATTTCCACATGTTTTTTTTTCCCAATTGAAAAACACAAAGAGATCAGAATGACATTTCCATTTAGGAAGAAAAAAGCATCCTTTATGACACCTGACAGACATTTCTGAATTTATAATACATTTGGCGTGGGAGAAGCCAGTGTTGCCTTCTCTGTAATTTATTTCTTGGGCATCTTTCAAATGAAATTCCTGGACCATTAGTTTCAGCAACCCTAAGTATTATTTGCTTGGTCCTGGAGTTCACTATTAGCTAAATTACTCCTCTCTGTTTATACAATATTTTGGTAAGTTTTCTCCATAGCAACTAATGAGACCCTGAGGGGGAAGAAAGCATTGAAGCACAACTTATGATTTACAAAAGTGGATCAGTCATTCTGTCCCATCCCCTAGGTTTTTTAATGACTTTATTGTGAATCAGAAATTGAGTATTATCTTTGCCTTTGCTCTATGAGCCAAAAAGAACCTAACTGAAGCCAGCTATTGTTACTATGCAGATATGAATTGATTATGCCCACCTTATCTGAACAGAACGTGAAGGGCATGCCTAGCATTCAAGACCCTTTTATGCATTTTGGTGAAAAGAGACTTTTAGGCCGCATGGGTCTTATGATTAGGAACATACCCAGAGTTATGCCAAGTAGTGCCGTTTTAGAAAGAAAAGGAGATCTGAGAAACAGACAATCCAGATCTGGGATGTGATGAATTAAGTTTTATTGGGAGTTTTAGTTGGTGTTCCAGCGATCATTTGCCTTCTCTTCCCTATTATTATTAGAACATTTGGCTTTTAGAATTCTGAAGCTAACAAAATGTAGAGGTCACCAGCTTTCAAGCAAAAGCAGGTGTTCCAGCTGTTTCTGATATCTGCTGACAGTTCCTCCCTGATAATTTCAGTCTTGTTATACACCATATGTGGGGAGCATGAATGTAGGATGTATAGGGGAGGGGGTAATACTGGAGAGGAGGGCATATGGGAGATAATGGATGAGTGTGGAGAGGGAAGGAATGAAAACAGTCTATAAAAAGAAACAGAAAATAAAAGCAAAAAGACTTTGTAGGTTTCTAAAAGGTTTTAATTTTCTTTCTTAATTTGGTGGGAGAAAGTAGGAAAGGGGAAAAAGATTTTTTATTGATTGACAAAAGAGTGACATAGATAGATAGATAGATAGATAGATAGATAGATAGATAGATAGATAGATAGATAGATAGATAGATAGATTTAAATAAAAGCACAAGGGCTCAAATTAAAGCTAGTGGATTGCAGGATAAATTTTAATGCTGAATAGTTCCTAAAAATGCTTCAGTATTGATGTGGCCTATATCTACTTCTTTCTTCTTTTTTACTTTCTATCTTCAAGGTTTATTTTGCTTTCTGCCTTCCCACACATGCCAGAACTCAGACCTCAGAATTCTTTCATCTAAGATTTCCCCCTCCCTCCCACCTTTTTCTCCTCCTAGTCCTCATCTTTTTTTTTCTCCTTCCCTATTGAGAGTTATACAAGTATAGATGCTTTTTTATCTTTCCATCACTCCCCTCCAGGACTTCTCAAGGCCAATATTACTCATACCAGGAGATCATTGCTTGATAACAGGTCTTCTGTCAGTTTCTTAACTTCACAAGGTAAATCTTCTGCTATCTTTCAATAAGATCAGGATAGATACTCAGTTGGAGTCCAGGAAAATGATGACAAATCTTTTTCTCCATAATCAGCCTTTACAGTGTTATAATATTGTACAAAGCTTAGATTTGGGAATATTTTGCATTTTACTCTGAGTATCAATGTTAGAGTCAGCCTCCAAATAGGCTAAATAAACTTAGGATATCGCCCCTAAGGTGACACTTCTGACCTCAACGTCATGGTCTATGTGGACATATGTCTTCATTTATGAGAGTTTGTAAGTTTATAATTGCTATGGAAGGGGCAGCTAGGTGGCGCAGTGATTAGAGCACTGGCCCTAGAGTCAGGAGGACCTGAGTTCAAATTTGAACTCAGACACTTAACATTTACTGGCTGTGTGACCGTGGGCAAATCACTTAACCCCAATTGCCCTGCCTTCTTCCCCTCTAAAAAAAGGCAAAAAAAAAATTAATAATATCTATGGAAACAAAAAGTTTTTAAAAACGACTAATTATTTTTATGGGATCATAAACTATTACAGATTGGTGGGACTGTAGAAATCAGCTTCCCTGTCAGCTTACAAAGAAGGAAACAGATACCCAGAGAAGGCGTCAGTAAATTAATAAGTATTTATGGAGTGATTATTTTGTGCCAGGTACTATCCTAAACACAGGGAATGCTGTTGTTGTTGATAATTCATTTTCAAAGAGAACCAATAGCATCATGGGCAGGTGTCTTGACTTAACTCATGAACTGGACTTAAGTGAGGCCAAGAGGCACAAACTCACTCTCTCCTAGAGTCACAGAAGTCCAGTGGCAAGACAAAAGTCAGACCAACTGGAGATGGCCCTATTAGTGTCCTTGATGTTTGACCAAGCTCTAACACTGCATAACCCCTGATTCAACCATGTTCATGAATGTTGGAACAAATTGTTCTCATCCACTCATTCCTTCAGGGAAGAAAAGAGAAACAGCATTTACCAAAGGCCAGTATGGCTTCATCAAAAGCAGACCATGTAACACTAACTTCAATCTCCTTTTTTTTGGACATAATTATTAAACTATAATAAAAGGGGAATGCAATATATCTATATAGAGAGAAAGAGACATAGACATAGACATAGAAAACAGACATATGTATATGTATAAAATGTATGTATTTTATAAACATTTATATATATTTATATATTGTGTATATATAATATATATATATTTTGGGAATATTTTGCATTTTATTCTGAGCATCTGAGCATTTATATATAAATATATATTTTATATGCATTTTATATACATGTAAAAACACATTATAAAAATACATGTGAAATATATACAATTTACTTTTATTTTAGTAAAAAGATTAATAAAGTATTTCATACTATTATGAGTACAAATGATGATGGCCCAGGATGCAGTGGATGACCTTGGTTTCTACCACACATGACCAAGCTCTAAGCACTCCACAGTGCCTGCATCAGCTGCCTTCATGGCCCTTGGAACATACTGTTCTCATCTGCCCATTCAACCAGGGAATATCTTTACATGCTTAGAGGTAGAAATTCCCTTAACTCCATGATGATTCTGAGGCCTGTTGGTTACCCTCAATTTGTTTTGGCCTGTCTGCTGAGATGGTTTACTTTGGTGTGGGCTTTGCATGTGTTGCAGCTTCTTGGAGCTAGAGGTAATTGGGTGAAAGGTGGCTGAGTATTCCTGAAAAGAGCTCAGGCAACCCTCACACCAGGGGTTCTAGTCCTCCCTGAAGACACTAGGAATATAAAGAAAGGCAAAAACACATTCTCTACCTATGAAGGGCTTGTGTTGTAATGACATAGACAATATGCAGATAACTCAATACATACAAAATATATGCAGAGCAAATGGAAAGTAACCTCAGAGGAAAGATACTGAGGGGGAAGGGAAGAGAGGACCAAGAAAGACCTCCTGCTGTAAGTGGGATTTGAGCTAAATCTTAAAGGATTCAGAGGTAGGATTCAGGAGGCAGAAGTAAAAAAGGAAAACATTCCCAGCATGAGGGTACTTTATAGATTCAGAACATAGAGAGTTGTGTGCAAGTATTTAATGTTAATGAAATCAGAAGATCTTCCATGCCCCTTTCTATTGGCACCTGCTAAAGGCACTTAGCTCCTTACTTCAAATTAACTCCTTGGGAGTAGTTAACACCTTAACAGGAAGGGGCAGAACAGAGAGGAGCTATACTGTATATGAGGAAGAGAACCAGGAGGACCTTCAGATTTTCTCAGTCACCACCTGGAGACTACACGTTTTGCTGAGATCTTCTTTCTGCAGCTTTTACCGAGAACTTCCAAGGACCAGGCTGAGGAGCTGTCATGAGGGAGCCTGTTCTATTCATGAAGGCTTGGGAATATGGGTCTTCACTGCATTAATCATATGTATCAACTTAGTGACCACTATAATGACTTTGGCTTTCTGCTTCTGAGACTTGTCCTTCTGGTTCTGGGACTCAGTGTTCTGGTTTCTGAATAAAGACCTTGGTTCTGCCCTCCATGTGGAGAGTTTGCTACATTTTGTGATTCACAACTATACCAGCATATTCATAACCACCACGGTTGTTGTGAATAATTGCATTAGTGATACAAAGTAACAGAATGTAGACCACTGAAGTTTGTCAAATCCAGCCTCAGATACTTCCTAGCTATGTGATGCTGTGCAAGTCACCTAACTTTGTTTGCCTCAGTTCCTCATTTATAAAATGATCTGGACAAGGAAAACAGCAAAACTGTCCAGTATCTTTGCCAAGAAAACCTAAGTGGAGTCATGAAGACTTGGACATAACTGAAATGATCCAACAACAAAATGAAGTTGAAGAATCATTAAGCATGGGTTTGACACTTCTATGCAACTCAACTAAGACTCCCAGGTGGTTTGTGGGGACCTATTGACCTTCTGTTTCTCTGTAAGTTCAGTACACTGGTAATAGTTCTGCCTCCTACAACATAGGAAGTCTGTCCCACCTGACCAACCTCTTTTGTTTTTCAGAGTAGATGTATACCTTCTCCAGTTGATCTGATATGCAAATAATACATAACTAGAAGAGATAGACTTCAGGAAACACATGAGTCAGTTTTAGGATGTATTTGCCTAAAATGCTAATGTAATATTCTTTTTTGATACTTCAAGATAACTGTGATTCATCTGAGTGGGTTCCCTTTCCATCAATACAGATCTTAACTTGCCAGGGAATTTATAGATGGTATTTTCTACATGAAGTAGAAGGTTGGAGTCAATGAGCTCTGAGCTTCCTGACTCTAAGAGAAAGAAAGGAAGAAAGAAAGAAAGAAAGAAAGAAAGAAAGAAAGAAAGAAAGAAAGAAAGAAAGAAAGAAAGAAAGAAAGAAAGAAAGAAAGA
>CM053600.1:70774797-70821799 GCA_028646575.1 Pseudocheirus occidentalis | reverse complement strand
GGAGGAGGAGGAGGAGGAGGACGAGGAGGAAGAGGAGGAGAAGAAGGAGGAGGAGGAGGAAGAGGAAGAGGAGAAGAAGAAGAAGAGGAGGAGGAGGAGGAGGAGAGAAGAGAAAGGGATAACTGTTTCTTCTTTAGGAGAGGATAGGCACATGATTATACAATTAAAGAAGCAAGGGATGGACTCATGCTATGGGGGGAAGCAAAAAAAACTAGATATTCCCCTCTAACTCTGAGTTATTGCGCCAGTAAAAGTCCACTGGAAAATGGGGATTTCCACTCTAGAAATAATCAAGTTAATTTCCCTTCTCTGTGATGTTCAAATCTTTAGGTTAATAGCATAAATATGGGAGCCTTTACAGGTCCCTGAATTGAAAATGGTCCTCACTGGTGTGTTGGGAGTTGCCTGTGTAGCAACCCTAAGTTTATTTCTCTTCTGAAGGGGAATCTAAAACCTTGTGCTAGTACTACAAAGCTAATGGCCTTTGGGGTTCCTGGGGTAAAGAGTGGTGGCAATAGAATGACAACAACCCCAAGTTCATTTCCCCTCCATAAGGGAACTGAGGCTCTTAAGGCTGTACCGTAACACTAAAGTAGTATATTGTGCCTTGGAGTGAAAAAGGGGACTTGTGAAAGAGGTCATACAACGTCAAATGTATGAGGTCCAAAAAAAGGTCATTGAAGTCACTGACTAAGAGGTTATTGGTGACCTCTGAGAGAATATTTACAGTTTAGGGGGAAAGACAGAAGCAAGCAACGTACTTCAAGCAGAAAGCTGAGGCAATTGGAATAGTCTGTTCCTTCTAAAAGTCTCTTTGTGATATCATTTATTTTGCTCCTAATCTCCTTCCTTTTCTCTTTTTCTTTCAGTACCATATTCCACATTTTTAAGCTGTACTAATTTTAACTTCTATTAATTCTGGATTGTTGTTGCTTGTCCTTCATTCTTAAAGAGTACCAATGATATCAAAAGGGTGATATCTTGACTTGCAAGTGAATTGGATTTAAGTGCGGCAGAGCTGGGCAAAGCCATCAGCCTCATTCTCTGCTCTAGAGTCATCAAAGTCCAGTGGCAAGGCTTAGGTCAAGATGACCACTGATGCCCTGATTCTGGAACAAGCCGAAAAGACCATAACATTTCCTCCAAAACAGGAGATTTTGGACATTTTGATTCAAGAGTAACTAAGTAAAAAAGAAGTGTGAAAATCCTGCATTAGTGATCTGCACACTTGCCCTCAAGACAAGAAATTGCATTGCTGATAGCAGATTTCAACAGAGGCCCCTAAGAGTCAATTTCTATTCTTTTAAGGGGGTAACAGTGACTGGAGGACCAGAGGAAGCATGTTAACAAGACAGGTGCCTTTTTTCTAGAATCATGATTTGAACAAGACAGCCTTAGACATAACAAAGAATATTATAGTCTATTCTACAGTTTTTTCACTCAAGCAGAAAATCCTCAAAACAAGCACTTAAGATTGAGGTTAAATTCCAGGCAAGCTTGAATACTAGAAACAAAATGGGAGGGATTTATTTTCAGAGGATCATCTGAACTAAAAATAAGTTTCTTGATTTTTTTTTCCCCTTTTGGAGATGTGGAGGAGGAAATCCCCGAAAGCACTTATACTCAGCAAGCCAGTCAAGATAGAAAGCATTGTGCAGGAGATAGATCATATTTCACAAAATTGGAAGTTTTGAGTGCAATTTAGTGGCAATTTAGTGGTGACCTTTGATGTCTCTCATTCTTTTCCATTCCTTCTGGACACATTTCTCGACCAGCTTGTTGAAATGGTTTAGATCCCTATCAGAAAAAAACGAAATAAATGTATTGGAAATAACAAGCTCACCTTATTTGTTATCCTGAAGAAACATTGCAATTACAAAATTATTTTCAACAAAGAAAAAGGATAGGCAAAGATAGGAGGGAAAATATTTTTAAAGGTAGGACAAAGAAGAAAATTGGAGGAAAAAATGGAGGGGATGAAATTTAAGTTATTGCCTTTTCCTCTCAATCTCTCCTTGTCTAAAGCCAAGGAAGAAAATGAGTTTTCCCATCTCTTGTATCTGATAAGATAACCAAGTTTCTTTTTGTTAATACCTCATTCTATATATTTTAATATTATTCTTTCCTCCCCCCTGAAATCCATGGTGACATACCCTCTTAAATTAGTTTTGCTTTTATTTTTTAATATTAGACGTAAGAATCAAGGTGCCTTCTATTTGCCAAGATGCACTGGCAGTCAGCCAAAAATAAAACATTTCTAGAACTGAATATGTAGTAACATTATCTGTTATGGTAACATAGATTTACTTGTTCTATCTCCCCAACACTGACTGAATCTCAAAATTTTCTTTTGATGCCTTTGTTTCTATTCAAGTATCCAGAAGTTTGTTATGGCTTTAACATCACATATTCATAGTGCACTTTGATTGTTCCTTTTCTTTTGGAAGGTAGAAAATCAAGCTTCAGCTTGAAGAGCAAATCATGATTTTAAGAGATTCATTACAAATGACTTTTATGCTGAGCATATCTTAAGGCAACAGGGCTGATACTGGAAACAAGTTGGGCACCTGGAGAGGCATTAGAAAATGTTGACAGGAATAATTCCTCTAGAGCAGTTTTCTGACTACAAACCTATATGCTTGTCCTTTTCTCCTAGCTTTCTATTTTCCCCTATTTATCACAGTATTCTGAGGCATTTTTTTTGCTTTTTTGGGGGGAGGGCAATTGGGGTTAAGTGACTTGCCCAAGGTCACATGGCTAGTGTTAAGTGTCTGAGGTCATATTTGAACTCAGGTCCTCCTGACTCCAGGGCTGGTGCTCTCTTCACTGTGCCCCCTAGCCTCCCCTGTTCTGAGGCATTTCTTATAAAATATGCTTAAAAGACATTCAAACCATTACTTGGACTTCTAGTTTAAAAATGACCTCAAAAATGTTCTTATGAGGGTGGAGATGAGAAGATGGGAAGAAGGGAACTTGGTTCCTGGGCATGTCTAAAATTCATGTAGTGGTCAACTTTAAAATGTTAGAAAGTATGACCTTTGTTTTTTTGTGCCAATACAAGGTGAGAATATTCCATTCTTGAGGGGGTGGGAGGTTATTTGTCCATACCTCCTTGATGAGTTATTGTCCTGGGTTCTTGTCCCATTGAAACTATATTTAGTATAATTGACTGGGTCCTCTTCAGTGTGGTTATGAACCACAACCTTAGTCTTGGACACAAAAAAATGAGGTATTTTCAACATTAGAAGAAAATCCATATCTTTTAACTTTTAAAAGTTGACCAGTTCTGATCAAGTCACTTATACTTACAAGTGTGATACGTGGGCCAAGGCTTAACCCACCTTCTTTATCACCAGACAATCATATGAACTAGAACCAGTTCTGGGGGGGCTGATTCAAAGCAAGTAAGCTACCTTTTTGTCTTATTGCTCCTACCCCAGAAATTAACCCCAGGATATCTTCAAACTAAAAGTTAGGTTCAGGTCATATCTAGGTTTCCCAAAATGTGGGTAACATTGTCAAGTTTCACATAGGCATACAATATATAATATGGTTATAAACAGATAATTCATCATCTCAGAAAGGGCCTAACATGCCAAAGACTCATAGGAGCACATGAATAAATACATGAAGAAACACAAAGCATTCAACTTTCCTATTAGAGATGTGCTACCCCATTGTTCCTCTCCCACTAAAACCTGTACTGTCTGAGCTCTTCAAGAAGGTTGGTTCTCCAAGGAGGAAACTACATGGAAATTAAGTGAATTGTCAACTTCTTTCTCCAAAGAACCTACAGCAATAGAAAATGTGAATATTCTCTGAATATCCAAACTCTTGAACTTGAAGCTAAACCAAAGGTCAGAAAAGTCTACTCACCTGATTATTCCACCCAAGCTGCATGTTATGTGCTCCTTCAGACACTATCAATAGCCCACGTACTGCCCTAATTTAGGCATGGAAAGTCTATACTAAGAAACTGTAGTCTCTTATCTGTGCTTGGAAAAGAAAAAAAGGCAAAAAGTGGTCAGGAAATAGAGATATAAGAATTCACTTTTCAGACTCTCTATGTATGTGCTTTCCCTGCTCCCTCCTCTCCACCCCACACCACCCCCACCACCTACACCCCCCAACCCCCACTCCCTCATCATCATTATTGGGAGTTAGGGGTGGTGAATACCATCAACATGACTTTGTTGCATTTCAATCTAGAAAATCAAGGTAGAAACATCATCTTAAAGAAAGATGACACAGAATAAAATCATCACCAGAATGGTGATTTCTTTTGTGATTTAATGGTGATTTAAAATGGTATTTTAAAGAGAGTCCTTTGTTTCTGGGATAATTTTAAGATTCATTTAAATAACGGCAATCTTCCAAAGATTGCACCAGGATTTCTTCCTCTTGTTCAATTTTGGGTCCAACTCACTGTCCATTATCTAGGATACCTATACTGGTGAACAAATTTTAAGTTATTAAAATTCCTATCCTGTCTTAAGCAATAGGCATTCTTTGTTCACTCTGTGTACGTACATGCACATGTAAACATTAAGCAAGCCCTTTTACAAAAGAAGTTCTTTAACTTCTATAAGTTATATATATAACTTATACATATATATGTCTATAACTTTTATTTTTTAATAATGACAAATATTTTTAGTCTTTTTCTTATTTTCCTTTTGTTAGTTTTAAGTTCCTGTTTCCCTCCCTCCCTCTTTATCCCATGCCAGAGAAGGCCATCATTTCACACACACACACACACACACACACACACCATACTATGCATGCCTCTATTTATCAGTTCTTTCTCTGGAGGTGGATAACATCTTCCTCTGTAGGTACTGTGTAGTTGATTTCAGTATTTATGATACTCAGAATAACTTAGTCATTCACAGTTCTTCAAAGAACATTGCTGTTACCATATACAATATTCTCTTGGTTCTACTCATTTCGCTCTTCATTATTTCATTCAAGTCTTTCCATATTATTCTAAACTCAACCAGTTCATCATTTCTTAACTATAACTTTTTTAAAGAAAAATATATTTTGATACTGTTATTTTAATACAAATATTTGTATTTGTATTATATTTTAATACAAATAATTTCATCATATATATAAATTCATCATATATATTTTTATTTTATGCACTTAAAAACCTTAGTCCGAGGAGTTTATAGATTTCACCAGACTTCTAAAGAGGTTGAAATGAAAGAGCATAAAATCCTCTGATTTAAAATAACTCTGGGTTTCATTTATGAAGTTCCTTAATGATCTGAGGTTTGTTGCTGTCAGCCCAATGCTTCCCACAATCAGGAGCACCTATAAAAACTCCCTCTCTGACTTGGCATTTTGTCTGGGTCTCCAATATGACATCAACCTTTATTAAGTCTATGTTTCCCTATTTTATGTCTACTTGACATCAGTCACCTGAAGGTTGTCAAACAAGAATATATCATTGAAGGAATCATATATAATTTTTCAATTTGTTGGAAGAGAGCCTTTAAGATAACTGTACCAATTTTTTAAAGTATATATGTATATGTATGTATATGTATACACATACATGCATGCACCCATACATGCACACGTGTGTGGTTTTCAATGAACAATAAGTAAAGCAGCACCATATATCCTTGATCTCTTTCAGTCAATTGTGTGATGGTAAAATGTTGTGTACTATGGAGGATTGCTCCAGAAAGCCTGCCTGTTCATTTCAAATCCCCTCATCAAAAATGCCCTTGATATGCATAATTACTGTCATAAAACCATAGATGGGAAAGTAGAAAACTAGGTCAGTCACTGACATTCTCTGTCACCTTTTTCTGTAATAAGCCCTGAGATTTTTTTTCTCAGTACCTCTGTAATCTTCCTCTCCTTCAGATATTTTGAGAACTGATCCCTTGATGTTCTTAAAATTGTGGAGTCTCCAACTCACACCTTCTCCGTATATACTAGATGTTCTCTGCTTTTTTCTAGCTTTCTTTTCTCTAGCACCACTTCCATTTCCTCTAGGAACCCATCCTGTGCTGTCATATTTGAACATAAATGTGCTGGTTCTGCATCTGAGGTGAAAAGAGTTTATTACCAAAAAAAATGCAGATATTTTCCATCTTTTTTGATTTGTTGACCTCCTTCCAGTTTCATACTTAAATGACTTCAGGATGACTTTTCTTAATTAGGTCTATCACCACTCTCTTTAAACTGTTTTTTTTCTTTCCACTACTTTTCACCTTTTAATGAGTTGATGCTACTTATAATTTTCTACCATCCTACTCTGTACAAATTTACAAACAAATTTGTATTCTAAACTAGTTGCTATTTGGCAGGTAGGTCAAGTTTTGCTAATTGAATTGGTTTTTAAGGCTTTTATTTTACTTGTTGAAGAAAAAATTAATACTAATAATGTACTTTGATATCACTTTTTTGGCTTGTCTGCTAGAAAAAAATGAATTTAATATTAAATAACAATATTCAAGCCATTTCTAAGTTGGAAAAAGATATCCAAACTGGCATAATCTCCCATGCCTTCTGACATGACTTTCTGCCTTAAGAAAATTTGGAATAATATTTATAGGAATCTTAGCAAGTCTGATCAAAGTTTGATCACAATATGTTCAAATATGGGGTTACCATTCCTGAATAGTCACCACTCAGTTCCTTCCTAGACCACTTCCCCTTAAGAAACTGAAAAGTTTCTACCTCTGATCAATGTCTTAACTTGAATTTCAAGAGTAGAAACAGTCTCTAGATGAGTCATGGTGCCAATTATTACAAATGAGTGGGAAGGCAATGCTCTCATTTTGATATATGTTAAGTCTGTTTATCACCTGTCTTACACTTCAAAGGAAAGCCCAGTCTTTGTCCTTCCCACTTTCCCAAGGAAAAAATCTGGAAAGGGTTTTAAACTGAAGAACTCATATTTCTTAATATGTCTATAGAAACTTAGAAGGAGGCTTCAAATATGCTTTCACATCTTCACTGTAATTATAAATTTATATCAATTAAACTGATTCAAATTCTTATGATCCCGATCCATATCCTTTCCTTCATTCATTTCCCATTTGGGGGGTCATTAAAAATTGTTTCGAGAGATCAGATTGAGTCATCTAGGTGATACAATAGATGAAGAATTGAACTAAAAAGCAGGAAGACAGGAGTTAAAATTGTACTTCATGTATGTACTAGCTAAATAACCTTGAACTAGTCCATAAACTCTCTTAAATTCAGCATCCTCATTGTTTAAGATCAGAAGTTTGGGCTGGAGGATGGTCTCCAAGGACCCTTCTGGATCTACATCAGTGATTCTATGTGATTGGAGTTGTTTTAATCACATGCATGCACACACATGCACACAATCTGTCATTATACTTTCTTCTAGTTTTGTATTAATTTTGAACTTTGTCCTAACAAGTTGATCTCTGACACTTCATAGGGAGTTAATTCAATAATGACTTCCACGTCAGAAATTAACCATTTCCTGTTGACATAATCCATTTCATTTTTGTTGTATTTTTTGAAAATTGTTGCTATTTCTAGGGCTTTCCTTTTTTTAAGTATTCAGAGGGAAAACCCAGTGTGTTCATGCATATATGTTAGGGAAAACAGAAATAGTAAGACAAGGAATTATTAATTTTTCTTAAAACTCACATATACAATTATCTGAAACTACCACTGGCTTTTTCTTGAGTCAGATGAACACACATATATATGCATGTGTATATATATCTGTGTATATGTGTGTATACCTACACAATTCACATGTGTGAGTCTGTGTGTACATGCATATATATGCATGTGTATACATACTTGTGTATGTATGCATTGTGTATGCATGGACACATATGTCTATATATACTTTTTTTTACTCTGGTAAAATGCATCTAAGTTTAAAAGAAGGATATCAAATTCCTTCTGACATTAAGAAATAATGAAGATGGCAAGTTTTCCCATTTTAAGGCACTTCCACATCATGTTTTTACAATCAACACTGGATCATAAAAGAGAAATCCTTCTCCACCCACTCAGTATAGTTGAATGAGCAAACAGTCATCCAAAATGAAGCATACATATAGAGCATTGTTCTTTTTTCCATTAGCTGCCCTAGATCGCAAGAGGAAAAGGAGATTATAGTAAAATGTAGAAAACTTCCATTTTCTCAAATACTTTGACCCTGTCCTGGGTCAGTATCCTTACATACAAGGTAGATGGTGACATGGAAAAGATACATGTTTAGAAGTCTTTAATAGTGATGCTTTATTAGATGGCCTAAGGATTCTTAGCTTATCTTTCCAGCAGAGCTCTGCTAGGGTTGCTGAAGCACAAGGAGATGATTTATATCACCTGAGTGCGTTGATTTAATTACTACAGGGCTATCAATCTGTCTCTAGCCATCACTTCTGCTAACAAGGTAACAAGATTTATAAGAATAATTGAGCCTTCAGCAACAATGAAAAACAAAAGGATTCTTTTATAATAATGTGCAAACTGTTTTCCAAGAGATTTTTCGCAGAGGTTGAAAGTGGATTCCAGGGGCGGTGATAGACATAAAATGCAAAACCAAAATACACACACACAGAGAATCATGCAACACATGCACATACTCACGGGCTATTTTGAATTTTGATGAATAATATCTAAGGAAAGTTACACTCCTACAAAGGGAAATCATAGATTTACCTTCTGAGTGACTTGCAAGTTGCATTTTTGGGTAGAAACAGGGAGCTACTGTTCCTCAAAGCTCTTCCTGGGGGCTTGTCATGATAAGAACTTGCTCAATATTCTCTAATTTTGCATAATAGATACAACATGTGAAATGAACTGAAGAAGACGAGTTCAAATTCTGCTTCAGACACTTAATAATGTATAATCCTAGACAAGCAAGTTGATCTCTTAGCATCAGTCTCTTCATCTGCAAAATGGAAACAATAGTAGTAACTATGTCCCAGGGGTGTTGGGAGGATCAAATGAAATAACATATTTAAAATGCTTTTTGATATAAAAATGGGTTACTATTAATACTACTGCTGCTGCAATCGCTGCTTCTACTATAATTGCCTAACATGACATGTTACATTTCTTTGATGATTCTTCAGCAAAAGACAAAGATGAGGGCTCAGAAAGAGAAGAAGGTGAATCATATTTGTTTTTTGTTAGTCTTTCAGTCACGTTAGATTCCTCAGGACCCCACTTGGGCTTTTCTTGATGAGGATACTAGAGTGGCTTGCCATTTTCTTCTCCAGCACAGGGTTAAATGCCTTGCCCAGCATCACACAGCTACTAAGTGTCTGAGGCCAGATTTGGACTCATATCCTCCTGACTCCAGGCTTGGTGCTCCATCCACTGCGCCACCTCGCTATCCTCAATCATTGTGTTAGCGCTTCTTTTAATAGCTCTCCTGCTTCTGCTCAAGAGAACCTTGTAGAAACTCAAAGTTGGAAAGGACCTCAGAGACCATTCTAGACCAACCTCTTCCTGAAGAGGAACCCCAACTAAGCTTAACTTCAATCAGCAAAAATATAAAATTGCATGTTGCTTATGTAACCGTAATGCCAAAGACCCCCAAAACAAACGGGTACATACAAGTCTCATTGAACTTTCCATTTCATGAAAAAGACACATAGCCCACATCCAACAAGCTTCTCTCAGTATAATTTTAACAGTAGTAGAACCATACTATAAGAGGAGACGTGATCGTTGTCTTCAAGTTTTTGAGACATTGCCATATGGAAGATTTATTAAATGTGTTCTTGTACCCAGTGGGAAGACATAAGTAGGAGCAATGGATGGATTTCAAAGGAGCAAATGTAGGCATTGATCAAAGGAAAAAAGCTTTCTAAAGGAACTTGCTGTCCAAAAGTGAGTGGGCTACCTTGAGAGATAGTGGGATCCTTTTCATTGCAGGTCTCCAAGAAGAGGCTAGATGGTCATGCATTTGGTATAAGAGAAATTCTTTTCAGGTAGAGATTGTGCTAGATAACTACTGGGATCCATTCCAACTCTGAAAATCTGAAAAAAGATAAAGCAGGATGATATACGTCCATACAATCTCTGTCACTACTCCCAGAGACAGATGTGGGTATTATTAGGGTAGAAGAAAGAGGGTGAACATTCTCAACATTTTAGTGCTATGATTTATCTTGATTCTTTTTTCAGATTAAATATGCCCCACTAGGGATTAGTTTCTATTTTCATCAGAAATTGGAATAAATTGGTTATTTGTTTACTAAAGCTAATTGCTGGAGAATCTGAGAGGTGAGCACATTAATCATAGGTATCTGGAATATATTTTTGCCATATTGCCTGAGGAAAATAACTATCATCAACCAAAGCTTATAAACATATAAAATGTTTCATTTAACTAAAATAACAAATGTGGGCATTGCAGAAATTTTTCTTTTGTGTCATCTACAATGATTCCATTTTAACTAAACAAGAATTTTGCTTTTCATTTTAAGGTATTTTGGTTATAAATGTGAAATGTAGCACATTTTAAAATAAAAATTATCCTAATGTTACTTTTAACAGACTGCTGCCATGCAAAATTTTTTCCTTATTTGTTTCTAAATAGCTTTCACTTAATATAACATCCTTAAATTTTACAAAATGCTCTATACATATTATTTCATCTGATCTATACCTGTGACCCTGTGAGGTAGGTGCCATGAGGAAACTTGAGGTTTAAAGAAATGAAGTGAGGGCAGCTAGGTGGTGTAGTGAATAGAACACTGGCCCTGGAGTCAGAAAAGACCTGAGTTCAAATTTGGCCTCAAACACTTTCTAGTTGTGTGACCCTGGGCAAGTCATTTTACCCTGTTAGTCTTAGTTTCATCATCTGTAAAATGAGTCAGAGAAGGAAATGACACTCTAGTATCTTTGCCAAGAAAATGCCAAATAGGGTAATGAAGAATCCAAGATGCCTGAACAACAAATTTTCTTTCCTTTCTACTATTAGAAAAGAAATAAAAGGGGCAGCTAGGTGGCGTAGTGAATAGAGCACTGGCCCTGGAGTCAGGAGTACCTGAGTTCAAATCCGGCCTCAGACACTTAATACAAAAAACTAGCCGTGTGACCTTGGGCAAGTCACTTAACCCCAACTGCCCTCCAAAAAGAAAAAAAAAAAAGAAAAGAAATAAAAAGGCCCCTGTGATACATTTGCATAATCCAACAAATTCCTGTATTGACTATGTGAAATAGATGTTTTTGCACACAGAGTTCATCACACTTCCAGCAAGAGGTGGGCAGCTATCTTCCCTGCTGCTCCAGTATCTGTGCCAACCAAGAAAACTGCTAATGGGGTCATGAAGAGTCAGACAAGGCTGAAATGACTGAACAACAACAAACAACAACAACAAGTTCTTGACTCTGCAAGTCTGCCAAGGAACAGTAAGTCTCATTCAGTTTGTATCTGAAGTGTGCTGTTCAGTTCTTGGTGCCACATTTTATGAAGGAAGCATATGGTGTTGCTTGGTCAAAGGAGGACAAACTGAATGGTGAGTGGACTCAAAATCTCTTCATATGAAGCTCAGTTGAAGAAACTAGAAGTGTTTAGCTTAAAGAAAAGAGTGGAGAGATGATATCTATTTTCAAGGATTTGAAAGTCTCTCTTAGGGGAAAGTGTGTAGATTTACTTTGTGTTTGCCTCCATGAGGCGAAACTATGAGTAATGGGAAGAAGTCATGGAGGGGCAGTCTTTGGCTAGAGTTAAAATAGAGATCTTCCCAAAAGTAGAAGAAAAAGTCCTGGGGTGATTGTCCTCTCCCAATCATGTCTGAGAAATCTTTCAATAATGACTCAGTATCAACTTGTGAGGTGTATAAGGTAAATCCAATTCAGGTGTGGATTGGAGTATAAAGCCTTCAGGCCCTTTTTCCAAGTGCTTCCCAAAAGTTACCCCAGGTTCAGGACACATTTTGGTATCAAAATCTACTCAAAACCAGAGCTTGTCTACTTCCATTATTTTGGGGAACAAAAGGTCAAATCCCTCCAATTTCTGATACTTTTATTAGTAGTGTGATTCTGGGTTAGTCATTTAACATAGAAATATATCTATGGCAGCTCCCTAAGACTTACTTTCTAAGTCATAAATGGGTTACATTCTCTATTGGTGGAGTTTCTTATGCTGACAAAACTACAGATTTTTCACGTGTTCACATAAACCCTATCCACCAGAGAAAATTAATTCAGTCAAAAGATATTTAATTAAATAGAATAGTAAAATAAGTGATTCTTTGAAATGTTTCCCTAAAAATAAGTATTTATTCTCTCTCATATTTACATGCCATAGGTGGAAAATATGTGTGCCTAGAGAATATATATGAAGAAGGAGCACAGAGATAGGAAAAATTCCTAGATAGAGCAAATTCAACTCCTTAGGCTGTTATCCATTTGGAAACCCTTTCTGCTTCTGGCATGGCCACTTATTTCTCATTAAAGCAATGTATCATCCATATTTGACAGTATATAAAATATTGCATACCCAAAGGCTACAACTCCTGCACTGAAGGCTACATTTTCTCAATTCTTCTCTTAGGTCAAATTTGGTCATTACAATTATTCGATGCTTAATTTTATTCTACTTTTGCTCTTTTCCTTTACTTTGTTATTGTCACTACATGTATTGTCTTCCTGGTTCTGCTTACTTCACTCTGCATCAGTTCATATGTCTTTGCATACTTCACTGGCTTCTTCAGATAGGTCTTTAAAAAAAATTAGTTTCCCTATCTTACCTAGGTAGGCTGGTAGTTCAGTGGCCACTCATATACCCTATCCTGCTGCTTTCATCAAAAAAGCTATGACTTGCTCAGGTTCCAACCTGGACCACTTTTCTCCTTTTTAGGCAATCAGGTGTCTTCCCACTTTTCTATATTGATGTTCTTAGTGTGGACACCCAGTTGATGTTAACCTTGCTGTAGCTCAGATGAGATGAAGTGATCCATCAGCCACAGCCTCTCCAGAAGAAGGGATTAAAGGGATGTGCTACCATTGCTGGAAGATTTGTTATTTCTTAAAGCATCATAATAGTCTATTATAATCATGTAACAATCATTCCCCAGGATCTAGGTACCCAATCTTTTTTTTTCAGTTTTTAATTACCACCAGAAATATTATGATGAATATTTTGTTGTATATGGGACCTTTGTTTCTATCTTTAACTACGGTCATTTTAGCTTTAAAAAATGACTAGGGGTGGCTAGGTGGCGCAGTGAATAGAGCATTGGCCCTGGAGTCAGGAGGACCTGAGTTCAAATCTGGCCTCAGACACTTAACACAAAAACTAGCCGTGCAACCTTGGGCAAGTCACTTAACCCCAACTGCCCTCCAAAAAAAAAAAAGCAAAAAAAAAGTGACTCAAAATTGTTTTGCAGACTTTTTGAACCAATCACAAGTCTAGTCTATTAAATGAACCCATCTTTCCATTAACATTATCTGTTCCCATCTTTTATCATCTTTTCAAACTGGTTGGTTTCAAGGTGAAACCCCAAAACTCTTTTATGTTTTTAGCCTTTCGTGTAATTGTTGTTTGCAGTTTTTCTTTTGAAAACTTTTTGTTCCTATCTTTCCACAATGAATTACAGGAAAGTTTTACAGTTTTCTATAGCAGATCAAAAGCATGGTACAGTGGGAAGAAAATTTGATTTGTAGTCAAAAGTTCAGAATTTGAATTCCAGCTGTTGCTACTCACTACTCTGTGACTTTGGGAAAAATCACTTCTCTGAGGCTCAGTTCCCTCATTTGTAAAATGGAACAATCAGACTAGGTGATATCCAAGGTTGTTTCCACAGCTAAATCCCTTGATCTCATGGCTTGCCTATTGTCCCTCAGGTTTTGTTGCTGTTCAGTCATTTTCAGTTATGCCTAATATTTCATGACCTCATTGGGGTTTTTTTTGGCAAATATACTGGAATGTCTTGCCATTTTTTTCTACAGCTCAGCTTACAGATGAAGAAACGGAGGCAAACAGGGTTAAGTGACTTGTCCAGAGTCACACAGCTAGTAAGTGTCCAAGGCAAGATTTGCATTCAGGTCCTCCTAACTCAAGGTCCGACATTCTCTGTACTTCACTACCTACCTGCCCTGTTTTCTCAGGTAACAAAGTGTCAAAGTGAAGATTTCCACTCAACTTTCCTTACTCCAGATTCAGTGCTCTTTCTGCTAGCCTACACCACACTATTTATCCATCTCACTAGTTACTAATCCTTGTATATAAGAAGTCAAAATATGAAATAGACTAAGACCAGAGGAAAAACTAATATTGAGGTACAAGATGAATAACTCACTAATCTTCAGGCACAATTGATCACTCTTTGATTTAACTCTGATTTTTCCCTTCCCAGGGTTATGAATGAAATACTCTTCTCTAACCTTTGTACTTTCTGTTATTTCTGAAGTTATCTAGGACTTTTATTCAGTTCAGTCAGACTCCAGTTTTTGCACTGAAACTTTGGTGTTAAACAGCTTTCTTTAATATTCACCTAATTCTGTCATCATCTTTTTTCTAACTGCCATAGCAAAAGAAGAAAAGCCTTGGAAATGTCATTCTTCTATTTTCAGGAATCTAAAGAACCTTCCCTGTCCATGCTAGAAGAAAGGAATTCTCCCTCCATGTTGCTTTATTGCACTCAGAGCTCTTACTGGCTATCTCCTGACTAACATAAGTAAGATATATATGTTTCTACATACACACATATGTGTATGCAAACATGCATGTGTGTATATATCTATATATATTATATATGTTTATAATATATATGATATATTTTACATGCATGTCAGATGTATTTAACATATATAATATATATCCAGGTCACCAAAATAATGGTTCTACTTCAGACCAGCACTCAGGAACCAGGAAGATACAGATTATAGAAAGTTAAACCAAGAAAAATTCATGGAGATCACTGAGTCCAACTCTATGATTTCTCTAGCTTTGAGAGCACCAACTTAGGTGATCTTCTACCAATGTAGATCTGTAATTGGTCTTCAACTTACAGTCATAGGGAGTAGCCTGGGACCCTGAGAGGTTAAGACTTGCCTAGAAGCATACAGTCAGTCTAGGTGGGTTTGAAGGTATCAGACAACTAAAATGAAAAAGTAAGGAAATTGAGGCTGAAAGTCAGGTCGAGATTTGGCCCAAGGTCATTCAACTAGTAAATGGTTGAGCTAGGATGGGATCTCAGCTCTCTTAACCATCATCATTCCACTGCATCACACTACCTCCCACAGTAGAGACAAAAGGTCAAAGTAGAGTTGATGGTCAGAAAGAAGGTAGGCTGGAATTAAGAGTCCCACAGAAACCAGGAAGCCCTGGGCAAGAGAAGTATAAGGACATTTCTAAAGCCTGTCAAGAACATGATTTGGAGTAAAAATCTTCTACCAGCCAATAGCTTAATATACTCATCCTTCTGGGGAAGATGTCCCTTCTAGGGATTAGCCTGACTAAGGTCTGTAGGTGGACTAGACGGCATGTATGAGCTATGGGCAGACCTCAAGAGTTTCCTTGGCAAGCAAGTTATTTACTAATTCACTCACAACTACTTTCTTTCCCATCATCACTGAAAAGCATTTAACAGTTTCCTTGCTAAACTCTGGAACCTTTCAGGAGTGGTTTATTGCAGTGCTTTTTCTCCAAATGTATTTCTCCAACAGAGAGCTCTTAAAGGAACGTTTTTTCTGAACGTTCGAAACCTATTTGAATAAGGTGGAACAATAAATCAGTTATTAAGCATTTCATAAATCCTTTTTGCAAGTCAGGCACTGGACTTGATTTGTTGTTGTTATACAGTCATTCCTGCCTCTTTGTGACCCTGTAGACCACAGCATGTTAATACTGTCCATGGAGCTTTCTTGGCAAAGATACTAGAGTGGTTTGCCATCTGCTTTTCCACTGAATTAAGGCAAACAAAGGTTAAATGACTTGTCCAGGATCACATAGCTAGTAAGTGTCTGAGGTCACACTTGAATTCAGGTCTCTCTGACTCCAGGTCCATAGTTCCATCCACTGAGTCACCTAGCTGCCTCTCTTTACATAAAGTCTTTTTTTCACAGCATTGAAAATAATTTAAACTCTTCTTGATGACTAGAAGTCATTATTATTTTATTGTTCTGAGCAGGAAGCTTGTGATAACCTGAAGCTACTGAGATATTTACAGCTGTTTACCCTTATGGTAGATGGTGCACCAAATAGGAAGTAATTATGCATTCATTTCATTTAGCCAGTGGTGAATCATGGGTATTCTGGAAATACTGGACTCTCCAGGTTGCATTTCTCTCTCTACTATGCTTCAGATACCTCTTTCCCCTGAAGGTTATTCTATCCCCGAACTTTTGACATTTGAAGTACTCTCTGGCGGTGGCTAGGTGGCTCAGTGAGTAGAGCACTGTCCCTGGAGTCAGGAGGGCCTGAGTTCAAATCCAGCCTCTGACACTTAACACAAAATCTAGCTGTGTGACCTTAGGCAAGTCACTTACCCTAACTACCCTCCAAAAAAAAAGAAAAAAAAAAGAAGTACTCTGATATTCTGAACTCTCCCTCTGATTGATTGGTTCTTACCAAAACATGCATTTTAAGGAAGTCTTCCAGGCCAGTCAACTCTTCATTCCTATCCAAGCTACTCTGTTTTTTAAATTGACTTTATTGAATCCCCTTAAACCTGGCATGGCCAGCAAAATAACAGGATGATCATATTTCCATTTACTCACAGGGAATGGACCATAAAGAAAGAGCCCAGGTTTTGTTGTTGTTTCCTCTTACTATATTACCTGATTTAATGCCTTACAAAAGAAGACACATAAGGATTGCAAAGGCAAGAGGGTGCCCAAGACCAAGGAAAAAGCCAAACTGTACAGCTAGAAAGATCTTTTTTACTTTTAATGATCTCTTTGAAAGTCTCTAATGGCAAACTAATGATCTCTAAAGAAACTTATTATTTGGGAATGGGAGGATCAAAACAGAACTTTGCTCTCTATCTTTTTGTGTTCCATAAATCAGTCAAAACTGTATATACCCAAAGGCAAGATATAGGCCCCTGCTAGGACTTTCATCCATCTACTCTGGTCAGTAGCCTCTCAAATGAACCCTAGGATGTTTCATTAACAAAACTTTAGCTCAATATATTTCATCATCTTGGAAATGCTGTTCTTGGATCTTTAAAAGAAATCATCCATTAATTTTTATTTTTAATTTGTGAAATAGCACAAGCATTTCATTAATATAGTAAAATGAAAAGATGATGGCATATGAAACTGCAAATTTATTGTATACAACTTGCTATGCCTTTTAAATATGTAATAAAGTTATTATGTAACTTTCTTTTTTTTCTTTGGTTTTCCCTCCATTCCCTCCTCAGCCCACACTAGTAAGGAAAAGCCTTAGCTGAGGGAGACAAAATAAAAATGAAATGTACTTATGAGAATTAGACATAACATCAGAGAATCATTGACTACCCACAGGTTATTTGGGAACCAGACCTTTTGCAGAATGTGATCCTGACATGAAATAGATTTATTCCATCCTTAAAAGAGAAAATAGGAGGAGGAAGAAGAGGGTTTCAGCTGACTTAATCAATAACAAGTCAATCTCACCCGGCCTTCATAGAGACAAATGACAGTTAGAGGGTATTTGCTCCTCCACAAACATTCATATTGTTAAGGACCAAATCAATTGACAAATGTTAATAAGCTCCCCACCCCCAAAATCTAATGCCAGATACATCCACTTGGCAAGAAGATTTGATATCCAGCAAATTAAATTGATACATAATAAGTGATACATAATACTCACTACTATTGTATCATCACAGAAGTAGATTTCAGAACCGCAGATTGGGTCAGAAATTGGGTTTGATTCTGGCACCCATCCTACAATTCATCACTGCTGAGTTATACTTAAGGAATTCTCATTCTGATCCGATGCATGGATATAGACCTCTCAGTTCCTGCCAATTCAGCAAAAGCTCCTTTCTCATTTGACTTCCTATTCAGCAACATTGCAAGCTGTGTTGAAATAGAAAATGAGTATAGAGATGGGGACTGACAGAAATGCAGTTTAGGCATCTATACTGTATAGCATATTCCCCAGAACTATGCCTTGAGACACTTAATTGACAAAGATCTATGTGTGGGTCTCTGCAAATTCAGACAGATTACCCTCAGGCATCAACTAGTCCGAAAGTAAATTAAGCTCCTTTGAGAACTTCTTGAGGGCACCAGGATATGTTTTGCTAAATAGATAACGTTGCACCACAAAGGGTAAATAAGATTGGAGATTCCATTGCTATCTCTGTTGTTGCCGTGAGCCAAAGAGGAGGTCATATAAGATTTGGAGTTTGGGAACACAGAAGTAGAAGCAAAAGATATGTGCATTGTTAAGGTAATGGTAAGGGCCTTGGAGAATAAAAATTAGATTAATTCTGTAGTCTTTATAGAAACTGGAGGGTTCTTATCCCAACTCACATTGCATAGATGAGTTGGGTTCCAACTTATTACAAATTACTCTGGAAAACCTTCAGTGTTGTTCCCTTTTAAGAAAAAGAGTGTCTTTGTCCAATATTATTATCTTGAGTATCCATTCTGGTATATTCTCCCCAATATTAGTCAACAAGTTAGTGCCCTAGTATAATTTAGCTGTTTAATATTGTAATAGGAATGCAAATTTGCATTCCTTGCCCCTTAATAGGCCAAATATAATCACATGGAGCTTATGGTGGGAGGAGTTTACTGAACAGGTAGAGCAGGAAATGAGTCAGAGCAATTAGAGCAGAGGGAAAGAAACAACATAGACAAGCAGACAGGATTGTGAGTGTTTGTTTGTGGGAAGGTCAGAGCAGGGGCAAGGCTTTGGGATGATATTCCTCCCTGTAGCAGTAATATATATATATATATATAGATATACATATATATACACACACACACATATATTAACTTCTTTGTTGCTATGATGGATTTGGTTTTCTGGTGTTGGGATTTGACTTTCTGGTGTCTAAATAAATGTTTTGCTTCTGTCTTATATATGGAGAGTCTGTTATATCTTGCTGTTCAGAACTACTCCAGCATATTCATAGTTGTCATTGGTGCTATGAATATTGCCTTGATGATACAAATATTAATGAGCTTTCATTGATATCAATATCAATTTATATTTTTATCAATTACATTGGCACCACTATCAAAGGAATATTTACTGAGGAAATATACTAAAAATATAAGTGCAAACATTTCCTTCAACATCCAAGGCCATATTCTTTATTATACTACCTCAGTCCCTAGGGAGAGTGGGTTCAAACTCAAAGATATTTCTACATAGCATTCATCTCACCTGCTTCACTTCCAAATGCAGGATTGTCAAGGACTCATAAAACATTTGATTCTTTTCTTCTGTTTCAATACTGGGTCTTCATGAAGATTGCTGAGATCTTTGTTCCTCACTGGAATCAATTATTCACAAAATCTCATATGAATTCTAGCTCCCAGACCCCTGGCAACTTCTTCTCTTGACCTTTCAAGGTTCATAAAATTAAAGTTTAGTCCAACAAACTTCATCACTGAAGAGTAGGAAAGGGCTAATAAAAAGAGACCAAAAACATAGAGGTAGTATTTATGGGGTATGTGTCAGCCTGAATGGAGGAACCTGATGCAACCACTGCCAGAATCTCTCCCCAAAAACAGAACTATCCACCCTCAGTTTCACAGTGGCTTATGGTAAGAGAAGGCTGGAGGTCTATTCCCCTCTGGACAAGGCCCATAGCAGCTTATTTTCCCCAGTCATCACTAGAGGAAGAAAAAAGAGCTTTGGGATGGTATTCCTCCATACAGCAATAATATATATTAACTTTTTTGTTGCTGTGATGGAGGCTAATACCTCCCAAAAGCACTCTCAGCAACAGTCTAGCAGCCAATCAACTGGCTTCTCTAGGGCGAGCAGATGGGAAGCACCAACTTATCCACAAAGTCCACGCTAGGAACACAGAAACCAAGCACTGTGTGTATATTCCCAAGCCCTAGGCTAGGTCAGTCCCATATTACAATTCCAAATGTTCAAAACTAAATCTCTATTTGCCTCAATTTGCTCATATATGAAATGAAGATAATTATAGGCACTTGCCTTTTAAAAACTGTAAGATGTAACCCAGAACTGGTATAGTTCTGAGCTGAAAATGTTTCATCCTGGGAAATTCTCTCAAAAATACCTTTTCAGTTCATGCCCCCATCACACAATTGCTTAAATTTGTTTATAAATGGAAGCAGAGATTAATTATTAAACATTACATTAAGCAAAATGGAGGAAATATAAGCAGATTCCTTTCACAACTGCACATGACAGAAAACTTGAAAAGGGGATAAAATAATCATCAGTAATAAAATAGATAATTTTGATGATACAAATTGAAAAGCTTTTGCATGAAATAATTCAATAAAACTAGTATAAGTAAAATTGTCAACTGGGGATTTTTTTATCCTATATCATTGATATGTTAATTTGTTAAGGACCAGGCCAGAATTAGATGTGTGATTTTACTTGTACAACAACTCTCTAGTGAGGATACTACCTCTGCTAATACAGGTCAGCACCTTCTTGGCAACTTGTAGTCTCTGAGAATTACCTAGACCATTGAGAGGTTTTGTGACAAAATCACAAAGCCAGTGTGTGTAAAAGACAAGACCTTCTAATCTGGAGTCCAATACTCTATTCACCACTCTAAACTGCCTCTATAAAAAATTATTGCAAATATATATTACCAAAAGTCATTCACCAATAAACATTTTCTAATCAAAAGATAAGAAATAGCTAGGTTATGCAGTGGATAGAGCCCTGGACCTGGCGTCTGGAATATCTGATTTTAAATCCAGCTTCTGATACTTAGTAGTTGCATGATCTTGGGCAAGTCCCCTTACTTCTGTCTTCCATGGTTTCCTTAGCTTTAAAATGGAGATATTAATAGCACCTGCCTTCCAAGGTTGTTATCAAAATCAAGTGGGATAAAATTTGCAAAACTGTTAGCAAAATACCAGGAGATTAAATGCTTGTTTCTTAGATAAGTGGTTAAAGAATACCTACTGACAATTCTCAAAAGAAGAGTTGTGAATTATTAACATTCATATGAAAGATTACTACAAAACACTGATGAGACGTGCAAATTAAAACTTGAGAGTTTCACCTCACACTCAGTAAATTGGCAAGGATGACAAAAGATGGAAATAGTAAGTGTTGGAAGGGCTGCAGAAAGACAGCTTCTTCCTTATACACTATAAATGGAGTTGTGAATTATTCCAACTATTCTGGGGCAAAAATAGATTTATGTGAAAAGAATGATTTAACTATTAATACCCTTTGACTCATAGATATAATTACTGGGAATATATCCCCCAGAAGATCAAAGACTGAAAGATCCTCTTTTTGCAGAACTTTTTGTTGATAAAAAAAATGGTGGCTATCAATTGGGGAATGATTAAACCAAGAAAAGTATATAAATGTAATAGAATATTATTATTGGACTATAACACCAGTGGGACAACTAAGTTGATAAGTTGATAGAATGTCATGCCTAGAGTAAGGAAGACTCATCTTCCTGAGTTCAAATCTGATCTCAGAAACTTATTAGCTATGTCACCCTGGGCAAGTCACTATACCCTATTTGTCTCCATTCCTCATCTGTAAAATAAGTTGGAGAATGAATGGCAAACCACTGCAGTATCTTTGACAAGAAAATCCCAAATGGAGTCATGAAAAGCCAGACACAACTCAAAAAATGACTGAACAACAAGAAGAACAGAAATTTTTTAAAATATTTTAAATATGGTATTTTTGTATAAACTGATAGAGTGAAGTAAGCAAAACCAGGAAAGCACAAATTACTATAATAACATCCAAGAATGAAAATATAAAACAAAACAGAATGCTATATTATTGTAATTTCCCCTTTTCACCCTGAAAAAGAAAGAAGGAAATGTATTACCCTCCTTTGGATAATACAAATAACATGAGTTATTTGAGATTATTTTAAGATGTTGCATATTGTTGGGTGATACTCATGTTTTAGTTGGTTGGTTTAACTTCTTTCTTTCTGTTTGTTTTTTGTTACTAGCAAAGGTTCATTGTGTGGGAAAGAGGAGAAGGCACCATGACATCTAGATCCATATTTTTGCAAAAGAGCAAAAGGAAGCATTGCTATAGTTTCCCCCCCTAAAAAATCTGGTAATTGTACAATGTTTCTCTAAATTTATAATTTGGTGTTTTCAAGAGTTTGGCTCAATTTGGCCTCTATTATTCAAAAACTATGTCTCAAAGATCAATGACACCACATGAGTCCCCAAAATATATACTGGGGTTCAAGAGGAGGGAAGATTGCTTGACTCTGTAGGTAGCTTAGGGTTTTCTTCATTTGGGGAGGTAGAGGTCACCCAAGGTAATCCTATAAATTTGAAGGACTATATACTTCCTTGGAGAGTCAGAGTTCAGCCAAGAGATAAGGAAAGTCATCTGAACTCTTTATGAACATGGGTATAAATCCTGTGAACTTTGGCAGGATAAAAATAGATATGTTATGGTTGACACTTCAGTCGCATCTAACTTTTTATGACTTTATTTGGGGTTTTCTTGGCAAAGATACTGGAGTGGTGTCTCATTTCCTTCTCCAGCTCATTTTGCAGATAAGGAACTGAGGCAAACAGGGTGTGACTTTCCCAGGGCTGCTCATTAAGTGTCTGAGACTGGATTTGAATTCAGGTCTTCCCTACTCCAGACCTGGTGCTTTATCCATTGTGCCTAACTGTTCTCCTTTGAATTTTTGAATTCTTTTAAATTTTTGTAGGATTAAAAAAAACCTGTCTGATATTCAATGTTATTTTAGCATTATTACTTGCTTATATGATTTTTAGTATTACATTTCATTTTCAATTCAGAAAAGAAACTGTAAATCTTTCCTTTTTTCTCCCTTCTCCCCTCCCTTCCTTTTGTAGAAATCTAAGTATGAGTGTAGTTCTTACATTACCAAATTCTAATGTCCCCAGGGAAAACTCTGGGTCAAGGTACCAACCAAACAAAAAGAGTTAACTATTGAGAAGTCTCCAAGATTGAAAGTGGTCCATGTCAATCCAGAACTTTGTATCTGGGTCACAGATTGCACAACTAAATATGAAAGAAAAATCATATTCTGGGTGTGCTGTTGGCTAGTTTTGGTTGAATAATTTTCTAAATGCTAACCATTAAGATGGTGTTGGTTGATGCTGTTATAGGTTGCATTACTTACTAGTTTGCTGAAATTAGGCAAACTATTTTTAATCAGACAATGTTAGAAAGATCAATGGATTTGGAGTTAGATTTGATTGAAAGTTTTAAATTCATCGTGATCAAGAACTATTTCCTTTTTTTTCTTTGTTCCAGTACTTGGTGAAGAATAGATATTTAATAAATTACTATTGATAGAGTAATTGATTGGAGGATCTGCTTAGTCAAGGCCACATGTTTCTCCTTAAGCTGGGTATTTCCCCTCTCCAGGCCTCTCACATCCATCACCCATAAGGCAGGTGGATCAGATAAGGGGTTCTTAATCTAGAGTCCACAAACCCCTTCTCGTCTGCATAAAGATTTCACAGAGGCTTGGATAGAGGGGGAAAAATAAATCTTTATTTTTACTGACTTCTAATTGAAATTTAGTAAATTCTTCAATGATGAATGTAGATAACAAACCATTATTCTGGAGTTCATAGGCTTCACTTGGCTGACACAATGGTTTCATACATGTACAAAAAAACTGTTAAAAACACCTGGACTAAAAGATATGCAAAACTCCCTTCCAGCTCCAAATGTTATCCTCCTAAAGCAATATCCTATATGAAATAACAATAAAGACAACTTAACTCAACACAAAAGAAAACTCTTCCAAAGTCGTAGAATTTTGTTGTTAATTCAGCTGTTTCAGCCAAGTCAGACTATTCATGACTTCATTTGGAATTTTCTTAGCAAAGATAATGGAGTGATTTGCCATTTCCTTCTCTAGCTCATTTTATAGGTGAAGAAACTGAGGCAAACAGGGTTAAGTGACTTTGCCAGGGTAACACAACTGGTAATCATCTGAGGCTGGATTTGAACACAGATCTTCCTTACTCCAGACCCAGCACTCTATCCACTGTACTATATAGCTGCCCAAGCCACAAATACCATCCTGCATCTGCCAGTCACTTTGCAACTATGGACCATTTTCACAAGAACAGCTAAGTAATGAATCATGGTTTACAGGAGTGCCTCAACACAAATCAATCATCCATATTCAAAAAAGCAATGCAAGTCTTTTATAAATGTTTTGATAAGGATGGGTCAGCAGTACATGTTCCTCTGCCAACAGGGCCATTATTTTAGCCATTCTGACTTCAAAAAAGTGTTTAATCAGCAAAGATTCTGTCATTACCGCTTTGAGAAAATAACCAGTTTTTCCCTAACAACCTTATTGATAGAGCATAGGTTTGGGACTGAACAGAACACCTTTTGTCCTTTACCTAGCCAACCTTCTTTTTTTTACTGTTAAAGAAACTGAGGACCTGAGAAATTGTGTCCTGCCCAAGGTCCCATACTTGAAAAGTAACAGAGCCATGATTCAAGCTCCATTGTCTGACTCTCTCTGCTCCACCATGCTTGCTTAGCTGACTTTTAGTCTTGATTTTCGGTTGTTCACATGTTGCCACAGAACGCACCAGTGACAAGAGAGAAGTGGCTCTTGGTGAAACACCCATCTTTTCAGCATGTGTTTCTCTACCTTATTGGAATTTATTGAGATTCTTAGCTAACTGCTTTTAGGGCTGCTGGAGGGACCATCTCTTTCTCTAGAACTATTGATGACAGTTAAGCTCAGGGAGTGTGCTTCTCTTCCTTGATCCCAAAGTCCCACTGCAGGAAGCAGAAAGCAGAGAGCAGAGAGTTTCTGTAAAGGGCTGTTTCCCTAATGTTTCTTACTTCCCAGGGAATGACAGACTCTGTGAGCTTCCAGGCACAATGAAAGACCTATCTTCTTAAATTGGCCTGCCCCAAGGCAGCTTCTCAGAGTTTTATTAACTGCTGCCAGTTTAGATTTTGTGTATTTTAATTAATGCTTAAAGCCTTTGTGCTTATGTCCTGTGGCAGGGAAGGAATGAGACATAGCCTTACAAATCAAACCAACTACCACATTAAATACCAATGGAATCAGGTGAGCACCTGGACTAAGCAAGGAGTATTGCCTATATTCACTGACATTTAGGAGTGGGGAAACTTCTGTTCATTGATCAAAATAAGAAAACAGCCTCCTTTTGATCAAACCTGGCTATTAAGTTGGAAATACTGTAGGCTACAGGGGACTGGAATGATGCCTGGGGGGTAGGGTAGTAGTAGCCTTAGGAACAATTTCTGGACATTGAATAAAAATAAGGGGGAAGTGGAAGCATTAGGAAAGAAGAGAAAAGAAGAAAAAATTTGAAAAACCATTCATACATATTTTATCTGTTGTATAACACAGTCATAGTGATTGCAATATTTCCAAATAAACACTCAAAATTCAAGTTATAACTGATGAGTGGTCAAGTCCACCAACAGGTCTTAACTAGAAAGTACTAGCAGATAAGCATGTAGCATATTGTCAAGAAATCCAACATGCATGAGCAAGAATATGTGCTTGTAATTACTTTTATTACAATAGGATACTATATGGCACAATATTGTATCATCAAGATTCCAACACAGGAAAAAAATCCACAAATTTATAATAAATGTTTAAATTTAAGATGCATAATTTAAACATACACATATATTATATATCTTTTGAAATGAAGCAAAATTCAAAAACAAAACATTAAAGGGTTAAAGAAAGTTGATTTCCAATGGGGCAATGAGTAACTTTTTTTTTAAGGGGGTGATGAATCACACCAGGTTTCAGTAGAGCTGGATTCTAGTCCTGGATCTGACATAGGCTAGCTATATGTCTTTGAATCAATCACTTTACCTCTCATTTCCTTCCTCATCAGTAAAATGAAGAACTAAATACTCTCTGAGATCCTTTTTACTCAACATTCTGCATCTATGTTCTTCATACAGCTTTATAAAGTATATATGAAGGGAGGGAAAAGAGATGCAAAGAAAACTATCTTTTTCACCATATCCTGAGGATTTGTTGCATCTCTCCTATAAAATTCATTTTATTAAAGCGATTCCTTCTCCTTGAGGGCAAGAACTATTTCATTCTTGTCTTTGAAACCCCAGAGACTAGCACACTCTCTTACACATAGTAGAAGTATAATAAATACTGGTTAAATTGGACTAAATTCACTGTTTCACTCACTTTGTCCATTAGACTAGCTTTGTAAAACATTTGCAAGCTTACAAAGATTTTCCCCCAATGTACCTTTTCCATATAACACATCAATCCTTAAAGTATCTATGATTTCACCTCTGTTGCTACAGTCTCAACTCATGTAAATGCTCTTTGAGTGTTTTGGCTGAAAAATTCATCCGTTTGGAGCCAACTTTGTGATGAGTGTCTTCAAAGCTAGCTAGGGTATTTGGTGGTGAACTTACATAGTAAAGCACCCAATAATCAGCAAATATAGCACTAAAATAAAGAGTAGAAAAAAGCATGTGTGCGTGCGTGTGTGTGTACATGTAACATATACTATATATTATCTATACAGTTTATCACTAACCCTGTACTCTAAGTCTTTTCATTTGATAGGACTAGGGAGAGCTCATGCATAGCCTTTGAGAACACTGGTTAACATATCCATCCTGCTGTGACATCAAAGGAATTTAATGGAGATTTCCACATAAAGGTTTTAAGTCCAATATACAACCAATAAAATAAGTGAAATAATCTTTATTTGTTCATTTCTATGTTAGTTTGACTAACCCTAAGTGAGGGGCCTTGAATACTTATCCACTCATCTCTATTTATCCAAATCTAATCCATCCTTCTAAGGTGGGCTCCATTCCTGTGAAGTCACCCCATCTTTATGAAGTCTTACCTAAGTGCTCCAACCCACTGTGTCCTCTCTCTTCTCTGATTTCCTATAGCAGTGGTTCTCAACCTTCCTAATGCCATGACCCTTTAATACTTGTATGTGGGTGTGTCTACAAGTGGGCTGGAGACTGATAGAAGATGGGTATCTCGGCTCCTAATGCCATCGGAAATATGTGCTTTCCAATGGTTTTAGGCGACCCCTGTGACCCCTGTGAAAGGGTCTTTAGACCCCCCAAAGGGGTTGTGACCCACAGGTTGAGAACCGCTGTGATCTATAGCATTTAGGGTCAATACCTTGCTAATCTCATCTCTCCAACTAAATTATAAGCTGCTTGAGGACAAGTATAGCTTTTCTGTATCTTTTATTTCTCTCTAAAGTGCCTGGCACTCTAGGCACAAAATAGCTACTTCAGGCACTTTTACTACTTAATTGATTAAGAAGCTATTTGCAAGACTGCCGGCATCTGCATCGCTAAATTGTAAATGACGTGGCAAAGGGAAGCACTTACTGTTCCAGATGGCGAGCACTTCAGAAGACAAGATATTGAAATGAATAGCAGCAAGCTAATGTGAAGAAGCCGAGATGGTACTTGGGTTCAGTGTTCAAAGGAGACGAGCACCCCAAAAGGAGATAAATGGAGACTCTTCTGAATAGCTAGAGCTATTATGTCTATTCTCCCTAACAGTGGAATAGACATGATTGACTGCAGTTGGCTATAAAACTGAAGACAAACTTCTGATTAATTGTAAGGCAGATCCTACTCATCAGTAGAGAGCTAGATAGGCTTTCAACATTTTATTTCAAATGCCTTGTACAAGATAAAAGGTTCCCAAACAATTGAAACTAAGAATGAAATTTTGAGAAATAAATTAATAGATAAGCAATAAACTTTGAAATTGAAGAATCAACACAAATCAACAAAAAAGTATCTTACTAGTAAAAAACTACATCAACAAAAGTAAAGGAATATAGGAGTGTCTGTATGTGTGTATTGACAGTCCCCAAATATACGGTGTCTCCCCCCCACAAGAGAATGCAAGTTCCTTGAGGGGAAAGACAATAAATGAAGTCAGAGATACATTGTGAAAGGTATTAGTAAAGAAAGAACCTACATTGATAAAGTAATAAATCGTTAAAGAATTAAAACCTTTATATGTGGATGAAAACATATTCACACATACGTGTATTTTCTGTGCACATCTGTTCTTGTGTGTGTGTGTGTGTATGATGTCCAGTGATGCAGTGGACCACTGGACCTGGAATTAGAAAGAACTAAGCTCAAATCCAACCTCAGATACTTAGCTATGTGACCTTGAGCAAATGACTTAACTTCTGTCTCAACATCCTTGACTGTAAAATGGGAGTAATAATATCATCTACTTCCCAGAGTTGTAGTGAAGAACAAATGACATGATAATTTCCAAATGCTTAGCACTGTGTCTGGGGTATAATAGGCACCATATCAATGCTAACTATTAGGATTTATTGGTATTGGTATATTGGTATAGTGATAGTGCTAGATCAAGGACTATTGGTACCAAATTATTGGTAAATATGTATAGCAAGGCGCTCCCCTTACTGAAGGTCTTCAAACAAAGGCTGGATAATATGTTGAATATGCTGTACAGGTCTTCTTCTAGGTCATAGACTAAATGACCTCTGAGGTCCTTTTCAGCTCTGAGATTCTGTGAAATTTTCAATCTTTTCTACCTCAAACTACAATAAACAGTTAAGTAAAAACTTTATAACATGTCAAAATTTTATCTGGAGAAAACCCTATTTTATATAGGTTTTATCACTCCAGTTAATGTAAAATATGGACTACATGAATTGAGTTGGTTGGAATATGGTGTTAATGAGATCAAGTGTATGTTTTTATATTTTATTCTAATACCAGAAACTATTTATTAGTGGAATACTACAGCTGTGATCTGTAGTAGCTAGGTAGTTCAGTGGATAGTTCCAGGTCTGGAGTCAGGAATAACTGAGTTCAAATCCAGCCTCAGATATTTACTAGACATGTGGCCCTAGGCAAGTCATTTAAACCCTATTTGCCTCAGTTTCCTCATCTGTAAAATGAGCTGGAGAAGGAAATGTAAAGCTACTCCTGTATCTTGGTCAAGAAAACCCTAAACGTGTTGGAAACAGAGTGTTGGAAACAAAGTGTTGGAAAAGACTGAAATGACTCAACCAACCAACCAACCACAATTCTGATGCAAGCCAGTAGGAGGCAGTGTGGTACAGTAGAAAGAACACTAGATCTGAAAACAACACACGGAATCAAATCCCACCTCTAAAAGGACATCTATGATCTACGCAATTTTATTTTTAATAGAATTTTATTTTTTTACCAATTATATGTAAAGACAATTTTTAGCATTCATTTTTACAAGATTTTGAGTTCCAAAATTTTTCCTTTCTGCTCTTCCTCTTTTCCAAAAATGGTAAGCAATTTGATAGGTTATATATGTGCAATTATGTAAAACATTTCTATTAGTCACAGTTGTGAAAGAGTAAATAATAGGCCAAAAGGAAAAAAACACATACACACACACACAAAATCAACAACGACAAAGTAAGTTTAAAAAGGATGCTTCAGTCTGCATTTAGAGTTCATCTGCTCTTTATCTGGATGGGGATAGCATTTTCCACCATGAATCCTTTGAAATTGTCTTGGATCATTGTGTTGTTGAGAAGAGGTAGTTCATCATCACACAATGTTGCATTGTACTGTGTACAATGTTTTACTGGTTCTGCCCATTTCATTCTGCATCATTTCATACAAGCCTTTCCAGGTTTTTCTGAAATCTGCCTTCTCATCATTTCTTACAGTACAATAGTATTCCATTACATTCACATACCACAACTTGTTCAGCCATTCCCATGGGCATCCCTTCAATTTCCAATATTAATATTTATAGCAGTCAAAAAGACCCATATAAATATCTTTGCACATGCAAGTCTTTTTCCCATTCTTTTTTATCTCTTTGGGATATAGTCCTAGTAGTGATAGTGCTAGATCAAAGACTGCAGTTTTATATCCCTTTGGGCATAGATCCAAATTGCTCTCCAGAATGGTTGGATAAGTCCACTACTCCACAGCAGTGTATTAGTGTTTCAATTTTCCCAAGTCCTCTCCAACATTTATCATTTTACTTTTTTTAGCATGATCTATGTAATTTTTAAGCCAATCATTTTTACTTTCTTGGCCTTAGTTTTCTCATCTATAAAATAAGGGGGTTGGATAGAAGGCATCTGTGGTCCCTTCCACCTCCAAATCTATGCTCCTTTGACTTTACACACAATTTTATCACTGTGACTAGAAAAACAACCAAAAACATATATCCAATTATTAGTGAGTTCATGGCATCATCCTTTCATACAGAAAATAAATGAATAATAGAAAATTCTAAAGATATTTGTGTTTGAATCTATATGAATATATATCTGTTATGGCCAAAGGCCTAAATTATTTGTGATAAAGAATGTGTCAGCCCTGTAATTAGAGAAGCCCTGCAGAAGCCTAGGGGCAAGAAGAAATATCCTTCTTTCAATTGTGCTTTATCTATAGCCAACTGTAAAAGTGAGACTAGTGGAGCATTCAGGTGGAGGAACAGTGTTCACCAGTTGCCAGTGGATAATTAGACTCTTTGCAACTTTGACAGCTTTAGAAAATAGCATCTTTCAAAGTATGGTCCAGAGATTGCTGATCCCAGATTCCTAGGAGTCACTAAGACCCTTTCAGAGAGTCAGCTAAGTCCACAGTATTTTAATAATCATACTAAGACATTCTGTTTTCTAGAATGGTAAATATTGATAAATATAAACCACATAAGCAAAATCTCTTGGGGAGGGTGAGAAGGGGGATTGGTCATCCTCAATCATTTTTTAAGAGTTTAAAGGGGTTCTGAGACCAAAAGGCTTGAGAATCACTGCTTAAGAGAGTTTGAGTTATCCATAGACAGACTCAGGCAAGCCTCCAGGGCATAGTTCCATTGAATAAATTTCCTGGTAAATATTCTCAAAGATTATTTGAGAGAAATATTTCCACTGGTGAAGAGGCATCTTTGTGTCTTTTCCCCCATGGAATGATGAGCAAGAAGACAGCAAGGAAGCAGAACCTTTGCCAGGCATGTATATTACAGAACTTTTCCCAATGGTAGAAGGTCAGTTTTCTAATAAATGATGAATCTATGATGATCAACCCACTCACATGAAGCCCAGGCTGTTATTCTAGTATCTGGTCTGATACTCTAAGGGTGTATTTGTGACCCTCAGAGGAAGCAACAAATTAATGAATATGTGAATTCTATTTCTGTTTAGTTTCAATGTGAAGAACACTGGATTTGAAGTTAAAAGGTCTGAGTTAAAATCCTAGTTCTTATATTTAATAATATCTCTTAACATTTCTGGGTCTCAGGTTGTCCATCTGTAAAATAAGAGTTGGACTAGACAACCTCGGAAGTTCCATTCATCTCTAGATTAATGACACAACGATCAATAGCTAAATACTCAACTTTATTGAGTCTCAGCTTCCTATATAATGGGATAATACTATAATGGGAGACTCAGCATCTATATAATGGGATAATAATATTTGTGCTGTCTTTATTGCAGAGTTGTGAGGAAAAGTACTTTGTGAACTTTAAAGTGCTTTATAAGCATAAGCTGTTCTTTATCACTGTTATTCCTAAAGCTAATTACAAATGTCTATGAAATATTAGGTTTAATAAAAGCTATTAACAGAAGAAAGTGTATTTGCTAAGCTTAGCTCTCCATGAAAAAAGAGACACATTTTTGAAAAAAATATTCAAACATGTATGAGAAAATCAAATAGACCCTAAATTACTGAAAGCTATAAATTAAAGCACAAGCCTTTACCTAAACAATTAGCCTGGCAATAGAAGGCAATTCAATACTTGTTCTCTTCTCACCTCATACATTAACTGCTCTTTTGGCTTCAGCTCTGATTTACGTGTAAATATTAAATGTGTGTTTGCCTCCCCAAACTCCTTATCTTGTCATGGCAGTGACCTTAAAGGCTATGCCAGTAGGGCACACACTCTGGCTGATTCAAACATGCTCTAAAGGCTTCAAATATCGTTCAAGCGTCAGGCAACATCTGCTTGCTGAGATCCAACTTAACTAAATTCAGAGAAGTTCATGCACAACCACTGGCCACTTATAAATTGGTTAGCCATTGCAACCCTGAACAGAACCATCAGAGTATCAAAATATATCTGTTGAGATAGTATGGTGCAGTGCATAGAAATCTGGCCTTGGAATCAGGACAAGCTGGACTCAAAAATCACCTCTGGCACAGGCTATATGACCCTCGATAAGTCACTTAAACTCTTAAGTATTCCGGGTAACTTTCTACTATTATAAGTTATACAATACATGCTGATCTGTATCTTTAAAAGAATTTTCTTGAAAGCAGTTTTCTACAGTGACAAAATCACAGGTTTAGACCCTAAATAGTCATAGATATGAATATGAATATAGATATTTAGATATATGCACTTGTTTTGCTTATACATACACACTTGTATAATATAATAAATGTGTATATCTGTATATGCATGCATGCACTCATGTAGATAGACAGACACATAGGTATACACGCATACACATCCAAAACAAATACACACACATGTCTATATGTGCTTGTGGGTGTGAGTCTAGTACTATGATTTTACTGATGTAATAAAATCCCTCCACCAATGCAAATCAGCATCTTAGAGTCAGAAAAAGCACTAAAAGGTCAAGTGATTTGCTCAGTCACATTGCTAGTGTATGGAGATGAGACGTGAATCCAGATCTGTCTGATTTAAAAACCTATGCCACCATGTTCCCCTTTACATTTTCAAAATAAGATTCTGTCCTAATATAAACTGGAGTCTATTATTTCCACTACATGCCAATCATTTCACCATTTATGTTGAACTGGAATTGTATAATGGTTTGCATACTTTTGGAAAGCTTTAAAACTTTTTAAAACCTGACTATTTTCATCCCTGATATGTTTAGAAAGTTGATGGGGAACAGTTTGGGCAAATGTGTGTGGGAGGGGAGGAAACTATGTAACACAGGAATATTTTTACTAAATAAGTAGATTTTTTTCCCTAGTAGGAAAAAAAAAACATTCTTGATACAAGCTAATCAAGTCAATGGACTGCTTTCAATTAAGGGAGGGAGAGAAGGAAAAACGGGGATAGAAGACAAGGTATAACTGTAGGAGTTGATTAATCAACAGATATTTCGTAAGTACCTACTATGTGCTAGGGATTGTGTTAAACTCTAGGGATATTAATAAAATAAATGAAACAATCTCTACTTTTGAAGAGGTTATAGTCTATTAGGGAAGACAGTCTAGAATATATGTGTGTATATATATATATATACATATATGCATACATATACTATATATGGAAAAAATCTGCATATACATGTGTATATGTGGAATATGTTTATGTATATTTTATTGTTAACATATTTTAAATGGAATGGGAAGATCTTTCTCATCCATTAATAGGTAGATGTGACCTGCTTAAGTCACACAAAAGCCTAAAGTCACATGAGGTTGAGTCATATGAAACCTGTGGTGGAAGGAGCTTGTTGAATGGGTGGAGCAGGAAGGGTAGAGCAGAGCCCAGAGGAAGTTGGTTAGAGTAGTTGGAGCTGAGGGAGAGAGAGGAAGCAGGCAGTAAACTGTGAGTGTTCTTTTGTGGGAAGACACTAGCAGGGGGAAGGCTTGGGGATGGTGGTGCCCCCTGTGATGTTATTGCGTATAGATTTCTTTGTTGCTGTGAAGGATTTGGCTTTCTGGTGTTTGAATAAATGTTTTGGTTTGGTCTTCCTTGTGGAAAGTCTGTTATATTTTGCAGTTCAGAATTGTGCTGGCATATTCATCTACTGTAGGCACTATGAATATTGTGTCAGTACTTCATATGTATATGTGTGTGCATATATATATATATATGCACATACATATATGTGTGTGTAATAAAGATAAAATAAAAATGGAATATGAGTGTAAAATATAAAAAGCATAAATAGGAAATAGTTAATAAAAGGTAGTTAAGGAGAACACTTGTAGTGGAAGGGACCAGAAAAGGTTTCATGGAGGTGATACTTGAGTTGACTTTTGAGGGAAAAGTGGGAATCTACAGGGTGAAATTAGGGGGGAATGCATTCCAGCATGCATGTAACCAATCCAAAGGCAGGGAGCTATATGAGAAGTAGTGGGAAGGCCAGTTGAGCTAAATCTTAGAATGCCAGGATGGAGAGCAATGTCCAATGAGGTTGGTAGGATACATTATGACCAGGTTGTTTGTTGTTGCACAGTCATTTCAGTTGTGTCTGACTTCATGACCCATTTTCTTGGTGGAGATACTGGAGTGGTTTGCCATTTCCTTCTCCAACTCATTTTCCAGATGGGGAAACTAAGACAAACAAGATAAAGTGACTTACCCAGGGACACACAGCTAGTAAGTGTATAAGATCAGATTTGATCTCAGGAAGGTGAGTCTTCTGGATTCCAGGACTGGAACTCTATCCACTGTACCACCTAGTTGCCCTCTACCAGCTCGTATACTAAAGTATAGTACCCTACCATCAGGAGCAGTACAGAGAGAACTGCCAGAGACCCATGTTGGAAAGATAAGGCAAAAAGCAGCATGGGAGATATACTGTGATGGCAGATGAGATCAGTAAAACTCCAACAGCCCAACTAGACAAGACACAATCTTTGGGAAAATAAATTGCAAGATCTCAGACAAAATAATTTTTGAAAATGACTAATTTCTTGCTTTCCAACATTTCTGCACAAGCTCCAAGTAATTTCTGAGTGATATTTAAGAGACCCATTCATTTCCCAGATATCCATACAAGAAGAGGATGATAAAAATCTTAGGTACAATGACTCTTTGACAAAAAGTAGGAAGCTAATCTGGTCTTGAAGAAGGTATACGAAATAGTAATCAATGAAGGTTCAAATGGGAGATAATCTGTCTACTATATTGATCTCCATGTACTCGGAGGTCATCAAATGAAATGGCCTCATAGACAATTTTGTGGTATAGGGAATAATTTCTTATTTAAGTAGTAAAGCAGATTCACAATTTACATATTAAACTCAATGTGCTTACAATTTTTCTGCAAAATAGGAAATTGAAGAATCACTTGAAAATATACACAAAAAGATAGTCATCTATTTTTTAAATCAATAAAAGTAAACAGAACAGTTAATTTTTCTTTCATTTTAGAGGAAATAGGAAATCAATGGAGCTTATTGAGTAGGGAAAACAGGGTCAGATCTAAACTCTCTATATATTTAAGAAAAATCACTTTAGCAGCAATATAGACAACAAACTAAAGTGGGGAGAGACTTAAGGCAGAAAGAACAAGTATGAGGGTATTGCAATAATCTAATCAATAATTAATAAAGATATAAACTAAGGTGGTAACAGTGTGAATAAAGAAAAGGGGTCAGATGTGAGAGATGTTTAAAAAGGCAAGATTTGGTAACTGGAGTGAGAAAGAAGGAGGAGATGAGGATGAAACAAAGGTTATCCAAGATGAACTTGGAAGATTGAGAGAATGCTGGTACCTGTGACAAAAACGGGAAGATTTGGAAGAGAACTGGATTTGTGTGGAAAGATAACAAGTTCAGGGCACCAAGATGGCACAGTTGATAGAGTGCCTGGCCTGGAATCCTATCAAACCATCTTCTTGAGTTCAAATTCAATCTCATATATTCACTAGCTGTGAGACCTTGGCCAAGTCACTTAACCTGTTTGCCTCAGTTTCCTCAACTGTAAAAATGAGCTGGAAATGGACATTGTAAACCCTGTCAGTATCTTTGCCAATAAAACTACAAATGGGGTCACAAAGAGTTAGAACTGAAAAACAAAGAAAAAGAATATGTTCTGTATTGGACATGTTGAATTTGAAATGTCTAATATATCTAGTTCGAATGTGCAATAGTCAAATACTGACGTGGAACTGAACCTCAAGGTAGACACTTGGACCAGACATATAGATCTGGAAGTTGTTGGTTTAAAGATGATAATTAAATCTAGTTCAATGAATACCTCTATGAGTTATTGCTAGGAAAGTTCATGGTGTCCAATAGGAATATAAATTTGAAATATTGCTTGTTCTTTTTTTTTTGCTTTTAGGAAGGCAATTGGGGTTAAGTGACTTGCCCAAGACCAAAAGCTAGGTTTTTGTGCTAAGTGTCTGAGGTTGGATTTGAACTCAGATCCTCCTGACTCTGGGGCTGGTGCTCTATTCACTGCACCACCTAGCCATCCTTGCTTGTTCTTTTTAAAGATAACTTAGAAAAGTTGCATTAAAATGAGAATTGCATAGATTTTTTTAACATGGAGAGATAAGCATTCAACAAAAAGTTGACTGTATTTTACTTTTGTTCTATTATTTATGTACTTGGAACTGCTTTTGTGGGATGGTACAAACCTGGAATTTGAACCAAATTATCCTCTCCCTAGTTGAATTTTCCCAAACCTGTCTGTCTGCTCCAAGCACAGGCCTTGCCATTGTATAGCAATTCATACTGTTCTAAGACATGCTTATTCCCCTCATTTACTGGGTCATCAATGTCCTGATGAAGATAAAGCAGACTAATGAGGACTAGAATATGTATATATATGTGTGTGTGTGTATACATATATACATATATGTATACACACACATCAGAATTTAGATCATAAGGGAAAATCATGGAAAATCACTACTCTAATCTGAATAAATACATGAAAAGGCATTTATTAAATACACAATATATGACATGCACTGTGCTAAATGCTAGAACAAATATGAGCAGGCAAGACAGTCCCTACTGAAAGGAGCTGACATTTCAATAATAAAGAAAGACAGTAGATATGAGAAAGTCTTAGTCAAAGAGGACTGTTTTGAACAGGGAAGTGAGAAGTAATTGTTGTCATAAGGCAATTCAGTTAAGAACTTTTCCAGGAATCCAGGAATGTAGAGTTAAATAGATTACTGTTCTCAGAGTTGGATTGGAAAGGAGAGGTGAGTATGCCTGCAGAGGTGAAAATGGACCAAAGACTAGGACATATAAGTTTAATGCTTACCAGTGAGGATCCAGGGTCCCAGTGCTCAGGACATGAACTCCAGTGGGAGAAGGCCAGAGCACAGATGACGTAGTATTAAGATGACTGGAAAGTAGTACATTTTGCTTTCTCTGATCAAAAAGGAAATCTCCCTCCCTCCTACATACATACTACTATCAGCTCTATGGGCCATTTAGCTTTGTAATTATTACAATGGAAAGAGGCAGAACACAGTGGGTCAAGCCAATGGTGTGTTACTAAATGTTTTTCAAATGAGCCTCTCAAATTATTTGCATTATTAACACTTCCTCCTTCGCTTTAGTTTAGACAATTAATAAAGCAGCCCCTGATTTGTTGTTTGCCAGTTTCCAACATATAAATGTTCACATTGAAAATTCAACAACTGTCTTTAAGCTAGGTTCAACTATGCTCCCCAGGTTCAACCAAGAGATAGTTATAAACTTTGTATTTGATCCTGAAAATAATAAAGAACCATTGGAGTTTATTGACTAAGGAGTGACATGGTCAGAAATGAATTTTAGGAAAATTATTTTGACAAGTGAATGAAGTGAGGGGGAAAATGAGTCAAGGCGGATAGCCAGAAGGCTATTGCAATAGTCCAGGTATAAGACGATGGTGGCAGTATCAAAGAGAGAAAGTGCATGTACTAATGATGTTACAGAGGTAGAAATGATAGAACTTGGAAACTGAATAGACACTGATCCCTAATGGCTGTGTGACACTAAGCAAGACACTTAAGTCTCAATGGGATGGGCAACTCTCTAAGATTCTCTAAGTCTCTAAGACTAGACATAGCATAAAGACAGTGCAGGTCTGCATTAGGAGAGAGAGTTTCTTAACCAGAGAGTTCCCTGTAACAGTGAAATCATGGGTTTAGTACCTATCCCAATGGAGACAAAGATACACATGTGCATATGTGTAAGATCAACATAATGCAAAGTCCAATATGATGTTACATTATGTTCCTATACGATTACATGCTTTATTATATTGTATATCATGTTAGACTATGTTACATCATGTCATGTTATCTCATACATGTATAAACATATGCGTATATGCTAGACAAGGCATATGTGTATGGGACAATGTTTCCCTTTACTAGTTCATTCTTCATTCTTTTGTCAAATTGATTTTCCTAAAATTCAGTTCCAAACAAAGAAGCTATCAATTCAATAAATTCCCATGGTTTTTTTTATTATCTTGTTCATCGTGTATGTGTCTATGTGTTTGAGTACACACACATATGGTGCCTATGGATGGATAGATTGAGTACTGAGATGTGTGTACATGTATCCACACATATACACATGCACAACATATACATACATGTGTGTGTATATTTACATGCATACATATATGTGCATGTATGCATTGTACTTGTTATACCTGGTCTGCATCATCCTCGTAAGGATACCAGAATATGTCTAAGGATGACACTGAATAACAAAGGTCATCCTTATTATGATGGCAAGATATGTTTTGAGTTCACAAACTTTCCTAGGAAAAATGAGATGGAAAAAATTAGTTTGCTGATACACTTCTTCCCATGTATATCTTTACATCTATGTCCATTATAGTTAGAAATGTAACCATAATAAACTGAGTTCATGGAGATTGTAGCCTTTCTATCTCCAGAGTAACAAGAACCCAGTCAAGCTTGCCTGGCAGCCTAAATGAATTTGCTGAGGTTAAAGTTTAACTCTTTTCTGCTTCCAATTAGATTTGCCCCATTCATCAAGATCAGTGCCCTGGGGCATCAGAACAATCTAGTTTTCCTCTCAAATGACAAGAGGTTGTATATTTCATCCCACCCCACTCCAACCCCCAAGAGAACAACAAATCCAAAAGCTGTCCTTCTGTTCTGGATATCTGACAGGATTCTGGCCAACAATCCGGGATTCAGAAAGATAGAACCATAAAAGTGAAATACCCACAACCAAGGTGGCTATTATACACCCAGACTCTTTGAGAGGAGGCAGAGGCTAGGGAGAGGCAGCAAAATATATTGTAGTGGGTAGAACTAGGATCTGGGAGTCAAGAGGCTTAAATACCCAACCTCTGCTTGGCCACTCTCAATATTGTATGATACTATTTCCTATCTGTGGCCCTCAGTTTCTCATTTGTACAATGAAGATCGTGTAAAATGGGGAAGGGACTATACTAACAACTTCCAAGCATTTGTAGTCCAGTGCTCTTTCTCTCAGCTGCCCCTAACTCTGATGGATTTTAGGTTGCTATTATTTGTCCTTCTCAAGGTTCTGTAGGTAACTCTAAGTGTCTTTTTTTCTAATACTGTTGCTCACAGGTTCCCACTGCTGTTTCCCCCATTAATTATCAATTGATATCCATTAGACAGCTGGCTTTAATTATCCTTTAGGAAACAGCTATTTACTAGAGTAGTGTAATGTAAATGAGTACAAAAGATCTTCCCAGAACAGGGACACATTCTCCCTCAACTCCATATAGAGTTCAAGATTAGAGAGTTCATGTGTCAAAAAGATAAACTCACAGCTGGTTGCCGGAAGCCCGTTCCTTCCCTTTTTTGGGAGCCTCATGAAGTTACCCCTGGAGCGGCATAGCTTTATGATGGATTCTTTGTAGAATTCTGAAACTGCCTTTCCTCAGTGTTGTTGTTGTTCTCAGCTCCTGACACAGTTAATGCTATCAGATGTTCCAAATCACTGCCAGGATGCCACTGAGAAATCAAAATCTCCCAACCTCTCAAAGTTTGCAAGATTATCTCTTTCCCAAGGAAGGGGCAGGAGATGGAGGAGACAGGACCTCTCTCACTAAACAGGCCTAATATTGGAATCCCAGATGCTGAACTAACTTGCAATTTTTATCTATATCCTATAGGGTACGTCTTACTCTTTAATCAATCAGTGGTGATTACCTGATAAATAGTAGTAGTGGTACCTGATAAAAGCATCTAATTATATGGTATCTTGTTAATTACTTTAAGTGAGTTGGAGATTATTGATTGATTGGTTGATTTAATAGACCTTATCCAATTTTACATATGATCAAAATATTATATTCTTTTGCTAGACTGTATTTGCTTGTTCTGAGAGAAAGCTCTATGTAAAGATGGGAAGTAGGTGAATATTGCATTGGTGCTACAGGTGAGCAGGTGAATAATAGAGTAATAGAGACAAATTTATTTTTAAAAGCATCAAAAAAAATAAATAAGCGAACAAGGCCTACATGAGAAGACTAATGCCATCACCCAACATAAGTTCAATTTTGGGAGGGGCAAGTAATTGAACATTTAATAAAAGGAGTTTTTTAAATTAAATAATTTATTTTTAATTTTCAACATTCACTTCCATAAGTCTTAAATTTTTCCCCCTTCCTTCTTCCTCCCTCCCCAAGACGGCTTGCAATCTGATATGGGTTCTACACATACATTCCTATTAAACACATTTTCACATTAGTTGTGTTGCATAGCAAAATTATAAAGAATGGGAAAAACCCATGAGAAAGAAAAAAATAAAACAAAAAGGAAAATAGTCTGCTTCATTCTGCATTCCATCTCCACAGTTCTTTCTCTGGATGTGGCTAAATAAAAGGAGTTTTACTGTGTCTTAACACAGCAAAGATATGCAAAAGGGATACAGTGACATTTAGTTTCTCTGGAGTGCCCCCCCCCCCGCCATCTCCTCATCCCCCTCATGAATCTGGTAAGTAGGGCAGGATATGGTGAAGTTATGGCAACTTCCTTGGTCCTTGTTAACCTACCAAGTCCAAGGGAACTAGATTCCATATAGCTGGAATCTTTTATGTCCTTAGAAGTCCAGGAAGCTGACTCAAGGAAGCTGGGGCCATTCAAGTGCCCGTCCTTAGCATTGCCCACTTTTAGCTAAAGTTTCTCCATGTTGTGGGTAAGAAGAAAGATTTTGTGTCAAAAAATGTTCCGAAGACAAAGAAGTTGACATGATTATAAAAGATAAAATAAGTTATTTTAAATATAGAAAAATAAATTGCTTTTGCATGAAATCAATGCAGATAGAAAAAAGAAGAAAAGCTGTCAGATTAAACGAAAAATTTATCCTTTCCAGGCCCATTATTCTGTGAGGGGAATTCTGCCCACCCACTCCCTTAAAATATTTCATTTACTACTTAAGAAACATATGCCCTTAGGCTTATTCTTAACTTTCATAGACAGTTTGCTTGATTCTATTTCATTAGGCAGAAGAGAGATCCTTCCCCTTCTTTGCTCCATGAAACACCAGCTCATTTATGTTCCTGGCACAACATTAAAGTTCAAAGATTTGGGTGAGGTTCCTAACAATTCTGAGGCAAGATCTCAACTTCCTTAGTAACTACATTTGAATTATAAACTAGCTTGTATGTATTTTTCTCTTTATAGGAGTGATTTATTGGGAGAATTTCTCTACTTTGGTCTTTCATCTTCTTCAAAATGTATTTATTGCACCAAAGCTCCAAATGAATACTTGACCTAAATGTAAAGGATAATATTGCTCAAAAAAATTTTTTAGAAGAGGTACTTTTCATAATTATACATACTAAGGGAAATTCTTAACCAAAGAATAGATAGGACCACAAAAGTTAAAGAAATAACTTTTAATCCATGGAATTAAAAAGGTTTTGCACTTCTAAAGTCGATCTAGATAAAATAAGAGAAACTGTTGAATGGAAAAAATCAAATTTCACTGATAAAGTCTGATATCAGAATATGAAGGAAATTGAAAAGGTATATTGTATATTCCAATAGTTATTCCCCTATCCAACACTTGTCAAATGATATTCACAACTAATTTTAAAAGGGAAATTAACTATACAAAAACATATTCCAAATCTTAAATAATAAAAATGCTAATTAAAGAATGAGATTTAATTTTACTTTTAGCAAACTGGTCAATTTGATGAAGAAGAAAAAAGAAACATTCAATATGGGAGTGACTTTGAACATCAAGCACAATAGCACGCTTTTGGTGGAGCTGTGAATCAGTTCAACCATTGTGGAAAACAATTTATGTGAATTATGTGAATCCATAAATCAGTCACTAACCTCTCCAAATCATGTACTTCAGTGATCACACCACTCAGTGTCCACTCTCAAAGGAATCAAAGAAATTTTTCATATATTCCAAGATATTCAAAGCTGTACTTTTTGTATTGGCAAAACCTTGGGAACAAAGTAGGTGCCCATCAATTACGGTCTGGCTGAACAAACTGTGGTGTGTGAATATAATGGAATGTCATTGTGCACTAAGAAATGACAAATATGAAGAATTCAGTGAAACATGAAGATATTTATATTAACTGACACAAAATGAAATCAGCAGAACCAGAAGAATGATATACACAAGGACTTTGATATTTAAAAAGGGGAAGGAAAAAAATCTATTAAACTCTGGGTGATTGTAATAACTAACCTTGGTCCCAGAGAATGGACAATGATGCATTCCTCATCTTCTCCCCAGAGTGGGAAGGGACCAGGGGGCAGAAAGCTCTATATATTATTTATCTAATTACTGTGTCTATCATTTTTGCTTAATTATTTTTCTTTATTTGTTGAGAGACATCGATATAGAAAGATATAGAAATACAGGCAGCTGGCCTCATAGTCAAAAAGATCTGGATTCAAGTTCTAATTAATACATTCTGGCTGTGTGACCCTTGGCCAAAGCATTTAACCTCTCACTGTTCTAGGTTAAGCAACTCTCTAACAGATGGAGAGAAAGTACAGACCTGCATAGAAGGACCCCCATCCTCAAAGAGTTCCCCATATCAATGAAATTACTATGAGAGACCCTATTCATACTTTTCTTTGACACAAGAGAGCCGGGTTCTGCAATCTATTGACTGTGGGCCAAATCTAACTAGCTACTTGTTTTGTTAGGCCCCTGAGCTAGAAATAAAGTTTTTACCATTTTAAATAAAATTGTATTTTAATTAAAGTTTTATTGCATTTAAATAGGCAAAAAAACTATTCTTAGCTTTCAGAGGACCCTACAAAACTAGACTTCTGGTTTTGGCCTTTGGCAATCAAGGAGGATTCAGGTCTGGGTGGGGACATTGGTAGCTGTAGAAATTGTATGCTGAAATGACAATGTAAAAAAGCAAAAGACCTCAATAAAACATTTTCTAATTCTATGGTAGAACTCTTAAAATTTCCAAGCATAATTAATTAGTTGATTTTCTTCTTATTTCCTGTGATGTCTCTGTACTGATTCTTCCAAATTCAATAGCCAATAGCTGCCCATGAAAATGATCCCATGCTAAACTATGAAAATATTGTTTTTATCATTTCTTTCAAGTTCAACCTATAAAAACATTTGGATGCATACATTGACAAGAATATCAGAAAATTAAGTAGTCTAGGTATTTTAAATTACACTTTTAGCTTCAGGTTATTTTATTTCTCTAGTAACAGAATGAAGCTTACTTGAAGAAAAAAAAAATAAGAGGGGAGATGAGTGTGGTGGAGCAGATGCCCAAGACTGTATATAAGTCATTCTACACAGCTCAGAGGACATGTGTGCACATTCTAGTGACTGATGAGGATGGGGGCTGAGCCCGAAAGAAAACAGGAAAATGACTTTTTACAGTATTTTTAGAAATAACACATCACTGCTTCATACTGCAGGCACAGGCTGTTATGGCTCAGTTTTGGAGTTGGCTCCAAAAGCAGGCAGTAAATTCTTTTTTTTCCCTTCCCTCTGTCCCCTGCACAGGCCTAAAGGGAATTAGTGTGGTTTTATGAACTTTAAAGGTGGCCCACTGCTATACTCCCACATAAAAAATCAAGTTCAACAAGGGTAAACAAAATAAAGCAGTATATAACTCTCCTGTCCTCCCTCACCCCACTTCCTAATTAAATTTATTTTTTTGCTCTCTATAGTACCAGGTAATGTAAGCCTTGTCCCAGTCATGTCATATTTTACTTAAGTTGGTTCAATATCACTGACCTATGCTCATGGGAACAATGCATAACATCTGAGGCTGAGGGCACTTAAGGATAGCACTAACTTGGGATGGTAATGTGTGGTCATGGAAAATGGTTTCTGGTCAGCAAGGTCTATGTTTGAATCCTATACATGCCACTTACTAGCAGTGTGATAATGGGCAAGCTCATTTAATATTCATGAATTTTACTTTCTCCATTTGTAAAATTGACATGACAACACAAACTACTCACCTGGCTGGGATAGTGAGGATAAATTGTCTGGTTTGTCCAGAAACCCTGAGGTTCATCTGTTCCCAGATTGATCTTTTTTTTTTGACCAGGTAAAGAGGCCATTTTTTGCCTCATTTCTAACTTTTTTTCTTTTCCTTCCCCCTGTCTACATAGGGCATCACACTCTTACCTGAGGTTGCTCTGCCCAAAGGAATGTAAATGTTGATCCCTGAAACTTCTTTTTTTCTGGCTCTGTAATGATAATGGGATTTGAAGATCTTCCATGTCCCTTGAACTTCCTGATGTAGCAGGAAGGGGTGGAACAAGAGAAAGCCAGAGCCAAGCTAGAGTCCTTGCTTTGGAGACTGGAAGCAGCAGCAGCTGCAGTGGGAACTCCTTTTTCTTTGAGCCTGCCAGAATCTCCGCTAAGGACTCCTGCTGAGGACTGCCAGAGACAGGAACTGCGAGGGGCCGGAGCTGTTGGGAGCAAGCTGCCTGGATGCTGAGCAGTTGCTGTGACAAGAGTAGGATCTTTGCCTGCGGCAGCCTGTCCTGTTTTGAAGGCTTGAGATTGTGGGTGTTTGCTACATTAGCTACATGTGCCAGCTTCATAACTACTGTGTTGGCTTTGACTTTCTGGTTTTGGTACTCAGTTTTCTGGTATTTGAATAAATGTTCTACCTATATTTTCCATGTAGAAAGCCTGTTACATTTTGTGAATAACCATTTCAGCATACTTATAGTTACTGTAGGCACTGTGAATACAACATTTTTGATACAGTCTCTCATTGAATGGCCAACCCTAGGTCCCAGGCCATGCTCAACTTGATCATTGTTTGGGCCCTGATTGGCTCAGAATAAATGTAATTAGCACTTGTTTCTGTTTTGACCAGAAACGTGAGAGTCTTTGCCTCCCAGACTGATTATTTTTAACTAGGTAAAGAGGTCATTCTTTGCCTCTTTTCTTACCTAGCCTTAATAATTGAATGGGTATTGCTTCAGTTGAACTGAGATCTGGTAAAGATCTTAGTTTAAAAAGGTCCAAGGTCTCCCACTGCATACAGGGGCATCTCTAATAGTCCTGATGTATGTCCCACCACTAGACCCAATGGCTCTGGGGGACTAAGTGAGGCTGGTAACTTTGAACAGCCCTCTGTCACTTAAATCTAATTCATGTGCATGTCATGGCATCACCTGCCTAACATCATGAGCCTCTTCAATAACAAAGGATGAACAACAGCAACAATATAAATTTGATGACCTTGGCCTTTCTAAATTAAGGTCTTTCTAAGGGCTCAGGTTGTCTGAGGCAACACCCATTCAATGACTAAGAGCTGACATCGCAAGTCATCTTGACTTTTGTCTTGCCACTGCACTTGGATGACTCTGGAGGAGAGAGTGAGGCTGATTGTGCAGCTCTGCCCCACTTAAATCCAGCTCACTTGAAAATCAAGACATCATCTTGATGATGCCCCTGGTCCTCTTCAGGACCTTAGGATGACATCAACAACAATAACAGCAATATAAATATGAGATATCATTATTATTTTAAAATAGCTCCTACCTCTTGTAAAGGTCACACTTTGATACATAAGTTGACATTTAATCCAGGCCTCCATCAATTATGGGTCCCCTAAAAATTATCCTAAGGAATGCTCTCATTCAGCATTAACTTACAATCTACAGCTACCTCTACCAGTGGTTTGGTTTAGTTTTCTTTAGTTATTGTATTTTTGGTCAGATCAACTATATGACACTTAAATTAAAGCAAGACATTTAATTAAATAGCATCACAAAAACATAACAAGAAAATTCTTTTACCCCAAACATATGGGGGAATACTCTGCTACAGATTCTGGTATGAGGAAGAACAGGGAGCAGAGTCAAAATGGCAGCGTAGAAGCCAGAGAACTCCTCAGCTCTCCCCATAACCATCTCAAATACCTATAAAATATAATTCTAAACAAATTTTAAAGCTCCAAAACTCATAAAATGACAGAGTATCAAAGTTCCCGCTGAAGGCAGCCCAGTAGGCAGACAGGAAGGGGTTTACTGCAGCACACTGAGAGCCCAGGCCAGCACCACATGAACCCATGGCTGGAGCCCTAGGACCACCAGAACAAGGTGCAGCAGGAACACGAATCACAGGCAGTTGTGGCATTTTCCAGAATTACCAACCCATAAGAAATGAGGACTAAGTGAAAGGTCATTGGAATTCAGATAAATTCAGGGTAGAGGGTCTGGCTGACTGCTAGAAGCTGCTGAAGTGGCAGCCCTGCAGCCACATCCACATGGCTGCTTCAGAAGCTGCAAGCCTGCAGACTGCAAGGGGACCAAGCCATCATTCAGAGGATAAATACTCTTGACTTGAGCTGCCTGGATCGAGATCACAGTCTTGGGTGGTAGTCCTGAGGTGCATTTTCAGTGAGCCAAAGCTGGTGGGGCCTGCAGAAACAGTGGCCTCCTAATAGCTCTGGCAGCTGCAAAAACCCCACAAATTGGGACAGAGCTCTCCCATCTGAAAGCAGTTCTACTGAACATAAAAGTCAAGTAATTGACTGGCAACATGAGAAAGCAAAAGAAGTAAAGCAAACCCAGCAATGCAACTTTAGATTCCTTTTTTGGAAAGAAAAAGGATCAAAGCATGGAACCAGAGAAAGACAACACAGTCAGAACTCACACACCAAAAGTTTCCAAGAAAAATGTAGACTTATTACAAGCCATAGAACAGCTTGAAAAAGATTTTAAAAACCAAATAAGA
>CM053600.1:70711196-70774297 GCA_028646575.1 Pseudocheirus occidentalis | reverse complement strand
GAAGGAAGGAAGGAAGGAAGGAAGGAAGGAAGGAAGGAAGGAAGACTTCTTCCCCTTAAAAAAAATTTTGGCATAAAAAAAAAGACTTTCCTTTGGGAAAGTCACACAAGCTCTCAACATGAGAATCAAATCTCTAAGGATATGAACTAAAAACCAGTTGCTGATCTGCATTTCTTCTACACTGGAAGTTCCCTGTGTCATGAAATGGAAGTTTGAAACTTCAAAATTTTACCTTCAGTAAGATAGGAAATTATAACCTATGAATTGCCCTCATTTTGAAGTAGTACAAAAAGGTGAACAGTTAGTCACCCTTCTTTGGAACCCTGTAAAATATACGTTGTAAAACACCAAAAACTAACCTTCCCACAGATTGGCTCAGATTTTATTGCTGAAATCATTTAGGAGAGGAGGAATAAAGGATCCTAGCAGATGTAATCACAGTGGTCTACCAGTGAAGACTGACTAGCACCTGAAGAAAGGATCCCAAACCATATGACACAGGTCCACATAGGTCAATGTCCCTGATGATAGGGACGGTGTTTAAATCCTTGTTTTGTGTGCTGAAAGTCAGTCCCTTAGAATCAAAGAGAAAGGATATCCTACTGTTGAAATGCCTATTTTACCTTTAAAATGCACGCCTTGTTCCAGGTTATCTTGCTGACTCAAACATTCTGTCACCCCTCCTTTTTAACTAGAGACCTTTCATTAGATGTTTTGGAATTAATGGGTTAGGGTCATACCCTTCCTGTACTCAAGTCAAAGTGGACCACAAATCATTACTCTTTATCATGTTTTTTTTTCCCTCTCTGGACTGGCCTAAAACTATAAATTGCTGAAAAGGTGTAATTGGAATTGATAGATGGAATTTTCTCACCTAGGAGTTCCCTATACCAATGAAATCACATGGCCAGTATCTAACTATAGGAAGGGACCACCACCCAAGCATAAGAAGTAACTTCCTTTGAAAATTATTTTTTAAAAAAAATTATTCTGAATGCAAAAAAATAAAATTAGCATTTCCATAGCACAGTAGACATCTTAACATCCACATAACTTATTTCGAAACCTCATTGTCCATGGGAAATGAGATTAAAACCTCAATTCTCTGCTTAAGTCTCAGGGAGGGAACAGAGCCCAATTTACAATTAATCTACAATCCGCAAATCCTTTGGTCTCTTTTTTCACCATTTCCCTACTTTAAAAAAAAAGAAGAAGAAACTGTCGAATACCAGTCATGGAGTACAATTATGGGGTACAATGATGATTTTTCTGACCTGTCCACAGTAGAAAGTGTATTTTCCATTATTTTTTTCCACCACTGATGTTAAGGATGTTTTTTTCCAGTGTAAGGGTTCCACCACTTAAAAGAGATGTGAAGGCTTAGAGAAAATTCCAAGAGAACCACCAAAATGATTAAAGAGCTATAAAAAGAATTGGGGCAAACCAACTTAAATGTACAGAACTGCCTAAATCTAGAGAACAACCAAGAGTGAAATAGTTTATGACTAATATTCACATTTACTTGCCCCCTTTAAAATTACTCAGTACTTTCCTCACAGCAATCCTGGGAAGGTCAGAATGGTGTAAGTTTAATCATCATCATAATAACTAAATCTATGTAAAGTTTTAACATTTGGAAAGCACTTTAAATACAGTATCTCATTTAATTCACGTGAGTACAATGTGAGGTAAATGTTCTTATAATGCCCATTTTACAGATGAGAACATGAAGTTGAAAAGGTTAGATGATTTGCTCAGGGTCACACAGCTAGAAAGTGTCTGAGGCAGAATTCAAACCCTAATCTCATGATTTCAAGTCCAAAGTTTCAAGTCCATTTACTGCACCACCTAAAGTAAGCACTTACTAAATACACATTGAATTTGCTTTTGTGGAATGGAATTTTCAGGTCTTTTGGCTGTGCCTCTGTCCTAATATATCTGTAAATTATAATAAATTATTATTATATTATATACAATTATATAAATTATAATAACAAAAATAAGAAAAATAGCATTTATATAGTGCTTTTCCTGTATTATCTCATCTTATCATCAGAACAACATTGGAGGGAAGATAACTATTACTATCTCCATTTTACAGATGAAGAAAATGAGGCAGACAAAAGTAAGTGACTTGCCCAGGGTCACGCAAATTTTATCTGTTGATAGATTTGAACTCAGGACTTTCTGAATCTTGACCCAACACTCTATCCAATGCACCACCCAGCTATCTCTAGAGAGGCACATATATAATGATAATACCAGTGATCACCTTGCTCAGAACATGTTATAGAATTAATCATAAAAATACATTAGTTGGCATATATAATATAATGATAAAATAATATTATCCCTGTTTCATAGATGAGCAACCTGAGGCTTAGAGAGGTTAAATGAATGGTTCATGGCCACAAAGCTGTGACCATGATTCAAACCCATATCATGTGACTGGGCAGCCTGCTTTCTCCTACAGCAGCCACCTCTTAGCCTGTACAACATACGGCCCACCAAGAGATTTCGTTGGCCATTTGTCATATAGGCCTGTCTTAGCTGGACCATACTTAGCTCTTCTGCAATGTACTAAGGTCAAACAGCACATCAATAACTTCAGCATTTAGCACCAGGCCTTACACATAGTAGGTGTTCACCAAATATCTGTTGAATCCCAGAGTAGGGCATGGGAGGGAGGAAGCTGGTTTGAATTTGTGTGAAATGAATGCTAGCTGTAGAACGCAAAATTTTGTTAGATGTAGGGAAGAGAATTTCCTAACAGAGAGAAAGAGTCAATGTTGAAACATATAATGGAATGCCCTTTACTAGAGTTCTTTAAAGATAAAAAGTTTCCCTTCTTTCTAAAATGATTTCTTTTCTACCTGAAGGTAGAAACACAGAATGAATGATTTCTTGCTTCACATCTAGTCCTTTGATTCTATGATGAGAAATGAGATCATTGAACTCTCTTCAGCACCTCCCAGGAAAGATTCTAATAACCTCCACCAGGTTGGAGTCAAGAAGAGTTAGTTAGAACTAGGTTACCATCAGCTATGAAATAGAAAATATAGGAACATTCTTGTGGCTTTCAACATGCAACATCCTATGGAGTAGATTTAACTCTTGCTAGCAATTTTCCTCCTAGAGGAAAAATCCTAAATTTGAATCCTGTTTCTGGAGCTTACATCCCCCCTGAAAGTATGGATAAAGAAAAAAAGACTTTTTTAAAAGCCATAATTATCTCTCCCCCCACATTTCTTACTAACTCGTCCTACCTGTATTTGGTATGCAGTGATGATCTTTAATCCTTAAAAAAAAAGCACTCCAATTTATTTGCTTCTTAATATGTTTTTGCCGAGTTATATCTGACCGTGTGACTCCATTTTGAGGTTTTCTTGACAAAAATATTGGAGTGGTCTCCCATTTCTTTCTCTAGTTGATTTTACAGATGAGAAACTGAGGCGAACAGGGTTCAGTGACTTGCCCAGAGTCACAAAGCTAGTAATTATCAGAGGTCATATTTGAATTCCTGAAAATGAATCTTCCTGGTTCCAAGCCCAGTGTATTGTCCACTGCACCACCTAGTTGCCCTCTTAATATGTTAAGCGAGGTCTACTCAGGGTCTGGAGGACTATTGCTAAATCTTAAGTCGCGCATCAACAAGAGTATCGGTTTAGCTACATCAATGCCAAGTTTCTGACCTTTAGGAAAGAAGGAGAAATTTAAAGTCTTTAAAACTATAAAGACACAATATAAATCACCATTTTTCTTCTCCAAACTTTCTCCTTTTGTCACACTTCATTTTCTTGCCCATATTAATTTTGAAAATTTCTACTGTTATATGTTAATCCATTCAGAGTCCTCTTCCCTTGGGAACTATGCATCCTTGGGAAGAAAGGGCAAATGAGTCCATATCTAAATATCAAGGTGCTATTTATTATTTATAGTAGTGCTTATGGAGTGACATTGATAAAAATGGGAAAGGATGGAGGTATTCTCATCTACAATGGTGGGAGACTGAAGATAAGGTTGAAGATCCATTCAAGGATTCAGGTAAAGTAGAAACTGAAAAATGAATGAGCTAGCTGCCTTTTTGTGTCATTCATTTCAGTTTCTCAGACTGAATTTTTCTAATTTAATAAGGTTAAAACATATGTTTTGTAAGATTACATACTTCATCAGAATATTTCTACTCCATAAGGTTTTGTGTTCTCAAGCAAAATTGGGTACACCTCTTTTAAATTCCCTCGCTTTTTAGAATAAAAAATGGAATTTTTCTAAGTGTTTGATTTACCCAGGTTCTTGGGTTCTTCTTACTGAATCTTTCATTTTAAAAGCAGCTAGGCATGCTCTGACAACAAAACATGAATCTGAATTCCAAAAATCACCAAAAATAAGTCTGAAAAGTCCGTGATTCCTTAAGATATTCTTCATTTCTCTTTGCACTACATTTCTCCTCTTCCCACTTCAAGTCAGGGAAAAAGGAAGATTCTGTGGCAGTTTATCTAAAATGAAAGGTTTTTAAAAGCATTTTATCCCTTATTCAAGTGAAACATTGAGTAATTATTATCTTCCCTAATTCACATTCCTGTTTATATTTAATGAAATCCAATTTCTCCACTTCCCTGTTTCCTTTACTACCAAAAATGAACCTTATCAAGGAATGTCAACCTTCATGATTTCCAGGTCAGTTTTGCTCAGAATTAGTTTGCAGGTATCCTCTCTGAACAAAGATTTGACTATAGTAGCAACGCTGGGGCTTTTCCAGCTCATTTTTTTTTACTATCAATGAACTGAAAATTAAGGGGAAATTCATCAATAGGGGAATGCTTGAACAAATTATGATATATAAATGTAATAGAATACTACTGTGCTATAATAAATGATAAAAAGAATTTCAGAGAAACTTTAGAAGATGTATATAAACTAACACAGAGTTAACTAAAATTTATACAATAACAATATTATAAAAAATAACAACTTCAAGAGACTCAAGAACTCTGATCACTGCAATGACCAGGCATGATTTGAGAGTACTACAGGCAAATTGTGCTACCTGTGCAACTCCTAATAGAAAAATGATAGATGCAAAATGCAGAAACATTTTTGGACATGTACAATGAAGGAATCTGTTTTTGCTAAACAATTCCTATTTATCATCAGTATTTCCCCCCCAATTTTGCTGAGAAGGTGGGAGGTGGGAGGTGGGAGGGAGAGAAATAAAATACTTGTTAATTTTAAAAAGTTTTTAAAAAGATGACTAGGGATTTCCTTCAAGGTGTCAAAATCTGCATGATGATGACTATGTTCACAATCCTTTATCAAGTAAAACAACTAAGCTCTACACCAAATTAAGAAAAATAATTATTTAAAATGGAACGTGACAAAAGACTTACATTTTAGTAGCCACACTCCAATAAACAACTTCTAGTCTGTTCTCATCCTGATTCCTCCCATTCACGGGAGGTTTTTACAGCAGGCCTCACATGCAGAGAAATTTGAGGCCTTTCCTTGAGAAATTAATTTGAGAGAGCCATTTGAGTAACTTGGTCAAAGCACATTTTGTGGTACTTGCCTTGGGCAACAAAATTCCTAGTTATGTCTCTGCCTAAGAGAGCTACCACTGGCCAAATCTCAAATCTCTTCACTCCTACTGGCCAGAACCAATACAGCATACTCTTCCTCCTGCCCACTTGAGAACCACAGTGTCACAGAATTATAAAATTAAAAGAGATTTAAGCATTTATAGGGAATCCCAATCCCTTATTTTATAGATGAGGAAACAGTGGCCCAGAAAGGTGGAGTAACTTTTCCAGTATGATACAGCAGAGGTGGAGTTTGGGAGGACTAGCACTCTGGTGGGAGGACTTTTAGAACCTTTTTCAGAGTTGCTCCACCTTCATTCAGCTAGTTCTCACCTGTGGCTCCAAGAAGCTGAAATTCTTCTCGTGCTTGGGGTAGATATCCCCAATTCACCAAATGGTTTGAGGCCTGTAAGTTACTCTCAACCTATTTTAACCCATCTGCCCAGACAGTTTACTAGGGTATGGCCATTGTGCTTGCTACAGCTTCTTGGACCACAGGTGAGAGCTAGATGAACACCAAAATGTATGAGCAGCCCTCCCACCAGATGTGCTAGTCTTCCTTGAACACACCCTACACAATATTATGAAGTATTTTTATCATATCTACTTTCAGGACAAAAGGAAGAAAAAGATGAAGACACCAAGATGGCAATTAAAAAATGTTGTCAACCCCAGTTCAAACCATGAATTTGTAAAGCTAGATTCTATTTTTTTCCAACTAACACAAATGATTTTTCCCTCCCTCTTACCACCCTCCACAACTTAAAAAAATAGATGAATTATCTGTTATGACAAATATGCTGTAATAGTGATGGTAATTTGAAGATCGTCCCTGCCCCTTAATAAGCCTAAGGGAATTTGAAGACCTTCCCTGCTTTGAAGATATTCCCTGCCCCCTAACAGGTCAAATGTAATGACATGGAGCCTGTGGTGGGAGGACTTTGCTGAAGGGTAGAGCAGAGCCCACAGGAAGTTGGAAGTTAGAGCAACTATATGGTGGGAGAGAGAGGACATACCCAGGAAGACAGATAGGCTTGTGAGTATTGGTTTGTGGGAAGGCTAAAGGATGGTGTGGCTCTCTGCTGTATTATGGTGCTTGCATTAACTTCTATGTTGCAATAATGAATTTGGTTTCCTGGTATTGGGATTTGGTTTTCTGGTGTTGGAATAAATGTTTTGCTCCTGTCTTATATATTGAAAGTCTATTATATTTTGCAAGTTAGAACTATGCCAGCATATTTACAGTTACTGTAAGTGCTGTGAATATTGCATTGGTGTTATATATGCCTAGTCAAGCAGAACTAGTTCCCTCATTGGAAATAACATACACACACACACACACACAAATGTGTGTGTGTGTACATGTGTATCATTCTGTACCTGAGTCTTTTTCAGGATCAAACCTGAATTAATGGTATATTATGATCAATAAGAACAGAACTAGGGTTTAGCTGGAATGAAAATCACCAGAGGTCTAATTCAAAAGATGCCCAATCACACACTGTGCTTACCTTCATTCCAGCCCCACATTCCCAATACATTACCATTATCCAAGGGCCTAATTAACCATTTGTAATGGAATTTCCTATTAAGGAAAAGGAAAGAAAAGGTTTAGGGAAGGGAATTAGGTCCAGAATCATTATATCTATTACAAAATTAATAGATCTAAACTGAGTTTTAATGTGGACTATTTGTTATAATGAAATAAAGTTTCTTATCAATGTCCCATGGCTAAACTAGAAAATAATCAGCATGCTTAGAATTTATATAGAATCGAACCTTGCGGTACTTGGGAAATAGAGCCTTGTATTTTTGGACAAATGATGGCTGTCCCTAGGCAAGCAGATGAAGTATTTGTGGAGCAAGGTCAAGAAACATCAGCAAGGCAGAGCTGGGCTGGGGGATAATTATGCAGCAGCTTCCATGACTGACAGTCTGGAATCTGCTCCAGGCAGCAGCCCTTCCTTCTCCTTTCCTTCTGAATTGCTTCTAGCTTTCCTGCCCCAATCCCTCAGGTTCTCCAGCACCTTATTGCCTTCTCCTCTTCTCTTCTTCCCAACAGCAAGGAAATTCAGGAATCAAAAAGCACTGAAGCATGTGTTTGGGGAGTCAGGGGACCTTCCCATCTTCTGAAATTTCACCAAAAGGGAATTAAGTCTTCTAAATCCTACATATAAAGATAACCTAGGTATTATTGCCATGACAAAGAAGTAAAATAAGAAAATCTCTGCTGGCCTCAGGAGTCATAGGCACTTGAAGGATTTAGATCACAGACAGGAAATGTCAAATTTCAGTCCCATTCCATGCAATTCAACAAACATTTAAATATTTATTAGCCATCCAATATATTGAAGGCACTCTACTGAGCTCTTCAGATAACTGAAAAATGTCATAGCCCCTCTCTTCAAGTAACTTATAAACTAAGAAGGGAGATGTGAACTGAATAGAAATAAATAGAATGCGATGGCGACAAAAAAGATACTTAGTTAAACACTCTATGAAATGTTTTAAAAGGAGGCCATACCAATATGGGGAACCTTTCCTAGATTACACCTATTGGTTACAAGGTGTTTGTTTTTCTTTTCTTTTTTCATTAGGGATAAGGAGAGAGGAATATAAATGATTATTAATTGAACGTGTGTATGGGTGTATGTGTGTATAGAAAGAAAGTCACTTTTAACTGAAGAATCAGTGAAGACTTAATTAATTGGGTATTAATTAATTAATTTATAAATACATAAATTAATTTGTTTATTTATTTATTAATACAGGTATTGCTTGGGATGTGCCTTAAAGGAAGAGAAAAAGTTCATCATGAGAGAATGAGTGAAAAATGCATTTCAGGTGTTCACAATTGCACAGAGGCAAGAGAGGACAGGACCAGTTTGAGGAAAGTCAGTCTAGTTCAACTGCAACGTACATTGTGTTAGGAATAGAAGGCATATGAAAGAAGGGAAGACAAGTACTATAACGTTGGAGTCAGATTGTATAATTGCAAACATCAGCTTAAATAGTTTGTTGTTTATACTATAGGCAACAAAGAAGCACTGAAGGTTTTTGGACTGAGGGGAGATATAATCAGACTTGTTATTTAGGAAGATTCTGTTGGCAACTGTGTAGGAAGTTAATTGGAAGAGAAAGAAATTGGAACCAGGTAGTCCACTTAAAAGCCTATTACAACTGTCTAGTAGAAAGAGGTACTGGGGGCCTGAATTGGGATCTTATTAATACACATGGAGAGAACTGGGATAATGGTTGAAATATTATAAAGAAAGGCTTGAGATGATTTGGCAATTTATCTGATGTGGATCATGAGGAAGAAAGTAGGGTCAAGAATATTATACAGCTCAAGCAAGGTGATTTTATAAGGTTGGTGGTGCCATCAATGGAAACAGGAAAGTTTAGAAAAAAGGTAGTTTGGAGCAATAATGGCAAGTACCATTCTGAATGGGTCAAATCTGTGACAAGACAGTCAGGTGGAAATTTCTGGCAGTAAGCTAAAGGTACAAGACTAGAGTCTGAGGGAGGAAAAAGATTGGGAGATAGATATATAGATTTCCAAGTTATGTACATGGAGGTGATAATTAAAGATGCGAGGGTGAGATAATTTTTATAAATATATATCCCCTCACCTAGTTTCCTGGGACTATTTGCATACACCTCCCCACACACCACCAGTGGAGTCAATCTGTGATGAGAGTCAAGGCAAGGGTTGGGAGAGGACAGTGTAAGATAATAAAGCCAATGAAGTTTGAGTCTCAGGTCTAGGTAGAGATCTAGACAGAGAAGACAGAGGCCATTCAGGTCAGGTTATGCCCACTATAGGTAAATAGAAAAAATGAGTAGGGGTGGAGATTTTTGCCCTTCAGGTTCCTGCTCTTTCTCCTCTACTCTTCTGCCTTCTATCCCTTTTGTCCTTCCACGTGGAGATTTTTTCTTTTTTGTCTCTAGATGCTTCTGCTCCTTTTACAGAAAATTCTGAATAATAGTGGCTATTTTTTGTTTGTCATTCCCTTATTTTCTGTTCAGTTTTATTCAAGAACCCCAGGGTTCTTAACCTAGACCCTGGTCCAGGTCCAAAGAATAGAATGCCCAACCGGAAATCAGGAAGATCTGAGTTCAAAAGTCCTGCCTCAGATACTTACTCGCAGTGTTACCCTGGACAAATCATTTAATTACATTTGCCTCATCTTCCTCATCTGAAAATGAGCTGAGGAAGGAAATGGAAAACCACTTTAGTATCTTAGCCAAGAAAACGTCAAGAGGGGTCAACAAAGAGTTGGACATGACTGAAAATGACTAAACAACAAAGCTTAACCTGGAACCAGGAACTCTGGTTAATTAATGATATGAATTTGTTATATATTTATACTAATTTACTAATATTAGTATTTCAGTTTATACTAATATTTTAATATAATTGGCTGATTTTATAGTCATATTTTATTAATCTAAAAGCATTCTTCTGAGATCTTAGACTTCACCAAATTGCCAAAGCTGACCATTACATAAAAAATGCTTAAGATCTCCTGATTTTAATGGTTGTTTTTTTCCTCCAACATGTTGCAGAGTTTGACTGTATATCCCATCCATGTTTACTAAGGGAAGAGAGTTAAGGAAGGGGAGATAATTTTTTTTCTATTACTTAAACTATATAAGACCCCATTCCAGGTTTGGTGGTCAAAGTGACCACCTGGGGGCATATTTAAGAGCTATTGACCCTCTATGTTTTTGTAGTATTATGAACTTCCAAAAGCAAAACTGACTTGGAACCCGGGGCTTTTATTCTATCTTTACTTCAGACCATAGGAGACAGTCTTTCCTTTCTATTAGTGGTTATCACCAGGTGTGGCTCCTTGTGAGGGCACAGATGCTCCCTGAGGATGTTATTCCTCATTCCTGTTTTGAAGAATATGAGATCTGGAATTGAATTGAAATGAATTGAAAGAACACTAACTTCAGTAGACAGAAGATCTGGGTTTGAATTCTGGTTCTGTCCCTTACTGTATCTATCTATAAAATGAAACATTGGACTAGAGGAAATTTAAGATGGCATCTAGCTCTAAATCTGTCATTCTTTCAATTGCCCTTGAAGCTCACTTATTTGATCACATTTTCTAATTTTTGACCCAATATATTGGCTCCAATCCTGATACTTAATAGCATTTGCAGGTTCTTCTTATCCTGAAAGCCCTTCCTTTGGTTTTTCCTCACCCTCTATCTCTCCTCTTCCAAATTACTCAACTTGAATAACTACTTCACATGTGTATAGGTTGTATCCCAAGGGGATGCTAAGTGTAGAGAATTCAAAGGCAAAATGAAAAAGTCCTCGCTCTCAGTGAGCTTCCATTCTCCTTGGGCATAGGGTGAGATATGTAAAGGGAGAGAGGTGTAGAGGTAAATGTTTAACAATGGGCTCTCCATAGGATGCATTATGAAGTTTAATCTGAATTATGAACATTTTCTCCACTTTCTCAAGTCTAAACAACCAACAAAACAATGCACAAATCCCTGATTTGTAGCCCTTGCCAAGGCTTAGTTTTGTCAATTTTATCCCTACACTGATCTGCTTTTATCTAATGGCATGCCTTCCATCCCAGATCAGGTTCTTATCACCTCTTAGGTAGATTATCACAATAACCTCTTCACTAATCACCCTGCTCCTATTCTCTCCCCTCTCCAGTCCTATCTTCACAAAGCTGTCAAATAATACTCATGAAGCATAGATGTGATAGCATCATTATCATTTCTCTGCTCAAGAACTTTCATTGGTTCTTTATTGCTCCTAGGAAAAAGTTCAAATATCTTTTCACTCAGCACTTGAATCCATTCACAATTAGTCCCCAAACTACCTTTCCAAACTTATTTTACATCTTTCTTTTTTCATGCTGCCTATTCAACACTTCATCTCTTTTCTCTTTGCCTTTGTATATAGGATTTTCCTCTTGTATGTAACGGAGCACCAGTGTTATCAGGAGGGTGATGTCTTGATTTGCAAATGAATTAGATATAAGTGAGGCAGAGCTGTGCAAAGTCATCAGCCTCACTTTCTCCTCCAAAGTCATCAGAGTTCAGTGGTCCCAAGAGTGTCTCTTAGTGCCTCTTGGTTATTTAGAATAAGGACTGGGAAGAAGGAGACATTGGTGTTCTTGAAAAAGGGCAAACAATAATGACAAATTGCCTTCAGATATCTGGCTGTAGGCGCTAACACAGCAATTGCCCATCTTCCTACAATGATTCATTCATAAAATAAACATTTATTAAGCACTATGTGCCAGGAGCTATACTAGTCACTGAAGACACAAGCAAGATAAAGAAGAAACATAGTTCCTGCCTTCAGGAAGCATACAATCTAACGAAGGAAGACAATACTCAAAAGGAAGGTGAAGGAAGAGGGGATGATGATGATGATGATGATGGTGATGATGATGATGGTGGTGGTGGTGACAGTGATGGAGCTGAAAGCAAGCAGAGTACCTACTGATAAGTGAAGAGCCCTTTATAAAGGGATACTGTAGGGAGAGTTTCTTGTTCTGCCCTCTTGTCTTCCAACCAGAGGGAAGAAACAACTGAGGGTAGTGATGAGGTATGAGTACCTAAGATTATACACTCTCCAGGATGATAAGCTTTCTGGAGATGAGCTTATGGGAGGAAGAGAGGCAACGATGATGATGATGGTGGGAGTGGAGTCAAAACCAACCATAGCAGATGTGTTTGTTTTCTTGGATCATGTATAACTATTTTTAAATGAATTAATTTAAGTTAATTTGCTTTTAGAATTTGATACTCTTAGAGCTTACTGTACTTTCGTCCTGGGGGAGGGGCCACCAAATTGGAGCAGGGATCACTCATCTAAAGCAGGCCAGTGCTTCTGCTCCCCCTGGCTCCAAACTCTGCTGCTGCTTAAGCTGCCAGAGCCTGAAGCAAGGAGGGTGTCAGTGCTGCCCACCATCTGGTTAAATCTCTTCATCATGAGTGCTTTTGGATATACAGCTTGTTTCCCAAAATAAGTGCCCTATATATCAAATGATATGAAGCTTTGCTGACAGCTGGGAGCCCATTTTGTCAGGCAGAGAAGAGGTTAAATCTGTCAGCAGCATCTTGAAAAGGGTCTAAATGGCTTAATGGCCCAGCTTCCTTCCACATGTCTATAGTTTGTCACCTGCCTCCCAAGCCTTTATTATCTGTCTGAAAGTTGGAAGAGGAGGATGCACAGAACATGGACATAAACATGAATTGTGCTCCCCTCTGTTTGCTTCCCATGGTCAAAAGTACTAAGGGAAATTGTGCAGAATGGACTTTATTCTCTGCATCCAACTGCAAAACAATGGTTTATATAGGCAGGCAAGCATTCCTTTTGTTTGCTGTCCAAAAAGACTCCATTTTGGAATCTCCAGTTGTTTAATAGGGATAGGAACTGGACTTGGCATTTGACTGTTATAGGGAAATCTGGGATAAGAAATCTCCTCAACCGAGGCAGGTCAACACCTTCCCTACAACTTATAATCTTTACCTAGGACACTAAAAGGTTAACTACTTACACAGGGTCACAGTATGTGATACTTGCCCAGCAAGGCTTTCTCAGAGTCATGACTTAATCTCAAGTCCTCCTGGCTCTCAGGCAGGCATTCTGGAAGCCATTCCACAGGTGTCAAACTTGCCACTGACCAGCAGCCAGAGGCTAACAAAACTCCTGAGTAGGGCTCAAAGATCAAAATGTAACTGGGAAATGTTAAGCAAAATAAATAAAAATACAATTTAACACAGACAATGTTAATTTTTGGTTTTCTAAATTGATATATAGCCAGTAGGGCTCTGTTCCTTTTTTAATTTGACACCACTATGCTAGTCGATGCTCACAGTTTGTTAATAGTCTATTTAAATAGGAAAACTCTCATAGAGAGTCTGATCTAGTTACTAGTAAAAAAAAATGAGAATCATAATAGTTAACATTTATAAGGAAACAGCTAGATAGAGAGGGCTGGGCCTGGAGTCAGGAGGATCTGAGTTCAAATCTGTCCTCAGACATTTACTAGCTGTGTGACCCTAGGCAAAGTAATCTGTTTGCCTTAATCCACTGGAGAAGGAAATGGCAAATCATCCCAGTATCTTTGCCAAGAAAACCCCATGGATATATGGCCTATGAGGCCACAAAGAGTCATATGACCGAACACCAAGGACAAGCACTGGCATACTGTCTTAATGCTTACAAAGCACTTTATATATGTGGTCTCATCTGATCCTCACAAAACCCTGAGAGGCAGGTGCTATCATCATCTCCATTTTACAGAAAAGAAAACTGAGGGGTAGAGAAGTTAAGTGACTTGCTCAAGGTCTCATAACTAGGGAGGCAGAATTTGAACTCAAGTTTTTCTGAGCACCCTAAGCATTGCACCACCAAGTTTTCTCTGAGCAGACAAAAATTTAAAAATTCGAATGATATGCACAGAGGCAGGGGAGGAGCCCTGGATAGACACACGGAAGCACTTTACATTAGAGAAAATTCAAAATATGAAAGCCTTCCCCTGTTTTCTGGCTTTGTAGTTCTGTTTTTGCTAAGGAAAACAATACTGGACTTCCGGTGGTGTTTCAGATTTCTTTCATTTTCTGCCACTGGAAAGCCTGGTACAGAATCTCAAATAGGAGGCTTGGTTTTCCAAGCAGATTTAGATGAACATGAATCTAATCTTTAATCACAGTTATACTATTTGCTTTTTGGGCCAGTCATATTTACTCTGTGAGATTTGCCTCGAAAGAAAACTAAATTAAAGGATGACTCTTCACAAACACATTTGGTCATCTTCCAAATCTGTCTAGAATTAAAAGTTTATGATTTATTAGGTTTTTCCCCATTTAAAAACATTTTTATCATGTAGGGAGAGGATAAGAGTGGGGGAGATTCTATTTAGTCCTTCATTAGCTCATAGAGTAATTTCAATTTCACATAGTGAGATAGATGCCTTGGCCTTCTGGCAGGACTTTGAAAGTGATTTATAAAGCCAGATTTCTCAAAAAATGGACTTTAAAAGTCTTAGGGAGTCATGGCAACCACAACTGCAGAGTTCAAAGACACATTCTAGTGGGAGCAGGAAGAGGGACCCAGACTGAATAAACTGAGTCAGCTTTTCCACCTTGAGGGCTCTCTCATAGCATTTCCTCCCTTCTCCCTGCTCTTTAAAACTCAAAGCTTGATCCCAAGAGTAAAGAAGTTAAAACATCTGTTGAACCTTGGGACTATTAGAGCTTATATTCAAATGCCTTTCTACTCATGAGGGTATTCATTAGAGTGAAGCCTGACACCAATAACATACATTACCCATAGGGCTATGTTGCTGGGTTAAGTCAGAGACCCAGTCTGTCCCTCCCCCCAGTGACAGTGAGAGATTCACCAATAGCTCCTATACTGGCAAAGAGTATATAGTCTCTTCTTACCCCCTCTTGCTTTCCCAAGTTATCCCAGTGGATCCTCTGTTCCCTCCAGACAAGGTGTTCGGCCTTTCCATGACAATCATGGTCCTAGACACAAGGCTTGAATTCAAATTCTCAGTCTGCCACCTAGCCTCAGCTTCCTCCTCCATAAAATAAAGGGTTACACTAGATGGATTCTAAGGTCCTTTCCGGCTCCAATGAGCTTTCAGAACACAGAGATGAAGTAAGTTGAACCAAGGCACACAGGTAATTCATAGCAGAATGAGAGTTCAAATTCAGGTACTGTGACAATATTCTTTCAACTTTCCTTCTTGATTTCAATGAGTCCTTCCTTTCTTTTTGTTGTTCAGTTGTTTCAATTGTGTCTTTGTGACCCTATTTGTGGTTTTCTTTGCAAAGATACATAAGTAATTTGCCGTTTCCTTCTCTAGATCAGAGAAACTGAGGCAAACAGGGTGAAGTGCCTGAGGTCATATTTGAACTCAGGTCAATGAATCTTCCTGACTCCAGGCCTGGCATTCTATCCACTGCATGTCCTAGCTGCCCACCTTCCTTCTTTAAAATGCGTCTGATTAAAAAGTTGCTTCCTCTTCAAAAGCAGCAGAGAGAATCCCCTGGATTTCAGACATAGGGGTAGTAATACTTTTACTCTTCAAACTTCCCCTTGCTTGTTGGTTTCCAAGCAGAAAAAAAATAAAGCCCAAGTAACTGAAGGAACAGTGTTACACAGAGAAAAGAGCTTCAGAGAGCCTGAGTTCAAAATCTACCACTGTCATGACCTGACTTAGGTGAAACACTTAGAGATTGTTCCTCAACTGTTAAATGAAGGGTTTGGAACTAGATAGTCATGGACTTTCTTCTGAGCTCTAGCTCTGGGCGTCTGACCACTTGCACTACTAAAAGTCCACAAGCATCCCATTCGTTGTGACTAGCAACCAGGACACAAAGGGATCTGTATTTGGACCTGAAAAACCTCAATGTGAATCCCAGTATCTTAACTTCAAGATGCTGCTGGGTAACCTTGTTCAAGAGATTGAGCTCTCTGGGCCTCAGTGTCCTTATTTGTAAAACGAGACTGATGATGTAAGGTTTTCTACCAAATCTAAAGAAAGGGGATATACAAATAGTTTCTAAATTTTAAAATACTATTTTTATGCTATCTACACTAAGTGGCGATTGAGTACAAATTCAACTGAGGATGTTTCACCTTTAGGATCTAATGGGCTGTGTTTTACATCACAAGCCCATACTAATTACTAATAGTTATCCTTGCTAACTGGTATGTAATACCACAAATTATGCTAATTATTTGCCAGAAACCACCAAAGCCTTTTCAAATATCCTTTCTGCCTCTCTGAGCTGATGATTCTTTTTCCCTTTATGGGGGGAGAGACAATACCTCTCCAGCTTCACTCCTTATGGCTCCTTCAAACCCAGTGGAATTTAATTTTCCTTCCTTTTCACCTCAGTGTTCCCAAAACTAGGAACCCCACCTCGATGATCAAATCAGTTCTTTGGAAATCAATTGTATTCATCGCTATACCACACTAAGCCTTTAGCTTATATTTTTTCTTTTTTGGATGCAAGGCATTACTAAGGAATGCTTGATCTTAAGAAACCTATAAGAAGCACCTTGACAAAAAGATTTTGAACCCCTGGTATAAAATGTTTATTTAATATGTATTTACCATTGACCATTATAAGAAAAATTATTTAATGTCTACTAATTCTTCATGAGATAAGCATTTTTTTATTAATCGGTTGCTATATGCTTTTACTCTATGCTTGGCCTGAAAAAGATATATTTAGATAAGATATAAAATGATTCTTCATGGGGATTACAGTCTCCCATGTACTAGTCATTTAGCTTAATAAATCTGGGAGAAAACGTATGTAGATACTTACCAATTTCCCCATTTTTGTCCTGGAATACCCCTCCACCCATAATTCTGAGAGAAAGACAGAGATGAAGACACAGAGACAGAGACAGAGAGAAGAGAAGCAGGTAGATAATGTATTAAGATCTTACTATGTTAAGGGCAGTGTGATAAGCTCAGATCTAAATAAAAGCAAGCAAGAGAGTCCAAAACCCTAGGGAACTTATATTCTAATAGAGGGGAAACACATTAGAGGGGAGCTGGAAAGGGCAGGGTGCAATGAGGAGAGGAAAAGAAGTCAGGCTTGTATAGTCAGAAATTCTGGGGAGCATTGCTGGGGCCTCCTAAGATAGTGTTTGATGTAGACAATCTGAAGTCATTAAAGATGGGCTCTATGGACAGAGATTTCTCCAGGGCAATAAGGAAGCTGGGGGGATGGAGGGGAGCTGCTCTTGTCGGTGCTTTGTTTTCCAAGAGGCCCAATGATGTGATGGGGTCCTGCCTTGATCTGCAGAGTTCCACAAAATAATCAGTCTCCCTTTCTGTTCCAGAGTCATCAAAGTCCAGTGGCAAGACAAAAAGTCAAGATGACCGGCAATTGCCCAGGATGCAGCGGACGACCTTGGCGTCTTTGATGTCTAACCAAGCTGTAAGTGCTGTCCTGCTTCAGTCATCTTCATGGCCATTGGAACAAATCATTCTCATCCACATGTGAAAGAAAAAGTAAAGAAGTTCAGGGAGTAAAGTTGGGCATGAACAACTTAATTTTATAATTGCCTCATGCTCCATAACATACCCCTGAAATTACTTAGTAAAATAATTTGTATTCATTTATCTAAGTTTATTTTGGTTCCCTTCAAAGAGAATGTAAACCCCTTGAGAGGAAGAATTTGTTCAGACTTTTTTCTTTGTACCATCCATTCCCAGTGCAGTAACAACACCAACCCTCAACAAATGCATGTTGAATTTAATTAAATGGAATTGGAGTCAAAGAATAAGAGGCAAGCAACAAAAATAAATAAATACTGTATTCTTAGACTTCAAGGGAGAGAATTCCATCCAGCAATAAAGCCATTTTTGCTTGAATTATCCAGTTGCTTAACTTGATTCTATCTAGTGCAGAGTCCAAAGAACATTAGACCAGGACTTTGATTATAGTTCTGTCAGTGCCACTAATTAGTTGTGTTACTTCAGTTAAGTCACTTACTTCCCTAGCCCTTGGCTTCACCATAAGTAAAGCGATTGTTGTTTAGCTGCTTAGTTTCAGTCGTGTGTAGCTCTTCATGACCCCTGCTGTAGTTTTCTTGGCAAAGATACTGGAATGATTTGCTATTTCCTTCTCCCAGTTCATTTTATTGATGAGGAAACTGAAGCAAATAGGGTGAAATGACTTGCCCAGGGTCACACAGCTAGGAAGTAAGTGTCTGAGGTCACATTTGAACTCAAGAAGATGAGTCTTCTTGACTCTAGGCCTGATGCTCTATCCGCTGCAACACCTAGCTAGCTTAGGTAAAATGATCAGATACGACTAAGTGATTTGTTAGGTTCTTCATCAGCTTTAAATATCCCATGATTCCTCTCTCTACCCAGAATAATAAATGAAAAGCACTAGATAAATCTTTGTTGAATTTCATAAGAGTAAATGAACAAGCGTTCTAAATTTGATAAGCATGAGTTTTTACTATCTTTTTTTTTCTTTTTAAAGCTCCACAACCTCTTCCCATATCTAATTCCAGTATCTGACAACTTGTATCACTAGGAAATATACATTACATAGTAGTCTTCCTAGGCAAGTGTATACATACACCCAGAGCAGCACAATTAACAAAGTCGTCTCCTAGTGATAAAGTCTCATAAATACAGTATATCATTTTGCCGTGTCCTTGTTACAGTAACTGTCATCTGTAGACCCTCCATCTCTAGCAACTGCATAAAATGAATTCAGGCACCAGATGGGAAGCTGTGCTAATTGATTCAGTCTGACCTCCTGTCTAACCATCAGCTGGCAGACATAACAACCAGTATCTGGACAAGTTCTTTTGACTGGATTTTTGTCACACAGGGTAAGAGCATAATGCATGCCACTGTGTGCTTTGAAAATCTGCATAGTGATATTCCTAATGTACTCAGTTACCCATAAATTGCATCTTACATCAAGTAACTGTGAAAATTTCTCCCTATAAATAACTTGGAACGACACCAAAGGAAACGGTTGCAATTTAGCTTTGAGTATCTAAAGCAAGTTAATTAGCACATCTGTGGAAAGAGAAAGGAGTTGGGGGACAATAGTGAACCTCCACAGACATGATTCCATAGAGGTAGGAAGGGGCAAGAGTCATGTGCAGGGGAGAAGAGGTCTTCCAGAATATTCTAAAGATTCTACCAAGATTTACTAATAAAGTTATGAAACACTGGAGCCCCTTATGTACTGCAGAATCTTGTTTATGACAAAGCAGTTAAAACTGAGTTACTGCGGGGCTTAAACCAAATGCTACTTTGCAGAGATTTATAGCTCAGCCATTTTATGGCAAGGAGGGAGGCCCCATCCTACTCACGGTCACTGCTAAAAAGGAACTTTATTTCTATTTCTTCAAATTGCTTCAGTCAGGTGTTGAGAAAATAGGGGTCTTTAAAAAAAAAAGATAATTTTTGTAAGGTGTCCCAGTAGACTTTTGAAAGAGTTTCACTGGAGTCCTAGAATTCAAGAGCTGGAAAATCACCTAGTCATTACTCAACCCTGACTCTCATTTTATAGATGAAGAAACTGAGGCCTCCAGAGACAAAGGGACATGCCCAAAGTCACACAGCTGGTAAATGATCCAGGTTTTATGGCTCCTAGTCCAGTGCTCCTTCTACTACTATACCAGCTGTTTAATGGCCATTTTGCAGCCTGAATGGAGTTTGCTAAACTTTGGAGCAGCACAGGTTACATTAAGTTAACTATTCTAAAGAAAAAGGAACATTATTATAACCTACAAATTCTTCAAGAACAGGGGCTATTAGGTTCCCCCCCTTAAAAAAAAAAACTTGGTACCGTGACTGGCATGTAGTAGGTGTTTAAATAAATGTTTGTTGAATTTAAGGAGAAAAAAAGAGAGAGGTTGCTGTCCCCATTCCTCGATCGCTCTCCCTATCTATCCCTCTTTTTCTCCTAGTTTCCTTCAAGTCCCATCTTATCTTCTACAGGAAGCCTTTCCCAATCCCTCTTAATGCTAGTGTCTTCTTTCTGTTGATTATATCTGTTTATCCTGCACATAGCTTGTTTGTACATATTTGTTTGCTTGTTGTCTCTCATTAGATTGTGAGCTCCTTGAGGGCAGAGGCTGGCTTTTTGTCTTTCTTTGTATTTCTGGTGTTTAGGGAAATGCCTGGCATATAGTAGGTACATAGTGCCTATTGACTGGCAGACTGTTATTCTTTAGAGATTTTTAACTTCAAGAGGATCCCTTTTGGAGGAATGTCTTATTTTAATGGTTTTCTGTACAGCAACTTACTTTTTAAATATTTCAAACCAAAACAAAAAAAATCTACCCTTTCTATGGTGTATGATGCCTTTCAGTTGCTGAAAACTAAATCAACTGAGCTCTTCATTGAAAATATAAATATATTTCAAAGGTATCCAGTTTTTCTGATCTACCCGAGACCTTTGGATCATCTCCTTATTTCTTTCACCTAATAAAACCACTCTACTTTTTTGCTGAGTATTTCTTGGGATGATATACAAGAATTAGAATTTCTTGGGCTATTATTTTACTACCATATCAATCCCTATGAAGTGACTTATATTGAAAAATGGGTTTGGATCCTTTAAGTGACATTTTCAATTACTCTAGGCTATTCCTGGGTCAAAGACCTCTAGAAGGCAAATAAAGTACCTCAAAAAATGAATAAGCACTCTGAATTCTTCTAATTGTGATGAAAACCTATTGTTTTCAAGTTGAGATCTCTGGGATTAAGAAACCAAAGTAGAAAGGTGTCGCTATTGTTTTGACTACAATTTTTCCCCCTTCATATTTCAAGCCATCTGCTCTCAATTAATGTGTCCCTCCATCTCTCAGGGAAAGGGTGGGTGGTATGTGCATTGCAATAGAGCAATTATTTTTCTCCATTGTGTCTTCCCATGAAAGAATGCCTATAGGGTATATATTTGGGACAGGAATATTTTTCTACAGTTTCTCGTGTCTTTATCCATAAACAGCCCTCTCCTACTTTTGCATACTAGGACCAAGAGATACTGGTTTTATTCTTTTTTTTTCCTCTTATTTATCAAGACTGTCCTCCTTAACTCTAACCACATTGACTCATTCAGACTTAGAACTCTTAGGTCATATTTAGTATCTACAGTGAATATGACACTAGGAAAGGAGTTAAAAAGGTCTTAGATATTTGTCTTGACCTTGTTACTAACTGTGATCTTGGACAACTTAACTGTTCTAAGCCTCAGCTCCTGATCTATAAATTAAGAAGATGGAATTAGCTCAGAGGTTCTTTCTTTCTTTCTTTTTTTTTTTTACATTTTTTTAAAGTTTTGTATTCCAGGGGTGGAGCTAAGATGGAGATGGAAAAGCAGGAACTTCTTGAATTCCTGCTCCAACCACCTCCAATAGCTGTCAAAAATTAAACAAATTTTAGTGCTACAGAACCCACAAAGTGACAGAGAGAAACAGATCTCTCACTCAAGGCAGCCTGGCGAGCTGACAGAAAGGGTCTATTGCACCAGTCCTGTGTGGGATGCGCTGGCCAGACCAGTGGCACCAACCAATCAGAGCAGACTTCAGGGGACTGATCTGCTGGCAGCTATGGTAGTTTCCAGACTTAACCCATAAATATCAGAGAAAATAAAAGGTCAGTGGGGAACTCTGTTGATCTTATAGAGCTCACTTGGATCCTGCTCCCTTACCCTGGGGCAGTGGAGGTGGCAGCAGCTGCTTCCTGGGCTCTAGGCTCACAGATCATGGGGGGACCAAGTGACTGACCAGAGGGCAATTGCAAGAATCTCTTTGCTGCTGCTGAGATAGGATTCTCTTGCTTTGCCCTGCTTGGATCTCGGTTGCAGTCTTGGGTGGTGGAACTGGGGTGAGGAGCAGTGGTATGGCAGAGCTTGTTGAAGCTGTGGAGAGGCAGTCTTTGTCTCAATTCTGAGGCAGCTGCCTAGAAGAAGCTTTGACAACAGCTGTGCAAAACTTCAGAAATTTGGGACACAGCACTCTCCACCCTGGAAACCAAGTTCTGCCATGGCAAAAAGCTCAAAAGTCAAGTTGACTGGCAAGAAGAGCAAACAGAGGAAATGAAATCAAATTATAGAATCATTTTTTGGTGACAAAGACAATAAAAACAAAGAACCAGACGAAGACAACAAAGCCAAAACTTATTCATCAAAAGCCTCCAAGAAAAATACGAACTGCTCACAGGCCATGGAGGATCTCAAGAAGGATTTTGAAAATCAAGTAAGAGAGGTAGAGGAATAATTGGGAAGAGAAATGAGAACAACGCAAGAAAACCATGAAAAAGGAATCACAGCCTGCTAAAGGAGGCCCCCGCAAAAAATACTGAAGAAAATAACACCCTAAAAATAGACTAACTCAAATGGCAAAAGAGGCCCAAAAAGCCAATGAGGAGAAGAATACCTTAAAAAGCCAAATTGACCAGATGGAAAAGAAATTTTAAAAACTCACTGAAGAGAATAATTCCTTCAAAATTAGATTGGAGCAAATGGAAGTTAATGACTTTATGAGAAGTCAGGATACTATAAAATAGATCCAAATGAATGAAGAAATATAAGACAATGTGAAAAATCTCACTGGAAAAACCACTAACCTGGAAATTAGATCCAGGAGAGATAATTTTAAAATTATTGGACTACTTGAAAACCACAATCAAAAAAAGAGCCTAGATGTCGTTTTTCAAGAAATTATCAAGGAAAACTGCCCTGATATTCTTAAACCAGAGGGCAAAATTGAAATTGAGAGAATTCACCCATCGCCTCTTGAAAAGATCCCAAAAAGAAAATTCCTAGGAATGTTACGTCAAAATTCCATAGTTCTCAGGTCAAGGAGAAAAGATTACAAATAGTCAAGAAGAAACAATTTGAGTATTGTGGAAACATAATCAGAATAACACAAGAACTAGAAGCTTCTACATTAAGGGATTGAAGGGCTTGGAATATGATATTCCGGAGATCAAGGGAGCTAGGATTAAAACCAAGAATCACCTACCCATCAAAACTGAGTATAATACTTCAGAGGAAAATATGGAAATTCAATGAAATAGAGGAATTTCAAGCATTCTTGTTGAAAAGACCAGAGCTGAACAGAAAATTTGACTTTAGAATATAAGAGGCAAGAGAAGCATGAAAAGGTAAATAAATAGTAAAGAGAAATCCTAAGGAACTTACTAGAGTTGAAGCATTTACATTCCTACATAGAAAGAAGATATTTGTAATTCATAAAACTTTTCTCTGTATGAGGATAGTTGAAGTGAATATACACACATATGTATACATACACATATGTATGTATAGGTGGGTGTATGTGTGTATATGTATATATGTGTGTACATGTGTGTACATGGATACATAGAGGGCATAGGATGAGATGAATATGAAGGAATGATAACTAAAAAATTAAATTAAGAGATGAGAGAGGAATATATTTGGAGAAGGAGAAATGGAGAGATAGAATAGGGTAAATTATCTCACATAAAAGAGGCAAGAGAAAGCTGTTACAATGGAGGAGAAGAGCAGGAAGGTGCAAGGGAATGAGTCAATCTTATTCTCACTGGATTTGGCTTAAGGAGGGAATAACATACATACTCAATTGGGTATTGTAGTGCCAACGCAATATTTATAGCGCCTATGATCACAACAAAGACCATGACTATAAGTATCACATGACATTCAATCACAAAATATACCAGGGGTGGCTAGGTGGCGCAGTCAATAGAGCACCAGCCTTGGAGTCAGAAGGACCTGAGTTTAAATCCAGCCTCAGACACTTAACCCAAAAACTAGCCATATGACCTTGGGAAAGTTACTTAACCCCAACTGCCCTCAAAAAAAAAAGGAATTTAAAAGGAATAGTGAGTTGTACATAATAAATTTATGGTTTCATATTTTTATTATACTGTGTTATGTACATGTTTGTTTTATTTCATAAATTAAAAATAAAACAATTTTTAAAAATAAAAATAAATGTTAAAAATTGTTTTTGCATGCTACCGGGAAATAAGATATACAGGTAATGGGGATACAGAAATCCATCTTGCCCTACAAGAAAGTAAGGGGGGGGATGTAAGAGAAGACAGATTGAGGGAAGAGGTATTCAGTATGTTTGTCATCTTGGGGTGGGGAATAGAGAAGACATAGGGAGAAAATTTGTTACTCAAAATCTTGTGGAAATGAATGTTGAAAACTAATAAATGAATATATAAAGTTTTAGTTCCAAATTCTATCCTGCCTTGCCCTACCCCCTCCCTGAGATGGTAAGCAATCAGATAAAGATTATAAATGTGCAATTGTGTAAAAAATTTTCATATTAGTCATTTTGTACAAGAACACTCAAAAGTAAAAAATGAAAGAAAGTGAAAAATAGCATACTTCAGTATTCAAACAATACCAGTTCTTTCTCTGAAAGCAGGTAGCATACTTCATCATTGACCTTTTGGGCTTGCTTGGATCACTGTTTTGCTGAGAATTGCTAAGTCATTCATAGTTATTCATACAATATTGTTGTTTCTGTGTACAACATTCTCCTGGTTCTGTTCACTTTACTATGCATCAGTTCATGTAAGTCTTTCCAGGTTTTTCTGAAATTATCCTGCTTGTCATTTCCTACAGCACAATAATATTCCATTACACTCATATACAATCAGGCAGCTACATAGCGTAGTGAATAGAGCACTGGACCTGGAGTCAGGAGGACCTGAATTCAAATTTTGGCCTCACACACTTAACACTTACTAACCATGCGACCTTGGACAAGTCATTTAATCCCAATTGCCCTGCCTTCCCCCCTCTAAAAAAAAGCAAAACAACAACAATCATATACAATCAATAATTTCATTTCATTTGTTTAGCCATTCCCCAATTGAAGGGCATTCCCTCATGTTTCCAATTTTTAGCCACCATAAAAAGAGCTGCTATAAATATTTTTGTACAAATAGGTCCTTTACCCTTTTTTGGAATGTCTTATGGATATAGACCTACCAGGGGTATTGCTGAATTGAAGAGTATGCATAATTTTATAGCCCTTTGGGCATGGCTCTAGATTGCTCTCCAGAATGGTTGGGTCAATTCACAACTCCACCAACAGTTCATTAGTGTCCCAGTTTTCTCACATCTCCTCCAACCTCCAACATTTTCCTTTTTTGTCATAGTTGCCAATTGGTTCAGAGATTCTTAACCCCATGTCTGAGAGCTTTAAAAAGTACATAAAAAAAAAAAATATATATATATATATATATATATATATATATATGTACACACACATATATACACACATACACACATATATACATATATACACACAAATACATGTTATATACAGTGTGTGTATATGTGTATGTATGTGTATGCATATATGTTTCAATCAAATTGGTCTCCCTATGTATTTTATTTTATGCATTTGAAATCATTATTGCAAGAAAGGGTCTACAGACTTCGCTAGACTGTCAAGGGGGTCCATTATGCAAAAACGTTTAAGAAGCTGTGGAATACAGGTCCCTTTAAGCTAGAAAATCCTATAAAGATCTCTGTAACACTGATGTGCCAATTAATCAAATACTTATATGAAAGTTCTTTTGTATCATTGCCTTATATTTCCAATTAATTTCTCACATATACAAGTGCTACCACCCTTCTATACCATAACTTTTCCAAACCTCAGTTTCCTCGTTTATGAAATAGGGATAGAAATTGATGGGGCTGGGATGCTTTTGTCTGTAACCCCAATTTGTAAAATCACCCTTGTGTTCAGGTACCTGTTTATATAACATCAGTCTGTAACAAGCCTGTGCAATCAAGTTTTAAGAGTCACACTTGTCCCCCTGTCATAAAGGCATTACTGCCTCTTCCCTTCCCCCAGCCTAAAAGTCTTTTCCCCTGAGCTAGCAAGTCTGCCTAGAAACAAGCTTTAAAAGTGTTCTATAAACAAATCCTTAGAGAAATGCATAACCCCTTTGTTCTAAGTGGCCAGCTGCACCCAAAGCCTTGAGCAACATTATAAAGAGATAACTCCATCTCAATATGGTACCTCCTGAATCCCTAATCAGTCTAGTTCCCAGACTTGGAAACAATTAAGCCTGTCCTCCCAAGAGCTATATTGGCCATACCTCATACATCCTTGACCAAAAAGTAACCTAGTGACATGTCAAACTAAAAACCACACCCTCCTCTAGCCCCCCCTAAGGAATTTACCAGGGAATTGTGGGTAATTCACATGTGCAGTTGATACAAAAAGTACATGCCCCTTTAAGCACTGACCACTCCTAAACTCCTCCCTAACTCCACCTTCGCCCACCTAGTTAGCATAATTAGCCTTTGACTGACAGTTTTAGGGTGATAAGTACTGCCCCTCAAGCCCCAACTCTTTGCAGGCTATCTCTTAACCTTTTCCTGCCCGCTACAGAGCATAAAACGTTATAACTCTACATCACTAACCCCTGCTCTTTGCAAGTTCCCTCAACCTTCTCCTGCCCACTGCAGAGGGTAAAACTTTATAACTCTATCTTAGATCCCTGCACTTTGCAGGCCACCCTATTTCTTCTGCCTGCTACTAAGCCAGCATATCAATAAACTTTATAACTTTGCCAAAAGACAGCTTGGGTCCTAGTGAAATTATTTTCCAGACAAAGAACCCACTAGGGGTTATATGACACCCCCTAAGACACCCACATCTCCCATACCTCTTCAGTAATGACAACTACATTTCAGGGCTATAAGGATAAGAACTACTTAATATTTGTTTGCAAATGTTGCAAAAATTGTGAAGGCCTTTGCAAAACTGAAAATGCTATATAAATTCTCACTTCTATTATTGTTGCTGCAGCTTAAGGAATCTTTTTTTTCCCTGTATCTCCCATAGCACCCAACATAATACTGAAGGCATGTGTTGTTGTTCAGTCATTTCCTGTTGTGTCGGAATTTTTGTGACCCATTTGGGGTTTTCTTGGCAAAGATACTAAAGTAGTTTGTTGTTTTCTTCTTTGGCTCATTTTACAGTTGAGGAAACTAGGGCAAATAGGTTTAAGTGACTTGTTTAGGGTCAGAAAAGTGTCTGAGGCCAGATTTGAACCCAGGAAAATGAATTTTCCTGACTTCAAGCCTCTCATTCTATCCATTGCACTACGAAATGCCTACACCATTGCAGAAAGAACACAAGCTCCTTCAGGGCGGGAAGTGTTTCATTTTGGTGTTTTTATCTATCTTCAGCACCTCTCACAATGCCTAACACAGAGTAGGGGCTTAATAATTGATAAATCCTTGTTAAATAAATGAATTAATGTAAGAACTGGGATCTAGTTTGTACGTAAAACAAAAAGCAAACAGAAATAGAAGCCAGGCTGACTTTGGTTACACTCGGCCAACAGCTCCAGAATAACTCTTTAGCTGAATTTAGTATGCGTCAATCACCTACGCTTCTTACATCTCTCTTTGTATTCTGGAAACTCCTTCTACTTGTAATGTCCAAGAAAGTATGCTATACAGAGTATGCTATAAGCTTTATGCTCTGTAATCAATGATTTCTAATTTGCATCTGGGCCCAATTAAAAACAATGCCTTTGATCTTCAGGACACATAGTTTTATTTCCTGAATTTTGTAAAGGGAGTTGACTAAGGCACTATCTCCAGGGGGAAGAAAAGTCCTCTAACAATTCCTAGGTCTGAATTTTATTGTAAACAATGCCTGCTTGGAACTGATGAGCTTTGTCTGAGGCTGCTGACAAGATTTTTTGCCTCTAAACTTTTTCCTTAAAAGCAAAGAAGTGATGGGAAGAAATTATATTTAGAGTGGCATTTACATGTAAGTAAGTCTTATAACAGAATGATAGCTTTAATCATATTAGAGAGATTGATCAATATGTATCCATTTCATTGAATATTTATCCAGCCTCAACTATTCTAGGTGATACGGGTTCACAGATAATATAGTAGCTCAGAGTACGGGAAATGACTGTACTGATTGGCCTATAATATGGAAAGTATGAAACCATAAATGATGAGGCAAAGATGATCCTATTGTGACAGAGAAAGTGCCATTAGGTAGGAATTATACTGAAGACTCCTTGAATTATTGAGCCTACTTGTTACTCACTCCCATTGAAATATAATGGCTAGCCCAAATCTTTACCTAGAGTGAGGAAGGTAGTGTAAACTGATCACAATGTTAGTCAACTCATCAATTTTAAAAAGTCTTTTTGAACTCTCTATTTCTCTCCTGTGTTGTGTTTTTTATTACCCAATTAAAAATAAAGAAGTTAAACAAACAGTCACATTAAAATAGAATGAAGATTCACAGGATGAAATGAATCCTGGAAGAACAAAATTCAGAGTTTTGCCCTAGGTGCCATATTCATCAAGGAACCATCTTCCATCTGGCTTGAAAATGTCCCCAGATGTTCGATTGGAGGAACAATAACATTACCATAATCTCATGTAAAAATTTTTAGAAGATAATGATGGTATCATGAAATTACTGTTTAGAAGGCAAAGTGGAACTAAAGATAGGATGGCCTTTTGTTCTACCAACAGTAGAGCTAGACTCCAAACAGGAGGTCTCTCTGAGAGAAAGCATTTTACATTTGATTGCTTTTGAACTCCATGAGAAAATAGATTCAAAGCCTGTGTCTTTGAATTAGAGAAACAAGTTATAAGCAAACCTAATATATTAAAAACCTGAGTTAAAAAAAGAGATCAAAGGAAGAGAATAATTTGTTTTATGATAGCATAACACACCTCCTCCCTCTGCTTTCTTATTTCTGTCTTTCCAAAAGAGTAGGAATATACCAAGGCAGTAAACTGATGTAGAGAGGGAGCAGCAGGAGAAAATGGATTGAGCAAACTTGAAATAACACTGCAGCTGGAGTAAGCAAGGCAGGTATGAGTTTTCAAGGGGTTGAAAGGAATCCTGGTCTGGTCTCAGACCTGCTCTTGAACTTTGTTCCATTATACCATTACTAGTGAGCATGTGGTAAGGAGTAATGCAGTCCAGCTAATAAGACTGTTTTTCCAAGAAGCAATTAGAGGACCAGGTCAGAGGTCCCTCATTTCAATAGAGTGGTCAGTTAGTGGGTCAATTTACTAAGTGCTTATTATGTACCAGGGTACTGTACTAAGTGCTCAAAATACAAAGAAAGGAGAAAACATAATGCCTGCCCTTAAAGGGTTCACATTCTCTGCTCAATTCTCCCACTGCAAGAAATATTTTATATTTCCAGCTTTCTCCTTGAGATTACCACCAACTTGTCCTGCATATATCTTGTATGTACATGGCTGTTTGCATGTTTCATGCCTCTTTAGAATGTGAGCTCTTTCATGTTCCCCAAAACTTAGCCCATTTCCTGATACATGTTTGCTGATTTGGATGGCTGAATGAATATTCTAATGACAGACAATATGAAAATAACCACATACAAGATACGTACAGAATGATGGAGTCAACTCTGAGCTCAGGCACTAAGTGAGACAAAAAGAAAAGCCTCCTAAAAAAGGCAGGATTTGAGTTGAATTTTGAAGGAAGCCAGAGAAAACAGTATAAATGAAGAGGGGAAAAAAATTCAGGCGTGAGCAACGGCCAATGCAAAGGCACTATGTTGGGAGAAAGAATGTTATGTATGAGGACCGGCAAGCAGACCAGTGTTGCCATATCATGGAGCAAGCAGAGAGGAATGGAGTATAAGAATAAAGGCAGGGAAGGGGCAGCTTGTGAAGGACTTGACCAAGAAGGATTTTCATTTGATTCGAAAGATAAAATAGGAATTGAAAGGAGTGTGTTGATTGGTGGTCAGAGAATCAGGAGTGGATGGCATGGTTGGCTTCAGAAAAATCATTTTGGCAGCTGAGTAGAGGATGGCTTGGAGAAGGCAAATACTTGAGGTGGGGAAACCAATTGGAAGGCTGTTATAACAGTCCAGGCAAGAGATGTTGAGGACCTCTCAACAGAAGGAAGGCCAGGAAGAATCACATAAAAGCAGGACAGCTTTCAATGCTACAGACTGAATTTATTATATAATTACAAAGAAAAGTAAGCCATACATAATAGAGATTCACTGTTTCACGTGCAATCCTCTTTTTCTTTTCTACTATGTATATGGAATTGTTCAATGTGTTTGGTGTTCATTAAGTTCAAAACAAAAATAAATATACTGTAATACCATAAAATAAAATCTGAACTCATCAGAGCACATTTCATGCTGTTGTATTCGTTTCTTTATCTACCTCCCCTCTTTCTTCCTTGTAGGTATCATTTTTATTGTATAGTAAGAAATAGCATACTTTAGAATCTCCTTTCCCTCATCAGCCATGATCTCATTTTGAGAATTTGCCCATGAGATTATGCATATTTTTCTCTGATTTTTAAAAAATCTCCTATTCTAAAAACCAGTGTTCATATGCCAAGTGTTCCATTCCTTTTCTATTAGGAACATGAAACTAACGCAGTCGCTTTCTCTCAAGGTTACTGTCACTTCTACCTTTCTAAACATTTCTTCCTCACTGTCACATTTAAGAGAAAGTTTCACATGTCGCTTTCTCTACCTTCACAGAATCACAGGACGCAAAAAGTTGAAAAGATATCTCAGTAGTCATCGATTCAACCCATATGCAATAGAAATACTCACTATAAAATGCCCAATAAATGATCTTCTCTGTTTGATCAGCCTGTAAGTAAAGAGTTTCCAAAAAGGGGACCTCATGGCCTCTCTAGGCAGCTAATTCACTTTTATACGGCCCTACTGGTAAGAAAGGTATATTTTTTAAGCCTGTATTCGCCCTAAATTGACCTCTTTGCAATCCTTTGTTCCTGGTTCTGCTTTGGAGGACAAACATAATTATTTAATTGCTCTTCTGCATAGCACTTCAAATACTTGAAGACAGTCATTAAAGTTCCCCTTAAGTCTTCTCTTTTCCAGTTCTTTCAACCATATGACTTCTACTAAAATTCCTTTACAATCTTCATTGCTCTTCTCTTGAGAGTTTTCCATCTTATCAATGTCCTTCTTAAGCTACGGTATCCAAAATGGAAAACATTGCTTCAGATGAATTCCAGTGAGGACAGAGTACAGTGGGATTCTCACTTCCTTGCTGGATGTGGCCCAAGATCATAATAGCTTTGGGGAGATTTTTGTTTGTTTGTTTTGGCTGCTACTAAAACTCCCTTAATTAAAAGACATCCAGAGAATCACACCACTTAGCACAAACCAGAAAATGGAATCCAGGTCTCTTTGCTTCCTATCCAATGGTCATAGCATTATAAATCTTAAGGTGGAAGGAATCTCAGAAACTATGCAATCCCACCCTTACATTTTGCAGATGAAAAACCCAAGCCCAGGGATGCTAAGTGATTTATCACACAGGTGAACCTCCAATAAATCAGAGGTGGAATTTGAACTCAGTTCTTCAGACTCCAGATCACACTGTTCCTTTTATTGTGCCCTGCCATCTCTTCACACAAGAATGCTACCTCTCAGTAGGAACAAACTGAAGCTGCTAACAAAAGACTACTCCACATTGGAATCTTTGTGTGTGTGTGTGTGTGTATGTGTGTGTGTGTGTGTGTGTGCGTGTGTGTGTTTGTTTATGGCAGGAGGGGTTGTCATGTACCTTCACACAGGTTGTTCTCATGCCTGGGAATTGTTTCCTCCATAGGTCAACTGTGTTAGAATCTGAATTTAGTTCTATAGCTAAATCTGCAACTAGCCCTCCTTGAAAATCTCTCCAGAAAATAAAAAATGGAGAAAGTTGAAATGGGATGAATTCTATAGTGAGTGTATTGAATTGTTTTCCTCCATTATTCACCTTAGTCTGTCAGAGAGGTGGCAGAAAGTGTTATAGGCTTTACAATAGGCTTAATACAAATGGTTAACTCCTCCCATTGCAGAATCAACTAATTTGTCTCTAATCCATCCACAGTAAGTCCAAAATGGTTCAGGATAAGCATGTTCTCATCCTTCAAAGCAACATTTAGTCAAAAGGTTCACATCCAGGTAAAATCACCAAATTGAACTTGGGAATCAAGTTCACTTTTCTGGGAATCAAATTTTCTACATCCATAGTCAGGTTTCTCAGAACAATGTAATTCCAAATAAATTATATCCTTAAAAAGAAATCAAATCCCTCCTTTTTTTTTACAATTTCCCATGGGGACTATTACTCCAAGACTAACACACCAAATAAATATGGAATCTGATCATTCTGGTCTCCCCTTCTTTACTGACAGCCTTCATGGAATAAAGGCTAAAGGGGAAAAATGTAGTTTTCGTTTCATTTTATACCTACATATCATTATCCTATAGTATCCTACAATAAAAAGCACCTTATAAATATTTAGATCTTGGGGCCAACCCTCTGGCCTAAGTTAGATCCCCTTCAAAGTCTAGCTCTCCTTCATGAAGACTGCAGGTAATGAATGAAAACCTATCAGGCAGCACAAAAAACCTATGAGGCAAGTTTTTTTAGCAGTATACTTACCATGGCCTCTCATAACATGAGCTCTCACCAGGTAATAAACAAAAGAAGGGAAGAGGAAAATTCAGCTACATGGAGATTGCTGATAGCTGTTCTCCATGTCATTATTTCTTATCCGCACCCAGGAGGGCACACATCAGGCACTGGGAATGAATCAACAGACATGACCGGAAGTCCCAGCAGGTGATAATGCTACTTAAGAAATAAGACAAAAAGACAGGACCCTCTCTGTGACAGACTTGTTATTGTCACTGAAATTATATGTATCTTAGGTTGTAAATGTATATTCAACAGGACACAATAGGTGGAGAAGTATCAATCAAACTGCCTGGTACTACATTAGCTCTTATAGACTTGCAGATAAATTATAATAATTTAAGAACTACCATCACACAAAAATGCAATAAACAATTTACCATTTTTTCTATCCTACAAAAGAAACATAGGTAGAGAAACAAAAAAAAACCCAACTATACCCTTCCCACCTCAAAACTGAATTCACCCTTATAACCACATCAAAAAAATCAATAATACCCAATCCAGTGACCAAATTTGGCAATTTATACCACTTTTTGCCCTTGTAGTCCCCCACGTCTCTGACAGATTAAAGTGAAGAAAGGGAGGAAATCAATTTATGCACTAACTACAACATTGTAAAGACTAATAATTGAAAGACGTAAGAACTATGATCAACGCAATGACCAATGATAATTCCAAAAGATTGATGATGGAGAATACTTCCCACTTCTTAGAAGACAGATGATTGGCTGAGATAGGTACTTTCAAGGACAATCAACCAATACAACACAAATTTGTTTTGCTTGTCTATTAAACAAAGGAAGGCTTTTATGGGGGGAAGGAGGGTTCTGAGAGAGAAGAGATAGGGATAATGATGCTTAAAAAAAGTAAAGAGCATCAATGAAACATCCAGAATTAGACAGCTGGGCATGAGTTGGTGAAGAAAGGAAGAGAGTATGGGAAGAGGCTAGGGAAGGAAAGAGGCAGAGAACATCCCTCACATAACCATGGATTTACAATTGGGAGCACTTGGCTGAATGGACTCAGGGGCAGGAGACTGAGTTCTCATTGTTATAGTGGTTGGGGAGGGGGGAGACAGAGCAACACTTAGCTTTGCTATCTTAGGGTTAGTTCATTAACATAGCCAATCATCTCAATCTTATCACTTTAAAGCTGAGAGATCTACATCATCTCAGAGTTGGCAGCACCATTTAGTATTCGATGACTTTTTTTTTTGAGGAGGGAAGGGAGGGCAATTGGGGTTAAGTGACTTGCCCAAAGTCACATAGCTAGTAATTGTCAAGTGTCTGAGTGACTCCAGGATGGGTTTTCTATTCACTGCACCACCTAGCTGCCTGACAATTTGGTATTCTACTAATCTTACTGCAGATGCCTGGAGTTTATCTGAGATTTACATATCATAGAACCAAAAGACCCTGACAGCAAAGCCTAAAAGACTTCCTTGGATTCAGTATGTACTACTAGGGTTTGATTTTTAGTAATATATGATACAATTTGTAAATTATGCTTCTTTGACATTTAGGGTGGTTTATATGTGATTCCAAGGTTCCCCTCTGCATTCTTATTCCTGCTATAGCTACTTTATACTGGCTACTTATAAACTTACTAATATACAACAAGGGTCAGGGTGGTCAGGGGGACCAGGACAAGATACAGTTTTAAAACACCAGCTATCCAGAATGAGGAGGTTGACAGGTTCTCACACACAGTGGTGAAACCTGATTGGGTTCAGTTTGCAACAGGACAAAGGGTGAACTGTTCCCCAGTGGTCTGGCTCACACTCCCAATGCACACATTTCAGGAAGGAGGCAAAGAAAGTTGAAGATTGAGGGCATTCTGAACCAAAACATTGTTCACCCTAACCTAGTTATAATTATGCCTTATCACCAAGAATAGGACCACGAAGTTAACTATGGATAGTTTATCCTTTCTTGAAAGGTTTAATTTTTTCCCAGAACTATTAGACCAATTTCTGGTTCCTCCAACTAATATGCCAACAATGTATATGTGTGTATTTTATTGTAACCCTCACAAATTTGATTATCTTGGAAGATATAACCATCTTATATCATTTCTGCCAATTCTATGGCTTTAAGTGAAACCTCAGAAGTGTTTTAATGTTCATTTCTCTTTTCAATGGTGATTTGCAGCATTTTTATATATTTGTTGATTGTGTTTAATTTTTCTTTTGAAAGTTTGCTTGTATCCTTTCAATTCAATTCAATTTTATTTTATTTATTCAATTTAAATTCTGAATTCTTTCTCTCCCACCTGCCTCTCTCCTATCCACTGAGAAATCAAGAAAAACAAAACTCAGTATAAGTATCCATTTGCCGTGTTTTAAAATAAAATATGTTTTAATCTGCACTCTGAGTTCATCATCTCTCTTTCTGGTGGAGGATAGTATATTTCATTATTTAGCTCATATCCTCAAACAATTTTCCTTTAGAGAAAGAGTTCCTAGTCTCAGATTCATGAACTTGGTTTCCTATTTTGATAACTATGTTTCAATATAATTGTTTTCCTTTGCATTTCTATGAATTTTACTTCATGCATTTAAAACCATTATTCTAAGAAAGAGGCTTTACCAGTGTGCCTAAAGAGTATGTGACACACAGAGAAAGGGTAAGAATGTCTATTTTAGAGAATGGCTTATTGTCCTTAATAACACACTGTCAAGTTGTTATCAGTAAGACGTTTTCCTAGAGTTATGTTGTTCCTGTAGCAACTACACATTGCATGGGCACCCTCATGGGACCAAGGTCACATACTCCTCATCTTGGCTGATTGCTGGTAGGATCACATTGTGTGATAATAAAGCAAAGCAAAGCAAAGCAAAGCTAAATCGACAAAGCCAAGATCAAACCTTGAACTTGAACTCATTAATATCATGCCAATGATAGCTGAGCCAATTAGTTTGACAAGCCATATTTGTTGACATTGCTGAACCAAAGTTCATTTTTTTAGGTGAGTGAAAATAAGAGGAACCATACCCTTCTCTACTTTTATCCAGTCATAAATTCTGCAAGAACCCACCCTCTCTGGGAGAAGACAGATAAATATAAAGTGATTTTATGGGCTTTCTTTCCAAAAACAGTAATGTAGGAAACGAGTACCATTCACATCCCCACAGTAACTTTTTGCAGCTTGTGCCTTAACTTGGGAGTATATACAACAGCTATAAGAGCTGTAATATTGTTTCTATACAATCAATTCCATATAATACCCTTTTATTGATTAAAGAAAAAGAAAATTATACCTTCTACAAGACTACAGCTGATCACTGCCCCAAGAAAGAAAGGTATAATTTGTTTGTAAATTACTGTGGTGCTAGTTTCAAATTGCATTAATTAGTCTACCTTCCACACGCCTCATTTCACTGTTCCCACAGGCATGAAGCAAAATTTGTCGCATTTTCTACGGAACTTGTTACTTGATGATGCATTGTTATACTTATGGAAAGTGGCAGTAGTATTCTTGACAGTCATCAAAGAGTTACAAGGAGAATTAATAGATCTGTCAAGTGCATTTGGTTTTATTGGTATGGAGAGGGGTGAGGTGGAGGTGGGGAGAAGGGGAGACTAAGACACATTTAAAGGAAGCACTCCTATTTCAAGGATTAGGAATTTTGAATATTTGTACTTGATGGTTTTCTTATATTTGTAGCATACATGTTTGCCCTACTACTATGATTTCCCCTGACTCCCGACACCTCATCCAGGCTCCATCACCCCTTACCTTACCTGGCACAGTTCAGGAGATAGCTTGGTGGGAAATGTTCCCCCTCCTTGCCTGGGAAAGAGTACTGATTTATAGTCCAGACTCTGCTACATTCTCCCAGTATGATATTGGGTAAGTAGCCTCTCTGTGCTTCAGTTTTCTCCTCTGTAAAATGAAGATCATCAAATGACATAACCTATTAAAAGCACTTTGCAAGCCTTGAAGAATCATATAAATGCTATTAAGCTGATATGTTAATAGGTTAGTTATTATGGGGAGGGGGAGTGGACTGACTGTCCCAGTTCTGTCTTAAAAGCATTCTTCTTCATTCACTAGCTTTTGAATAAAGGACTCATTACATACTTTAAATGAAAGAAAATTCTTCTAATAGAGAAGACAAAGTACAAGAATTTAATTTGAGAAGCATGGATGGTATGGTATAAAGAGCAACAGATTTGGATGCAGGACTCTGGGTTCAAGTCTTAGGTTCTCTACTTATTAGTTTTATCAGTAAATCCCAGTCTTAATTTCTTCACCTGTAAAAGGATATAGACTAGATGAGCTCTGTCCTTTCTACCTCTAAATCCTATGATCCCACATGCCTAGGTTACAGACCAGATGGGGTTTCTTCTTTCTCGGACAAGAGAGAATAAAAGTGGCTTTTCTCCAATATCTGAACTCAGCCTATTTGAGCAGGATCCTGTGAGACTAGAAATGAACAAAAACCCATACACTGACTCACTGACAGTGGAAGGAGGTGGTGAAATATTCCTGGGCCAGTGTGGGAGAGGGTTCTGGAATCATCTAGTAATGTCACAAAGAAGAAAGTTAAATGTTTCTACTGTCAGTACTTCAGGGTGATTCCTATAGCAACTGAAAAACCATTATACTACCTTATGAATGGAGATTCATTACATAATAAGAGTGAAAAAAAAAATCTCTTCCCATACAGATAGTAAGTAAAATTTAAGAATTTAGGTGGAGAAGCAGCATTGTCTAGTAGAATTATGGATTTTGGTATAGGTATCTCTACTACTTAATAGTTGGGTCATTAAATCTCTCTGAGTCTCAGTTTCCCCATCTGCAAAATGAGAGAGTTAAACTAGATGCACTCTAAGGTCTTTTCTACCTCTAAATCTTCTCATCTCATGAATGTAGCTTAGAGTAGAATAAAGAGAGTAGCATCTCTGACAGTCAACCTACTGATCCTTAGTTATTAAAACCACATGGGTCTGAGCAATATTGTATATACTTTGCCACAATCCATATGCTCAGACCCTGATTTCTGTCATGGCCTACGTTACAGATTCTATGATGCTCTCTGTAGTGTTGATGGTCCCTTTGTCCTCAAGTTCCATTTTGATGATTGCCTGACTCAGTGACTGTCTAGGAACTTTTGTGCTTTACCAAGACATTATTTTCCTGAGTAGCAGCCATAATTCAGACCCATCCTTTCATTCATTATCTGATTTAATTTTAGCCTATTAGAGTTTAATCACTTCAGCTATGCTGGCCTTTTAGAAAACATTTTGAAGAAAAAAATGAATTCACATTAGTATATTAATTGACAATAATGGTTTAATATGGAGTATTTTAATTTGAACAAAAGGTCTGGAAAAAGGCTTCTTAATCTGGAGTCTATGGACTCTCCCAAGGGAGTATATGGTTAGATTCTAGGGGGGGTCTGTGAAGTTGGGTAGGAAAAATACTGCACTAATAATTTGTAACTGAAATTTAGTATTTTCTTTATTTATTTTTAAACTCTGAGGAGTCCCAGATTGCCAAAGGAATTCATGACACAAAAAGTTTTAGAACCTATAACACATTTTTACCACCCTCACCCCCACCAAAGGAATGAGTCTATAATGGCAAAATTTCAAGCATTTTGGAGCAGACCAGCCATATAGTAAATTAATTGATTTTGAAGGAAGGTCTTTCCCTAGAACTCCTAAATTCGTATGACACAGAAACCCTGCTATCCAAAAATAATATTTACAGAATAAAAGAGTATTTTTCCTAACTCCCATTTGCACTGACCTTTTGGTTCATCTCCCTGTGAGGGTTATAGGAGTACCTCTGAGGGGCAATGGGTTTATTCCCTAGTGTTATCATCTCAAGCTTCCTTTTCAGTATATTCCCTTCACATCAATTGCCAGTGCCAATTAATATCTCCTCAATATTAGTGATACTATTGACTAGAACTCTGATATCATTTAGTCAATTAATATGTTAATTTTAATAAAGAAATATCCATTGAGAAGCTTTAACAAAAACACAATTGAAAACACATTCTCCCAACGTAGAGGTAAACTTTCCTCTACACCACATACATTAATGGGGAGAGTGGGCACAAATGAATGTCACAAAGCATTTGACCCAATAGGTTTATTTCCAAATATGGCATATATAATTCACCCCCAGAGAACATCATCTTAACTGCCAGATACAATTCACCGCTGAGCTGGATTTGTAGGTCACCCTTCATTGGTTCAACTACTAGAAAACTGATATGAACTCCAGTTCCTGAGTCACTTGTAGCTTGCCCTTTCAAAGCTCATAAAGTTGCCTGCAGCTGTTTTTGATACTCTTTCACCTAAGAACCAGAAAGAATGAATCCAAAGATTCAAAGAGAGGCATTCTGCTCACAACTCCACGTAGTCCAGGTGGAGAGATAGGGCATTGGCAGCAAGAGACTGCTACCACCACTGCTTCTTCTCTCTCCCCATCCAGAGGCTTACAGCATTATAGTAATTATAGTATTATAATTACATTGTGTATATACAATTATAGTATTTAACCCCTTACTAGCAGGAAAGAAAAATGGATTTCACCAGTTAATTAATGTCTTTTCTATGCATACAAAGTTTTAGTTCAGTAACCAACCAAAAGGTCTTGTGTTCACCAAGCAATAAATGGACAGGAAATAATCAGAGAATACCTCTGCATGTTCTGAACCCCTCCAGTCCATACGGTCATCACACATCTCCACAAGCAGGCTCCCCACACGATTGTGAATACTCCCAACACTGGGGTCTTACTGGCCAATACTCCATTGAACAACCATAATTGGGAGAAAGGGAATGAGCTGATGAAATCTCAGTCCTTGAAGCATACAAAGATATTCTCTGCTTCATTTTAATATTTAGAGCATATGTAGATATTCTCTGCCTGTTTTCAATCTAACCGTGAGTAATCTTTTTTTTTTTTTTTTTGCTTTTTGGAAGGCAGTTGGGGTTAAGTGACTTGCCCAAGGTCACACAGCTAGTTAAGTGTCTGAGGATGGATTTGAACTCAGGTCCTCCTGACTCCAGGGCTGGTGATCTATTCACTGCACCACCTAGCTGTCCCCAACCATGTATAATCTTTATTGAGTCTTCATGACTGGCTCACATTTTGGTATTGTGTAATGATAAAAATCTCTAATTGGCTATGGTGCTGAAAGGACTGATGACTCATGAACTGTTGAGCTGGAAATGAATGTGCATACCAAAGGGGCAACCCACCAAACTATTAGTCTTTTTCTTTGGAAGAGATTAAAGACTAATTTGAATTTCTGGGGAAAGGGCAGCTGACCACATTCTTCTTGGAGCTATTTGTTCACAAGCACAAGACACTTTTGTTTCTTTTGTATCTATTTTTTCCTAATAATAGATAAACAAGTATTTTGAGATGTAGTATCTAGTTCACCTTGCAAATTTGGGAGATTCAGAGGTCCCATCATAATCATCAGATGTCTCTTTGGACACCAGAGCCAATAGAAATAACTGAGGTTACTAAGCAGCAACTATAAGACTGATGTAACCTGAAATTGAACTTGTGGGCATCCTAAGGTCTGAAGAAACTGTAGGACAGCCAAGCACAACAGCACACTAAAAAGCCAATGCAATATCTTTGCCATAACCAACATTTTATTGTTCCCACATATCCAAGAAGAATTGATAATAAAGTATTAGTAAGTACCAAAAGGAGGTCTAGGCAAAAACAAGTGAGTTGACTGGCCCAGGAGTATATGTCTTGCCCAGCAGAGAGTTGAAAGGAACTTCATTAGGCCTCCATGAAGGAAAAAAAAAAAAGATTTTCAGAGCTAGGACTTAGAAGTTACACCTTGATCACACATGTTCTGTATAAATATAAAGAATCATTGTACTTTAAATTTGAGCCCACTCTCTGGGACCTAGTGTATGCAAGAGAGAGCAGTTTGGGGAGAATAATTTGTTCTAGCTATTCTTGTTGTAGCTTCTCAGTAAATTGGCCTTCTAAGAAGTTCATGGAATTCAACCAGTTAATCCATAATACTGGTGGGAACTCAGGAGCTACAGTGTTAGAAGCCCATCCCCTCAGGATTTTCTACCCTTAGAACTATGAGGCTAGAAGCAATTTTGCCCTTGGGGGACCCCAACCTAAGAGTATGAAAGTACTTTGTTGGGGGAGTGATCCCAGAAGAGATACTTCACATTTATCCATAAATTTGTCCAAGCCAACAACAAAAAAGGTAACTGTAATTGTCTATAAAAGTCCCTTCAGAGTAATGAGGCTTCATTATATTAAGAAAATAGTCTATTCAGCAGCATGCTATTAAATTTTGTAATGGTAAGCCTGACCTAAAATTATCTAAAGAAATGAACAAAGAACATTGAGTCAAATGAGTTTTTTTTTAAATCCTGTGAACCAGTTCAGTAACTTATATTGTATCTTTCTCTGTCCAAGTGGATTAGTTCTATTCTTCTGGCACATTATTTTAAATCATAATTTTACAGCTAAAAGGGACATCAGATTTCTTCATCTAGTCTAATCTCTCCCTGATTGATTTGGTCAAGGTCATGTAGCTATATAATGGGAGGGTTGTAATCAGAAAATCTAGTCTAGTATTCCTTCCATTATCCCAGGATTTCTTCTTCAGCTTTGTCATAGCTGACTTAGTAGAAATGTGAACTAGCCTGTGACATTTTTTTGGCTCTGACATGACTCATCTCACTTGGTTAGGTGGCTCAGAAACTGTGTAGATTATGAAAAGCCTTCAGAGAATCTAGAACCATCTCTTTTCTTTGGTAATTGTTGGGAATGAAAAGTAGATAAATCATTAGTATTAAAATGCTAGTTTTAATACGTTTAACCTTTCCAAGCAATGTTGTCTCTTCTCGGAACTTCCCTCATTTCCTGAGACCTCCTTGCTCTAGAACATGAGACAACTCCTTTGGTCTTCTCAACATGGAAGCCCTTTCTCCCTTTGGTGAGTTCCTCATGGAGTCTCCATTTTGTGAAGGGGGGTTTAAGTCAATGTGTCATTTCATTCCCCTCCTGGCCTAATTCCTGAATTTCTATACTTCAAAATCATGCACTCCATCTATCTTAAGTCCTGGGTGGGAGGGGGGAAGGAGAGGGGGTATGTGTTTTTCCTATATCAGAAAAAGCTTCTTGAGGACAGGGTCTGTCTTTTGCTTGTATTTGTGTCCTCAGAGCTTGGAACAGTACCTGGAACACACTAAACACTTAATAAATGGTTCTTTCCATCCTTCCTTAAGAAACTTGTTAATATTATTTCATAAGTAAGTATCAGAACATCTTTTATGTAAACTAGAATTATCTCAGTGATTCCTCAATATTTATTGGATGCTCATGGACAGTACAGCATGAAAAGCATTACAGTAGCTAGATTGAGTCCTTGCTTATATGGCTTATAGTTTCAAAAGAAGTGTCATTATTAAAAGTAACCAAAAAAACCCTGCATTTTAAAATAATTTTTCTTGTCCAACTTTTTTCCTAGCATTTAAATACCCATCATTTTTAAAGAGCTATCATAAACGAATCAGAAGAATTGAGGTGCATCTATAGCTGTAGATACTCTCACTATGTCTTATAAATTATAATCCCTCCATACTTTCTAATCCTAAGCAATTCTTGGCCACATTTTCCCATGAATCTTGGATAGGGGATAAACCCACCATCACACACACACACATACACACACACACGTACACACACACAAGCCTTCTTGTTCTTTTTAGTATCTTGGGATACCATTGTTACCACTTGGGATACCCAACTCTTAAGTTAATCTTTCATTCTCATTTTAAGACAACTTCCCTGCTTCCCAAGTACATATCAATTAAATAATCAATAAACATCTATTAAATGCCTACTATGAGCCTGGCTCTGCTCTAGACACTGGGGACACAAATATAAAAGATGAAACAATGCCTACAGGATAAGAACTTACATTGTAGGACAGTCCATTAATAATGTCCTTAATCCTTTTCATTATATATAATTGATCACTGGAAAGATGTTGCAGGTTCTTTAAACCTAAAATTTCCTTTCCATTACATTTGGAGCTAAACAAGTTGCCCTAAGTCTTAGTATAATTTTAAGCTACTTTACTAAAGCTTAAAATTGCACTAGGACTTTTGGGAAGCACCATATGTAATCTGAATTCTGAGATCATAGGTTTTTCATTATTCACAACTGAATATTATCACTGGGAGAATATTAGTGTGAAAGAAACAGGGTTTTGTGGCAATGTGTAGCTTAGGATCCCTAAAAGCTCTGTGAAGTTCATTTGTTTGTTTTGTTTTTTTCCCAGATACATACAGTAAATTTGTCCTACTAGTCAGCTGTAGGGCCGACTCATTACTTATATGTGGTGTCTATTAAAGAAATTCACATTCATATTGATGGACATTAGTAGAATAAATTAACAAATGTCAAGTTAATTTGCATTTCATTAAGCTTTCATAGCCTTTGTTTATCAAAAATAGATGTTGATGGTGATATCTTTTGCATTTCTGTGTATTTTACTGAGAAACTTTGTAGAGTTTTAGGGAAAAAAATCAATTATCCATCCAAAATGTGGTCAACCTGTAGCTTTCCTCAGAATAATTCTTTGCACAGTACAGATTGCAATCCTTTATTATAAAGCTTCCCCCTCTTTATTGTTTTTCCAATGTTCTGTGTGTACACTATCTTGTCTCTGGGACCTTCACCCAAAACTCTGAACACATTTGATTGCCTACCCAACCTCTCAACTTTAGATCTCATGGATTTCTGGTTTTGTCTTCTCAGTTATTTTCTCTTCTGTTCTATTGACCCATGGAATGGAACAGTGTGTTTAAACAGCATTTACTCTATTTTCTAGGGTTTTTACTTGTTCAGCACTCATTAATTCCTGGAATATTGTACCTTTCTTCCGCCCTGAAGAGGTAGTAGATAGGACAATATTCTCCTGAGAAATCTCTGCACTTTTTCGGCCTGGTGGTCCTTCTTTAGTGACTTTTGGTCTTTTTGACATGTATATCTTCATTGTAAAGATTACTACATTGATACTTTTAGCTATAATTTTTCAAGATACTGAAATACTCAAGAAATTCCCATGGTTTGAGCAAAGCAATGTCATAATATTTTAAAACAGCAATTTCACAGAATATCAAGAATGAATGTTGTAATTGTAGGGTCATGGCAGCCCTTCACTTCTGGATTTAACCATCTCCCTAGGGTCCTATCTTTAGTAATAGTCAATTATAACTGCTGGAGGACATAAATTGTCTTGTCAGTTTCTTTTATATTCTCCCATAATGCTCCTCACAGGGTGGGTACTAAATAAGCTTTAGATGACTGATGAGCTAATCTTAATTTACATATTCCTAGGTCTTGATGGATGACACCATGAATACATCATGGAGAACACATTTTGTGTTTTGGGTGAAAGTACTGGATATTACAATGGAAAGAACACTGACTCTGCAATCAAGGGACCTGTGTTCAAATTCTGCCATCCACAATCATTCTCTATATGAGCTTCCTCCTCTATAAAACAAGGGGTTGTACTAGATGACTTCTGAGGTCCCTTCTATTCCTAGATTTTCAATCCTGTGAAATTCTGTGTTCATATCTATTTCTATTTCTGAAAAAATTGTAAAAGTAATTGGTTGTAAATACATTGAGGTTACAATTCAGTATGTTCTACAGGCCCATTGTGAATGGTGATTATCAACTCCAAATGTCAAATGATTTGTATGCAACCTTGAATATGACATTATAAAGAGTTTTAATTATAGATATTTACTCACCTGCTAATCTATGAAAGAAAAACAAGCTAGGAAAAGTCCTAAATATAAACTAATAGCACAAAGTTTTCTAAAATAAATATCTTGTCACTGTGTCCTACATAATTATAACTTAGTGTTTCACATGAAAAGACAGGTGATATGGAATGGAAAACCTGCCATTCTCTCTTGAACCATCAAGATTTCATAGTTATGTACTTTAAAAAGTCCATCTTGTTGTAATATACTTGGCAATTTATATTCAATTCGGGTCTGACTTTCACCTTTTATAAATCCCTCAGTTCCTAACTACTATATTTCAGAATGAAACACGGAAATTTAATGCAGCTTTTTTTCTCTCTAGACCTATCCTTTGTCTCCAGAATATGATATGCTTCCTTTCAGTGATACATTTTGGCTTGATAAACTTCTCCGTATTTTAGAGCTTGGAGAGTCCTCAGAGTCTATCTAGGTCAACCCTCTGATTTTACAGATAAAGAAATTATGGCCTAGAGTAGTTAATAATGCTAATACTAATAACTAAAATTCATGTATCAATTAAGGTTTCAAAATTATCTTACATACGTCATACCATTTGATGATCACAACCCTATGAGGGAGATGCTAATATTAAATTCATTTTACGAATGAGAAAATCGATGCTGAGAGAATCTAAGTGACTTACCCAGGATCCCAGCTACTAAGTGTCTGAGGCAATATTTGAACTAGTTTTCTGATGTTTAGTTTCCAAGATCAGTATCTAAGCTCTCTCTCCCTACCTCCCTCTTTGTTTCTCTCTCTTTATATGCATGTGGGGGGGGGAGGTATGGAGACAGAGAGAGACAAAAAGAGAGACAGAGACAGAGACAGAGACAGAGAGAGAGACAGAGAGAGAGAGAGAGAGAGAGAGAGAGACAGAGAGAGAGAGAGAGAGAGAGAGAGAGAGAGAGAGAGAGAGAGAGAGAGAGAGAGGGAACACCAGAAAGAGAACTAGGAAGACAGAGAATAGAGGGTGTGAACCAGAGATAGAATCAGAGCTAAGCCTAGGGAGACCAAGACACACATACAGACAAAGAGAAACATAGTAACAGAACAAACACATCTGATTGCCACATGTTGGAGGTAATATCCAATCCCATTCTTCCACCCATATCTGGTTCCAGTAGGAATTGGGAAGTAGAGAGCTGTGCCCTGGGTAGATGTGATTACCTTGTGCAGGGATGGCATGATCACATGCCTTCTCACCAGAAGATCTGACTCACCAAAATACTTTGATTGCTCTGGGTACAGGACCCTGTGTTTCCCAGAAGGTGTAGTCAACATTTTAGTAGAAGTGTTTCTAGCCTAGGTCCTGGCACCCAGTGAATAAAGTAGATAAATAAAGTTTTCTTAGCTGCTGGTTTGTGGATGCTCGAATACTCTTTTACCAATATATTTAACAGAAGTCTTGGGATTTTCATTCTTGCTTATTAATTCTATGTAACTTCTCTCAGAAAGGTTATGAGGTCTGACATTGTACTAATATTTTGACTGCATATATAGCTACAATTAATAAGCATTTGTCAAATATCTACTTATTGTAAGCACATTGCTAGGTACTAGATAGAACAGGTTAAAAAGAAAAAGAAAGAATTACTGCCTGGACTCTGAGAAACTAGTAATTCTAAAAAGCACTGATAGGCTAATGCTCAAATAAATCAGGTCATGTGAAAATAAGAATTTTAATTTTTAAGTACATGAGATGTAGTATTCAAAGCATACTTCTTCAGACTCCTAATGTTCGCTGTCATTTCTGTGACACTTGGAAATATGAGAACAGGAAAAAATGGTAACATTTAGGGTGAGTTTTTGAAACTTATTTATAAATGCCTGAAACAAGTAGCCAGAAAAATAAAATCAAAGAATAATTAAAATAGCTGGGAGGAACCTAAGAAATCATCTGATCCAACTCAATCTTATTACAAATGAGGAAGTTGGGGTTTCAAAATAAAGTGAACTGTCCAAAGTCATAGAGCAGGTAAAAGGTGAAAACAGAATTTCAACCTTGGTCTTCTGTTCTAAGGCCAGTACTCTTTCCACTGCTGAATTTTTTTTTCTAAGAGACAGCTTCCTGATCTTGTTTACATAAGGAACTTTGCCATTAGTGCTCCTTCTCCTGTTCTTAAATCCATATGTTTGAAAATAGAAAAACTCTTGGCAAGACACAGGCACATTTAAAAGATATCTTCCTCCTAAACCATTCAGATTTGCATTTCGACCTGGAAACCCATCAGCAATGTGGTCATTCATTTGCACCATCTGGAGAGTATTAGTATGGAGTTCTACTGGTCTCCTTGAAAATCCTCCTACAGACAGAAGGGGGCCTGATAAAAAGGCAAGAAAAGCTAACTTGATTTCCAGCAGAATGAAGTAAGAGCTAAAATTATGCTTAAATTATATCAAATTGCTTTCCTTAATATAGACTCTTGATCAGAAATGCAGGCAATGGAAAATAATGACAAGCCATCTCTTCAGTAAGTTGTCATTACATAAGTTATAAACAAACAAACAAGAGGCAATGGAATGAAAGTTCTTCTGGCATTCATCCACCTGAGTTATACTTTTCAGGCGTTGCCTTGTGACCCCAAATCATAAATGACAGTTTATGGCTCTATAATGGATGAAAGCAAGCTTATAGTTCAGGATATGCAAGCTCAAGTGAGCCAGTTCTTTCCAGCTGGAACTAGGTTGTTGCCATGACAACATCCAAATGATAGACAGATTTTTGAATGTGCAGTGGTCTACTGGTGATAACAGAGCTTCCAAGATTTCTACTAAGTGTTTTCAGACCTGCTAAGATCTCCAAACTGGGATGATACTGAATGCCATGTTTACAGAGCAACTGTTTAAATGCCTCCTTTTAAAAATCTTAAAATGAAAAAGTTAAACTATTTATCGTTTTCATTAACCATTAGCATTTATATAACTTTATTTAAGGAATACTCTTCTAGAAGGCCCACATTCCACACCCAACAGTTCCTATTTATTGCAAAGAAGGTTACATAGAATTGCTGGAAAAAGTGTAGTGTCCTTCAGCTAATTTTAAGTCATTCCCAAGGTCACTTTCCCCTATGACTCTGGAAGAATTGAGCAATTAATATGATGAAAATTCTGTGGGAGTTTTAGAATTTTCTGTGCCTCCTTTTGAGGACTATAGAAACCATTCTCTTAAGAATGCTTTGCATTCATATAGCCTTTTCATTCTGGTTGAACGCAGGAATGAGTAATAACTGAAAATACCTGAGCGGTTTCTAGGACATGAGGACTTTTTATTGCAATTGGGGTATACTCCAAAATTCCTCTCACTCTAACCTCCTAAAAATTCTTTTGATACCCAACATCAAGGGGAAAAAATAGCATGAAATACTGACATTTTGAAGGCAACTGAAGCCTCTGGTATTTGTCGAACAGGATATTGACTGCCCAAATCTGGAGTGATCAGTTCTAAAAGTCTAGTATATTTTAAATGAATTTGGGAAATAATAATTTTGCAGTCTTATCTTGACTCATTAATGGATGGGCTTCACCACACTGTGTAATTATAATAACTAAATTTGGCCCCTAGGAAGACATTTTTTAAAAGCCTGTCTCAATCACCAAATCTAATGACTTTTTTTTTCAAGCCTCTTCTTTCTTGACCTCTCTACAACTTTTTACACTGCTAACTATCCTCTCCTCCCGGATTCTCTCACCTTTCTGGGTTTCTATGATACTGTATTTTTTCTAGTTCTCCTGCTACCTCTCTAAATGGTCTTTCTCATTCTCCTGTTCTGGACCTTCCTACATGCCACACCCAGTAACTGTGAGTTTTCCCCAAGGTTCTGTGCCATGTTCTCCTTTCTTCTCAGTATCTTCTCTGATGCGCTGTTGTCGTGAACTCCCATGGAATCAGCTGTCATCTCTCTAGATCAGTGGTTTTCAACCTTCCTGATGCCGTGATCCTTTAATACTCATATGTGGGAGTATCTGCATGTGGGCAAACCTGCCTGGAGATGGAAAAAGGAGCTGTGTCTCAGTTCCTAAGACCATTAGAAATATGTGTTTTCTGATGGTCTTAGGCGACCTCTGTGAAAGAGTCATTTGGCCCCCAAAGGGGTCACAACCCACAGGTTGAGAACCACTGCTCTAGATAATTCCAAGATTCCTAGTTTTTCTCCAGAACCTCAGTCCCACATTAAATAGCAAAGGTGAAGTCAAGAAGCATCAATTAAGCAGGACACAAAGAAAGTCTAAAAAAAAAACAACCTCTGTTCTCAAAGAGCTCATCACCTAATGGAGGAGAAAACACAGCAAATAACTACATATGTATTAACAAGTTTAGACAAGATTAATTATAGATAATCATGAAGGGAAGTAATTAGCATTAAAAGGAATTAAAAAAGACTTCTTGTTAAAGGTTAACTTTAGTTTTTACCTGAAAGAAGCTATCCAAGAAAAAGAGATAAGGAGGAAATTTCAGGCATATGAGATATATCACCAAATGTCTATTCTCTTTCATTATTCAAACTAGATGCTCGTTAGGCATCTCAAGCTCAACATCTCCAAAACAGAACTTATCTCCCCCCCAAAAAATTTGTTGTTCAGTCCTTCAATTGCGTCTAACTCTTCACATCCCCATGGACTTGTCCATGAGGTCTTCTTGGCAAAGATACTGGAGTGGTTTGCCATTTCCTTCTCCAGTATATCCCCATTTTATAGAAGAGGAACAGAGACAAATAGGAGTTGTGACTTGCCCAGGGTCATCCAGTTAGTAAGTATCTTGAGGCCAAATTTGAACTCAGATCTCTCTGACTCCAGGTCCCATGTTCTATCTGCTGTTACCCATACCTTTTCCAAATCCCCATTAGTGTTGAAGAAGCCAGTGTCCTTCTCCTCCTAAATTACAACAACAGCAATAATAATAATAAATAATAACACATGTGTTTATATATAAACATATATGGGTATGGGTATACACAAACACATATGTGTGTGTATATATATATATACACAAATGTATATATAATATATATAAATATATAAAAATTTCCTAAATTGTAAGTGACTACATCATCCTTCCCCCCCTCACTCAATAAACTTTAGTAGCCCCTTGAATCTCCAACATGAAATATAAGCTCCTTTGGAATTTATAGGATTTTTCATATTATCTCCTTTCTCCCTTCCTAGCCTTCTTACTGTCTCCACATATATTACCACCCAGACAGACTGACTTATTCTACTCCATCTCCTAACTTTGAGCCTCAGTACTGGTAATTCTCCATGCCTGGAATACTCTCCCTCTTCACCTCTACCTCCTAGAATTCTTGGTTTCCTTCAAGAGTCAGCTCAAAATTTATCTTGTTCAAGATGTTCTGTATATTCTGTGATTTGTGCCTTCTCTTCTAAGGTTACCTTCGACCTACTCCTATGTGTATTATGTACTTGCCTATTAATACACATGTTGTCTCCTCCTTTAGATTTTAAGCTCTTTGAGGTCATGGACTTCATTTGCTTTTTATATATTTATTTTTTATTTAAAGCTCCAGCACTTACTATTGGGCCTAGCACTATTAATCCTCATTTGTTAAATATGTTTGCTCATTTACTGATACCTTCCTCCATTCTTTATGTAAGTGGATGACTATGGATTGGTAATATTGCATATATGGCCAGACTTAGTTTTGCTGAATCTCTCTCTCTCTCTCTGTCTCTCTCTCTCTGTCTCTCTCTCTCCCTCCCTCCCTCTCTTTCCCATTCTTTTGCTATAAGTGATGGTTCATTATATAGAGGAGTGGGAGAGGGCTATATTTAGAAATGATAGTGATATAAAGAAAGATACAGGGGCGGCTAGGTGGCGCAGTGAGTAGAGCACCGGCCCTGGAGTCAGGAGTACCTGAGTTCAAATCCGGCCTCAGACACTTAACACAAAAAGCTAGCCGTGTGACCTTGGGCAAGTCACTTAACCCCAACCCTCCAAAAAAAAAAGCAAAAAAAAAAAAAAGAAAGAAAGATACAGATGCTTTTTTTAAAAAAACAGCATTGATTACAATTAACCAAAAAAAAAAAAAGTTTGGTTCCACCAAAGAATCAAAAGATTAAATACATGGACAATACACAGACTTCCTGACTCTACTTTTAACCTATAGCTCAGTCCAAAGATGAGTCAGGTTTATTTTTAAATTTTCAATTTTGGCAAACAGTTATTTGGAAGGTTCTTACAATTTTTCTAAATGCCAAAAATCTAAATGGATAGTGAAGTGTCTGGAGAGCTATAAATGTGTTTCTCCTTGAAATTATAGTGGTCATACTCCAGTTTATTACATTTGTTAGGAATTATAGTAAGCAGCAGCTGTGATAGAAGGAGCATTGAAAGGTGCAGTTGGGGCTGTCAGAGAATTTGTCATGTTTTTTAAATCATCTAACTTTCTGTATATAACAATGCTCACATCCAAAAACATTTCCCTCTGCCCTTCCTGAACACATGCTGGGATTTTGTTGGGTTGTTTTTTCTGGGTTACGACTGATTTTTTTAAAGCAATTTTGTAAGGAAAATATACAGATGCTATAATGTTGTAGATGGATTCCTTCAAATAGATGAAGAGTTGAAAGAGGTAAGAATGAGTCACTTTAACAGGGGTTTTTCTCTAAAGAACAATACACTGCTTTTAAACTCTCTGGGAGGAAAAAAAATGTAATCTACCTACAGTTAATTTATTAATATCACTATCAATCAATAATCAAAATAAAAAAACATTTGTTAAGTATTTACTATTCCAGACCCTGCAGTTGAGGATATGTATAAAGGCAAAAAATAAAAATGTTCATAGCTTCAAGGAGTTTGCATTCTAAGAGGGAGTGATGTGTGTGCATAAAAGTAAATATATTCTTTTGAAAGAGGGAGGAACAAACATCTGTCCAGATCAGTAAAGACCTCATGTAGGGAGTGGAGTGGGAGTAGAATTTTGAGGCATATTAAGAATTCTCAGAGGCAGAGATGAAATACAGGAAGCAGATCAGTTTAATAATGCTATAAATAATAAAATATATCTTCCTTCTAAACAATAATAATAATCCTAGAGAGGTAGAACAGGACTAGATTATGAAGGGTTGTAAGTGCCAATGAAAGGAGTTTGCATTTTATTCTAGAGATAACACAGTCGCTGAAGCTCTTACACTGGGGAATGGCATGATCAGGCCCATGTTTTAGGAAGATTACTTTGGGGAGGATGAATTAGAGATCTGAAACTTGAGGCAGGACGACCAATTAGAAAGTTATTGCATTAGTCCAGGTGAAAGGACATAAGGGTCTGATATAAGGTGATGGTTATGAGGGTGGAGAAAAGGGGAGAGATGGAAATGATGTTCTAAAGGTAGAATAAACAAAATCAAGCAATTCATTGACTGGAGGAGCTAAGGGTCCAGCGATAACTCTGAGTACACAAATGTAGATGACTGAAACTAGATGCCTTTCCATAGAAACAGAGAAGCAAGAAAATGGGTGGTTCAGTGGAGTGGGAGATAGTGATCTATTCTGGATGTAGACTTTGAGAGGCTTTGGGGCTTTTGGCTGGAAATATATAAAAGAAAGTTGGTGAAGTGGGACTAAAGATCAAGACATAGTCTAGAGGTGAGGAGAATCTATAGATGAAAACTTAACCAATGGAAGTAGATAGAGGAGAGAGGGACAGAGACAGAGACAGACATAGAGAGACAGATAGACAGAGAGAGACACAGAGACAGAGAGACAGAGGGGGGAGGGAGAGAGGGAGAAAAAGAGAAGAGAGAAGGAGAGGGGGGAAAAGAGAGAGAGGGAAATAGAGAGAGAAGGAGAGAAAGGGAAAGATAGAGGGGGAGAGAGAGAAAGAGAGAGAAAGAAGAGAGAGGAAGAGAGGAGGAGAGGGAGAGGGGGAAAGGGAGAGAGAGACAGAGAGACAGAAGGGTGGGCCAAGGATCAGTTAGGGAGTGGGATATGGATTCAGAAAATAAAACTATGAATTCACTAGATGGGTATAGACAGGTAAGAGGAGAACCAAGATAGAGGTCTGTCATGGAAATATAGAGAAGTGTATCCAGGAAGAGATACCAAAAATGCAGCCCAAAGTTCAGTTTATTCTTCTTTAGACAGTCTTTTCTATACCTTTGTGTATATATCTCATCTTTGAATATTATACAGCCCAAAGAGAAGAGATGAAACAAAACAGGGATCACTGCAAAATGAACTGCTGAATTCTCAAGTTCCTTTCCCTCAGGTAAAATATGACCTCAATTTTTTAAATATAGAAAGAAGCTTAAGGTGAATTGGGACATTAGCTTTTACAAAGCTAATTCTTCAAACTAATAAAATGCAGTTAAAACTACTTTTTTCTTGAAATATGCATGATCATTGACCCTAAAGGGAGCTAAGAAAATGCAACAAAACCAAATTTGGATTGTTTGTAGGAAAGAGTATACTTGTTCCTTCTTGTCTCTATTTTTCCTTTTCTGTTTCCTTAGCTTAAAAATAGGAAGTTATAAAAATGTAATGAAAACTTACTTCAATTCAGAATCAAACACTCCAAAAAGGATAGAGGTCTCTTTACTATTGTGTATGTGTGTGCATGTGTACATGTGTGCATGCATGCATGTGTGTGTGTGTGTGTGTATCCCCGTATACATTTTATCTACAATCCAAACTCTGGCCAAAGTCAAGATGCATCCGTTATTTTCTGCATTAGTCACATTGGCTGACTATCATCTCGGGATGTGACTGAATGGCAATATGAGACAAGCAAGGAATATCAGGAAATAGGATCAGGAGGAGAGCCAAACTAGAGCAGGCCCAGATGTTGGGGACAAACAGAAGACCTAAAATCTAGGAAATCAGACTGTAGTCAGGAAAAAACTAAAGACCAGGAAACTCAGGGACCAGAAAAGTAGCCAGGAATAATAGCTCTTGGGCCCAAGTTAAGCAGCAGTTCAATATCCAGGAATTCCATGTGTGACATGGGCAGTAGGAACACAAAAGTGAGCCACATTCTGCTGGAGAATCCATTTCCTCTCTGGCATAGTTTAGTCTTCCTGCTGGCTATCAGTAGCTAGAGGTCTGCAGGTATGTGCAGGAAATATTTGTTATTGGAAGAAATATGAATTGAGGTTGGAACTGTGTGCAATTTATGATTCAGGTAGGTGTAATAGAACTGGCATTACAAAGATTCTTAGGAGGACTAGGTGGCAAAGTGGATAGAGCACCAGCTCTGGCATCAAGAGGACCTGAGTTCAAATGTGACCTCAGCAATTTACTATGTGACCCTGAGCAAGTCAATTAGCCCCAACCACCTCTATGAATGAATGAACGAACAAATGAATGAATGAATAAACAAGTAAATAGATAAATAGATAAATGGATAAATAAATGGATGAATGAATGAATAAATGAATAAGTAAATAAATAAGTAAATAGATAGATAAGTGGATAAATAAATGGATGAATGAATAAATGAACAAATGAATGAATGAATAAATAAGTTGTTACAATTACTGTCAAAGGATTTGCAGGAAAATTGGTATCTTGACGCTTATGATTAGGGCCATATAATATTGAAAGATGAGATAAATACAACAAGGTATAGAAAAGACTGTCTAAAGAAGAATAAGCTGAATTTTGGGCTGTCTTTTGGGTATCTCTTCCTGGACACACTCTTCTCCCTGCAGCAACTAGGTCCTAGCATAGTGTTTTATGTCTTAGCTCTTTTGTTCTTTCTTAACAGTAAGGTTAGTTAACTCATTTCAGTATTAGCTAGCTTTTAGACATCATTCAGACAATAAGGTGCAAAACATTTGATAATTATCTGATTGTCTCAGCCCCTAGAACACAGGGTGTACAGGGTGTTCTAAAAGTCTTTTTGTTCAGTTTTCAACTACTGAACTGCAATGTGTTTTTGGTGACATTCCATATATGGTGGTTGTCTTTCAAGGAGGGGAAAATATATATTTATATATATATATATATATATGGTATATAATATATTATGTAACAAATATTTAATATTAATATAATAAACATATTATATAATATATTTATATCTGTTCAGTTAGATTAAAACTCTTTGAGAATACAGGTTGCATCTTATACATCTTGGTGTCCTATATAACCCAGCATCCAATGCCTTGCATATAGTAGATGCAGAACAATTTTTGTTTAGCAGTTTTGTTTTTAAATTGACTTTATACTCTTCTCTGTTCTTAGTGTATAAATTCAGTTGCATATACTGACAGACACAGTTTTGCTTAATTGTTTTCCTGAGAAAGGCTTCACTGTAGGGTCAGAATTGATGGGTGTGTAGAAAAAAAGTCAATGACTGACTTTTGAAATGAAAATATCAATAAAATTTTAGATGATGATGGTGCTGATGATGGTGATAAGATAGGTGATAGAGACAACAAGAAGTACACATTCAGTTTTTTGGTTTATACTTTTTTCTCTAGGCTCTGTTCTTCAGCAATCTCATTCACTTAATTATTGTGCCTATGACAGTATCTCTCATTTTTATGTAGGGGGCTGATCAGGAGAGTTTCCGGTTTAATGTTCTTCGATGTGGGTATACTTTTATTTAGGACTTTTGATTGTATCTTACTTAAACTGTGAATCAAAACCCTGCCCCAACTCACAGTTTAAGAAGCCCCGGAGGGTATAATAGCTCTTTTGAGAAGACGCTGGTGGTCCAGTGGACCTAGTGCTGGTCCTGGAGCCTGGGAAACCTGAATTCAAATCTGTCCTCAGATCCCTGCTAGTTGTGTAACTCTGGGCAAGACGCGTCATAGGGCGTTTTGTTTGTCTTTAACCATTGTGTCTGTTTCCTGGATTGTAAAATGATAATAATCACTATATAAATGCTTATTTCCTTCCCTTTCTCCCCTTCTCTTTGGTGCTTTTTGGAGGATGTCTAAGTCACTACTCATACATTGGTTGATTTGAACACTGTTGGGACAGCATACCGTGAGAAGAACTCTCCTTGCGCTAGCCTATACCCATGAGCCAAAAGCCTTTATTGTCATTTTTTTTCTTTTTTGCCCATTTTACCTTATCCGTAAGATCCTGAGAGTAAAACACAGTGAAGAATAGACCTGGCTTCTGGCTCCCATGCCTAGCTCCAGAAGCAATTAATGGCTGCTAGAGACAAAATGTATTGAAACTATATGTATTCATTCATGTGGCCCAAAAGGAGGGTTCCTGAAACTTCAGGAAGAGGTAAACTTGTTTTTATCTATGTGACCCAAAAGGAGAATTCTTAGCTTTAGTTTTAGAATGATCTTTCAACTTTGTAGTAGGCTTGGAGAAGAAAGCATTTGATCCAAGTAGTGGGAGTTCCTGCAATCCAACATACTCAATGGAGATGGGGAAATTTCTTGGGCAGTATGATACTGGAATCTCTCCTTCTAGCAGAGAATAAAATTTCCTGGGCAGTGCTAGCCTTTTTAACCCTAAGTTTGAGAGTTCCAAATTCACATCTTCTATCAAAGAAATAGGAACTCCTGAGGATTATCAAGCTGGGAAGAAGAGCATCATCTACACAGCTCCCAAAGCTAGAAGTACATTTTGGGCTTTTCTATACACTGTAACCATGAGTTATTTGGATGAAGTTTTAATGTGAAGGGACTGGATTACCCAGCAGTCCCAAGTTCATTTCCTTTCCCAAGAGATGTTAAAAACATAGGGTGGGACTTTAAGTGGAAAACTGCATATACTTCTATGGAAAATCGGACTCACCCAAAACCCCAGAATGGCCCTTTTAGCCATAACAAATTCATTTACCTAAACAATCCTACCTAGTCAAAGCAACCCTTGAGAAAGAGAGCCAGGTAGGTATAATGGAAATGGGAATTTGTTTGTCTTTAACCATTTTGTCTGTTTCCTGGATTGTAGAATGATGATAATCACTATATAAATACTTCCTTCCCTTTCTCCCCGCCCCCTTCTCTTTGGTGCCTTTTGGAGGATGTCTAAGTGACTACTGTTACATTGTTGACTTGAACACTTACCTGTCCCTTAATAGACTAAATGTAATCACACAGAGCTGTGGTAGGAAAAGTTGGCTGAACAGGTGGAGTAGGAAGATGAGAGTCAGAGTAGTTGGAGCTGAGGGAGAGACAGGACACAGGCAAGGAGAAAGCTAGGCTTGCAAGTGTTTGTAGGAAGGCTTCAGAATGGTGTTGCCCTCTGAAGTGAAAATGTCTGTTAACTTCTTTGTTGCTATGATGGATTTGGCTTTCTGGTGTTGGGATTCAGCTTTCTCATGTGTGAATAAATGTTTCCTTCTGTCTTCTGTATGGAGAGTCTATTATATTTTGCAATTCAGAATTAGACACTGGCATATTCATAGTCACAGAAAGTACATTGAATATGGCATTGGTGCTACAGAGGGCCAAAGTACTGCCTCCACTTTGACTACCACTTCCCCTCAAGCTCCAGCAGAAGCAGCACAGGTCCCTGTGACTGAGAGACTGAGAATAGCAGTTCCTTTCTATTCCCTGGGCCACTGGCCCTTCTTCCATCTTGAATTCTCACAACTATCTTCCAGGAGAACAATCTCCGTAGAGACAACTCTCTCTGCAGTGTTGTTCTCTATGTTCTCAGCTGCCATAAACACTGAAGACCCAGAACATATATACATCCAATGAAAGTCCTTGACACTGTCAAATAGTTGAAAGTCACAAAAATACATGGTTATATCAATGGAAATGACACTAAAGTAGATGCATTTCCATCTGCCTTGCTACTAAACTTAAAGATCATTGGACCTTTCCATAAGCCCTAGAAATGATCCCAGATATATGTGTAAGCTCTGCCCAACCCAGGAACTCCCTCTAACTTTTTTTATGCATTTATTCATTCTTTCATTCCAAGGAAGTCCAAACCATAGGGTGATGCTATGGGTCTAGAGCAGTGGTTCTCAATCTTCCTAATGCAGTGACCCTTTAATACTCATATGTGAGTGTATCTGAATGTGGGCGGACCTGCCTGGAGATGGATAGAGGAGCAATATCTCAGTTCCTAAGACTATCATAAATATGTTTTTTCTGATGATCTTAGGTGACCCCTGGGACCCCTGTGAAAGGGTCATTCGACCCCCAAAGGGGTCGCGATGCACAGGTTGAAAACCGCTGGTCTAGAGTATTAAAGGACCTTTTCTTGTGTGTTGACTTTTTATACACTATTGTGAGTTCTTTATGTATTTTCTGAATTTTCTTTTCATTGGAACAAAGGCTCTCTTGTACACAGTATAAATGCATTATCATCATTGGGAACAAAATCCTCCTTCACTTTTACGTATCTATGAATGATTAGACATGGGCTATATATGAATATTTTTCCAAGAATAAACTTTGGATTGGAACAAAATGATCCAAAGACATTGATATTTTGAACCAACTCCACAACATTGGACCCAATAAGCCCAGAGTCTGGGCTATTATGTAACACATTACACCCATTTCCAAATCTGACCTCTCCCATGAGTTCTAGTACTGGATCTCCACCTGACTACTTTATAATTTTATTTATACTTCCCGCAGTCTCCTTACATTTAATATGTCTAAGGCATATAACCTATAAAAGTCAAATTTCTGTAGTCTGGTAATAAAAGTTTTATACAGCTTGAACCCAACCTACCTTACCAACTTTTCCTCCAGCTATTTACCTCACATAACCCTCTATTCTAGCCAAGCTTCTCTACTTACTATATCCCCCCCTCCCTTTTTGGAGGGCAATTGGGGTTAAGTGACTTGCCCAAGGTCACATGGCTAGTAAGTGTTAAGTGTCTGAGGCTGGATATGAACTCAGGTCCTCCCAACTACAGGGGCCATGCTCTATTCACTGCACCACCTAGCTGCCCCTCTACTTACTATCTTATACTGTCATCTCTGTTCTACTACTCATAGAATTCTATAGCTCCTGAAGTGCCCTCTCAATTCCTCCCCCTTTTTCTAAACCTGTCTTGGAAGACATAGCTCACTCATTCTCCTGCTTGAAACTGTGCCAGATCATTCTAGTTTATATTGATTATTCCCTTCTTTTAGCTTCTTGTCTATTCTATTCATCTAACAATTAATAATGTACTCTTTGAGGCATCGCATTTATTCTTGTACTTCTGTTATTTATTATTTGTTTCCCTAACTAGATTGTAAGCTTCCTGAGGGAAGGCACTGGGTCTTATAATCCTCACCTCTCTCCCATTTGTTGCTCTTGCTGTTGTAGCTGGTGTTCAGTAGTGTCCAACTCTTCATGACTCCATGGACCCTAGCATGCCAATACTGCCCATAGGGTTTTCTTAGCAATGATACTGGAGTGGTTTGTCATTTCCATTTCCAATGGATTAAAGCAATCAGAATTTAAGTGACTTGCCCAGGGTCGCATAGCTTAACATTTGTAGATTAAGTGAGGAATCGGTTTTCCCACTGACTTACAGTATGATCTCAGATATGCTTTGTCTTCATTTCTGCTTGACCATTGACTCCTAACCCTCGAGCTTTAGGTTTTTTTGTCCTATCCTTTTTTGCCACATCTTTAATGAACGATAAACAAACATTGAAATAAAGGAGACCATCATTTAAAGAAATCATTTTATACTGCCAGAAATCATTCTCTAATTGAACTGTCATAAACATTCAGATTTTCCTCAATTTGATTTTCAAAATGGATTATGATACATTTTAATTAAGAGAGAGAGAGAGAGAGAGAGAGAGAGAGAGAGAGACCTTTACCTGAAATTTGTTTTATTTTTATTCATACAAAATTTGCCCTGAGAATGGAATGGCCTTCTAGCACAAATTAGTGATAGATATAATTCTTCTGACCTTGAAACACAGAATTCTTAATGTAAAAGCTGAAACATAGAAAACTTAAGTGACTTAATGAAGAGAACAGGGTAAGTAAACAGGAGGATGGAAGCTTTATCAACTCAGGTCCAAGATACTGTTTTAGTGACCAGATCATTCTGTGTGAAATCTACCTGCCTCAAGAAACTCAAGAAGTGTACTTATTGTGCACTTATTGTATCTAACTGGAATTTTCAACCTAAAAATTGATGTTTTAGACATCAACATCAATGTTGATTTACCTTTAAAAAATTTGTATTGATATTTATTTTTGCATTGCTGTCACCTGCCACAGACTCGCGCTCTTCTTCAATAAAAGGGAGGCTATCTTCTTGCAAGCAACTATTCCTTCACTGATTGTGGCTAATTACTCTTATGATATTTAGTGAATTGTGGTTGATTGTATGATATGATACAACATTTTGTCTAATAAGGTGATTTTCCTAAACTATCCTGAAATCTTGTATTATGTAGACCTTCTTTAGATAGTCAGTCAATAAACATTTATTAAGTGCCTACTTTGTTCCAGGAACTATGGTAAGCACTGAGACTACAAAGAAAGGCAAAAGATGGTCCATATCTATAGCAGGTCTTTTTGTGGAGGTTAAAAGTTGGAAATTGAGAGAATGCTCATCAGTTGGGGAATGACCAAACAGGTTGTGGTATATGATTGTAATGGAATATTATTGTGCTATAAGAAATGACAAGTGGGATGATTTCAGAAAAACCTGTAAAGACTTATATGAATTGATACAAAGTGAAGTGTGTAGAACCAGAACAGTGTACACACTAGTAGCAATATTGTACCAAGAACTGTGAATGATTTAACTATTCTCAGCAATACAATGATCCAAGACAATCCCCAAAGATTCATGACGAAAAATGCTATCTTACTCCAGAGAAAAAAAACTGATGTTTTCTGAAAACAGACTGGAGCATACTATTTTCTCTTTCATTGGAGTTTTTTTGCACAAAATGACTTATGTGGAAATGTTTTACATGACTGCATATGTATAACCTCTATCAGATGGCTTATCATGTCAGGGAGAGGAAAGGCAGGGCAGGGACGGAGTAGAACTCAGAGCTCAAAACTTAAAAAAAAAAACAACCCAACAGATGTTAACAACTGCTTTTACATATATTAGGGAGAAAGATAAATTATTATTTTTTTAAAAAAACAATTTAATGAGGGATCGTTTAGATGGAAAGAAGATGACTCCACTAAAGTTCTCTGACATCTCATCATGATATGGAGATGATGCTCAGTTCTTGAAGACTACATCAGCGTAAACTGTGGTAAATCCTGCTAAAATGGAAAGTTTTTCATATGGGTCCAGCAACAAACTATATAACAAAGGACCAACCTAGAAAGTTAGAAAGCTCATCACCAGTCAGCAGGCCATCAGGTGATAATGTTGTCAGTCCCAGAATCTCAAAAATACAAAATCTTAAAGTGAGTTGGAGTTGAAATGTATAACATTAGAAATAGACACATATATGAAACAATTGATCCTTTAAATGTTAAAGAGATTGTGTGCGTGTGTGTGTGTGTGTGTGTCCTTTGTAGACTATGATCAGGCAAACATCTATTGGGGAACTAGGTTTTGACATCTCTGTCCTATTGAGATTGGTGCTATCTATGCCCACCCTAGAAGTGAAAGCTGATTGCCACATATGACATGAAGTACTTCGAGAACATCTCTGAGATACCCACTAGGCCTCAGTTTCTTCATCATAAAATGAGAGAACTGGGCTATCTGATCTAAGTTTCCTCCTGAATTTTCTAAGTGTGCTCTGTATCCCTAAAAAAGAACCTCTATGCCAAGAGGGGATATTCATTAGAAGTCTACCTTGATCTGCCTTCCCTTTCCAAAGAATGTTTTTTGCTAAACTTTTCAGGATTGTTTTAATTGCCCTTTTTGTTATTAAAATTGTTTAGAGAATGTTAAAACCTTTAACATTAAGAAGAAAATTGCACAAGTAAAGAATAACATGATCTAATTAATTATAGCCTAGCTGACTTGGTGTATTTATCTGTAAACCTAACACTGATGTGACTTGGTTGATTTAAGTAGGCCAACATATTACTTTATCTATATATGTGCTAAATCAAGGCATGTTTCACAGTTTACTGGTAAATATCCAGTGTAAAAAAAAAATCAGAATCACTGTGCTCATTTTTTGCTACAATTTATGTAATTGCTTTATGAATTTTTGAAAGGGGTCACCTATGTTAATTTGTTACTATGAATTTCTAACCAAAACAGTGAATTTCATTAATCTGTTTGCTTACATTATATTGTCTAATTTTAAGTTGTTTGAGGTTGTGTCTACAGTATTTTATGATGTACTTTCATTTAATTTGTTTAATGTATTAAATCTACCTTTGATGAAAAAGGACACAATCCTTTGATGATGTGAATCTTGTTAACTTGCTGTCTAATTCTATTTTTCCAGAAGGCTACTAAGTTCACTCAGGCCTCCAAAGCTTAGTAAGTATTTTTTTATTTATTCTTAAGAAGCAGACAAGAGTGAATGATTTTTTTGCCACCCCCCCCATTCCACCTCTCTCCATCCCTGATTCTTTTCATATTTTAGTCTCACATTCAAAAAATTAACTTCCCTCTGATTGGGAGACCAATATTTTCTCACACAACAATTGACCCAGTTCTATCTCCCTATTCCAGATTGCTTTGATAGCAAAGTGTGCACTATATTTTTCTTTCAATATTTTCCCATCTGTCCTATTGTTTGCTGGATCATTCTGTGCTTTCTTACAATGCCACTCTTATTGCCTTTGTTAGCTACATAGGGACTTCTCTGTTCCTTGGTCTCATCTCTCTTTGAGGCCTGCAATTACACTAATCTTCCTCACATGCTACAGGATTTTACAGTGCTCAGAACATAACCACCATCCTTTTGCTTTCTTGGATCCATCGTTCCCAGCATTTACTATGATGACTCCCAAAATATCTGTGAAGGTTAACAGAGACAAGAAATAAGAACACTACCTACTCATTACCGAGACCTCATTGATCTTGTTCATAGTTCATAAGATGTAGAACTAAAAAAGACCTTAGTTATCAAACAGTTCAAGATTCACATTTTATAGAAGAAACTAAGGCTCAGAGGTGTTAAGAAAATTGTCCAATGCCACATTAGTAACAATGAGTAATAAACCCCAAGTAGGGATTTGATTCCTGGTTTCCTTGGTGTTTCAACATTCATTGTACAATTAATCTTCCTCATTTACAAAAAAGACTGAAAGTATTACTAATTAAAAGGGGCATCCTTTCTGTTCATCTCTCAAAATCTAACTTGCAGGATTTCCATGGTTCTCCTTCATTTGTGAAAATTTATGTCTGCCATGATCTGATTAATCATCATTATTAAAATCAATAAACCAAAAAGCATTTATTAAAATCATACCATAGAGGAAGGCATTATGCTAGGTTTTGAGATTACAAAGGCAAAAATGGAAAAGTTCTTGACTTCAAGAAGCTTGCATTCTATCAGGGGGAAAAATGTGCATAAATAAGCACATATAGAATCTATATGTAATGAGTGCCTTGCCAATGAGTCCTGGGAAGGTGCATTTGGGTGAGCCTGTTTCTGGAAGTGCAAAAGGAAAGGTATTAGTTCTCTATTTCAGAGCATGCACAGGAGTTCTATAACTGTTTTTGATCTGCTAATCACATGGTGAGTAAACAGACTTTTGACCAGTTGCAAAGTCAGAGCTAGGTGTGTATTCAAAAGACCCTAAACTTCCAAAATAATTCTGATTTCCAAGCTCTTTCTCATACTCCTTTTGTTCTATTCTTTTTCTTTCTTTCTTTGCTCCTCCTCTTCTTTCTTCTCCTCTTCTTCTTTC
>CM053600.1:70684996-70711096 GCA_028646575.1 Pseudocheirus occidentalis | reverse complement strand
TCTCTCTCTCTCTCTCTCTCTCTCTCTCTCTCTCTCTCTCTCTCTCTCTCTCTCTCTCTCTCTCTCTCTCTCTCTCTCTCTCTCTCTCTCTCTCTCTCTCTCTCTCTCTCTCTCTCTCTCTCTCTTTCTCTCTCTCTTTATTTCCCCCCTCCTCCACCTGGTTGTATCCAAGTAAGGAAGCCAAGTTTATTCTGAGTCTTTAATCCTCTGGATTAGAGGAATTTAGAAGAATCTAGCTTTAGTATCTCATTCTCCCCACATGAAGCCCTGATGTTGCTTCTGTACCTGTTGTGGCTATCCTTTCCTGACACAGGTGAAGAGATATTGGAAATTGACCAAACTAGTAAAATTTGTAAACTTTGAAAAGGTTAAGAGAGGAAATATAGGCCCTGGAGCTGAAACCCAGACCAGAGTTTGTAGCCAGCCAAGCTAATCTACCAGAACAGAATGGTAGTAGATTAACCTTGAAAACAAGATGCTGGGTCCTACAAACAAAGAAGCAACTCTTTATTGACTATGCCTAATTCAGAAATAAGCTTGATGGAACAAATGTTTTGCAGCATTTGTGAGTGTACTCTTCAAAGGGACTCAGATGATTTATTGGACAGAGTATTCCCTAGGAGTGGAGGAAAATGATTTATACTTCAGTTCTTTCTGCATCTTCCCAATAAATATCCCTTTGTTAAAGCAAATGATGTTGACTGGTAAGAAGAACCTGGAGTGCTAATCACTGTAGTTACCAATGATAGAGAAAAGATACCAATTTTGATCAGTGATTGATATGAGAGGATAATATCTCAGAATAGGGGCTTCAGTTGATGGTGTTAAAGAAGAAACCCCACAAGTGTTCAAGTGTATCTTCCAACCCTAAGGAGGAGATGCAACTAATCTTAATTTGGGAGACCCAGAATATCTACCTTTACAACCTAAAGTATATGGTTCTGTTCTAGTCCTGGTTTGTTGACCTTAATTTAGTACAAAGTAGGGTTAACTGAAGAAACATGGACTTCCAAAGGCAGAAAGGACCTCAGAAGTCATTTTGTTTGACCTTACCTGAAATATGAATCCTGTTCTTCTAATGTCCACTGTATTCACCCACAAAGACAGAAAACTCACCACAGAAGGCAGCCCATTCTGTTTCTGAACCATTCTAGCTATTAGGGAGTTGTACCTCTCAAGCTGAAAACTATCTTCCTGTAACTTCTATCTATTGTCCTTACCATTGCCTTCCAGAGCCATGTATAATACGGCTGACACATGTAAACCATGAATTGTTAAAAATTAGATGGGAGAACAAACATTCTAGTGCAGAGGGTTCACAAACAACAGCCTAGAGCAGTGGTTCTCAACCTGTGGGTCACGATCCCTTTGGGGGTGAACGACCCTTTCACAGGGTTACAGGGGTCACCTAAGGCCATCAGAAAACACATATTTCCCATGGTCTTAGGAACCAAAACACCAATCCTCTATCAGTATCCAGGTGGGTCAGCCCACACGCAGATACGCCCACATACAAGTATTACAGGGTCACAGCATTAGGAAGGTTGAGAACCACTGGCCTAGGGGTCAAATTGAAGCCAGCTGCAACTGCTTTTTGTGACCCACTCACCCAGCCTGGCCCCAAACTAGGAATCCCTTTTTAAAATATTTTTAGATAAAGTTTTCTTGCATTGAAAAAAAATGCAAAAGCCATTCTTAGCTCACAGGCCATACAAAAACAAGTTCCATGGTTAAAGCTGGATCTTGTCCAACACTTCCTTCCACATGACAACCTATAAAAGAGAAAGACACTTCTCTGAAACTTGGGCCTTGTTGCCATTACTTAGACTTTCCTTTATACCAGCTTCTCCTCTTAGAGCTCATCTAATAAAAGCCTTTAGTTTGAGAGCTTTTTGCTTTTCACTTCTAAAATATTCTAAGCCCCCTTGATCTTCTTGGCCCTAAGACAGGTGGTTTCTTGTACCTGTTGCCCCTGACTTCTAATCTGTTGTTGCCATCACCTCCAAGTTCTATTCCAGCACCTACTTTTCTTTTTCCTTCCTCCCAATCTCCATATATCTTCTCGTCACAAAAGTGTATTTTCTAGTCTTGACTTGCAAGGAAGGAGAGAATGACATCAATGCAGAAAAAAATATACAAGAACAAAGTAGCTAAACGTTTATTAAAAGGAATATGTCTAAGTCTCAGATCAAAAGGCATCAGAGCTTTACAAACTAATTCCTAAATAAAGTTCCTCAGGTCTAAACTAGTCCACAGTCACCTCTCCTCTTAGGGCAGGTGGCCCAGACTAGCACGAACCCCTCTCCCCAGGACATAATGGAGATTTCTCCTTTGAGGTCTTTGGATAGAGATCATTGTTTGATTCTGAGCTAATGAAGGAGCCTCCTGGGTGAAAGACAGGTTGATTAGTCTCTATCCAACCACTGAATCATCTAAAGGTATAAATACCTCTCTGACACACCACCCCCAATCTAAGGGATAATCTTGGAAATACAAAAGATATAGATAGAACTCCTATGCTCTCTATCAAAAGGAAGGAAGGAAAAAAGCATTTATCAAATGTCTACCCTGTGCCAGGAACTATGCTAAGTAAATTACAAATATAGTCTCATTCAAAATGATAACAACCGTGGGGGGTATATAGTGTTATCATACTAATCTTACTATTCAGGAAACTGAGACAGACAGAAGTTAAATGTCTTGTTCATGGTCACGCAGTTAGTGAATGTGTGAGACCAGGTCTTGCTCTCTCTAGGACTGGCATGCAAACACTGTGCCACCTCAATGCAGAAATTCAATGTATTATACAAATCACTACCCTCAAAGTTCACAAAGGTCAATGCTTTTATTTAGACATATTTTTTGTAATTTGAAAGTAGCTGTAATTGTTTACTCTCCTCAGAAGTTCCCTACCTGCAAATGTCGGACCCCTGGGAGGCCACGGAGTTTGGGCAAGGGGCCCACAGCCTCATGTGCCCAGCAAATATTGATGTGTTTTATCCTTGTTAAGCTCCAAAAGCAAGTCTTGATAATCATGCCTTCAAATATACATAGCTACTGTATGATAATAAAATATAAGTTAATTTAAAATGTTAGGGAATTCATAGGAGCTTTTTCCATCGTGCGCTTTTTTATATCAGCAGATAAAATAGCACCAGTATGGTCATGTGAGATAAAAGTTGGACTTTTTTTTTTAACTTTGCCAAAAGGTTGTCATACTTTAACAGGATAAAAATGAATGTTTTAGATCTTCTCTACTCCAACCAAAAAGTTTGAGTTCTTTCTATTACTCTTCATGAGGCCTTGAAAGATGATGAATGACCCTTCCTTACAAGTCTCTAAGCAGATGAGTGCATTACAGTGGTAATTTCTTACAAGTCTGTGTTGGAAATACAAACCCCCTAATCCCTCTTAATTCTAATGTCTTTCCTCTGTAGATTATTTTGCATTTATTCTGTTTATATATTGTATGTATGTTGCTTGCCTGTTGTCTTCCCCATTAAATTGTAAGCTCCTTGAGTGCAAGAACCCTTTTGCCTTTCTTCGTATGCCCAAGGCTTAGCACAGGGCCTGGCAATGGGAGGCACTTAATAACTGCTTCTTGTCTGACTGACTAAATAATTTCTTATGTCTCCTCAAACTTTAAAATTCTGTGATCTGTGGGGCAGGTAGGTGGCATAGTGAATAGAGCACCAGCCATGGAGTCAGGGGGACCTGAGTTCAAATTCAACCTCAAATACTTGACACACTTACTAGCTGTATGACCTTGGGCAAGTCACTTTACCCCAACTGCCCTGCCTTCCCCCCCAACAGTAACAACAAAACACCTGTGATGTTTATTTTTGAACCCTTCCTTCTATTTGTTTTTAGTCAAGTACATTATTACTGAATCTGTAAATTTCCTTTTCCTTTGTAAATACATCTTAGAAAATATACTTTTGTAATCTAAAGTGTATGGAGAGAGGGAATAGGAAACAGAAGGCTGAGGGAAGGTCACCTGGAACAAAGGAAATAAAGGAAGACAGAGACTGGCATGTGACCTGTGATTCCAACCAGTCTAGGGAACTTCCAAATACAGACCCATCTACCAGTGCTGGTCTGCACCTTTTCTACAATTTACTCTCCTAAAGAGTTTTTTAGAATTGTCATAGGTTAAGTGACTTCAGGATCCCATAGACAGCAGGCATTCTTAACCTTTTTTGTGTCTGTACTGCTTTGGCAAACTAGCAAAATCTACTTAATTTTTTCTCAGAATATTAAAAAAAAAAAATAAAGACATGCTAAATTTCAATTAGAGGCTAGAAGAGGGAGAAGATGTAATTTTCCATACCCAAATTCCCGCCCCCCCCCCCCGAAAAAGAAAACAATCATTCCTTAGATTAGATTACAAATGTCTATGACCTGCCTTCCTGGTTTTACTGGCTTTAGTCAACACACCACAATGAGAGGTTATTAGTGTTCTGGTGTAACAAATACAAAATTTTTTTTCCTGTGATAGTAAGTCATTTAGAAATTCTAAATCCAATTCTTTTTCCTTGGGAAAAATATAGAATTTTGTTGGCTGTCTTCTTTATTGTAATGATGTAGTTTATTCATTTTGATGCTTTAAGCATACAGCCTGAGGTGACACCACACAGAAAGCTATTTCTAAATTTCAGAAACAAATTGCAAAAATGTGATTGCATGCATTTCATTTCCCTTTAATTTTGAGGGAAAATCCTCATTTGGGATGAAAGTTTCCATTCTGAGAGTGCTTTGTTGATCTAAAAACAACTTTCTCACAAAAGTTTGAGTCTGATCCATTCAAAAGTGACTTATGGGAAAAACCAATCTAAGCTTTGAAAGTATAATAATTTTAAGTTTCCACAAGTCTAATGAATGCCACGAGGAATACATTACTTTGGGTAGTAAAGGTTAAGCCAGCTATGGTTGCTTCAGGGATCTGTGCTAAGAACAAACTCCTTGAACATTCATTCTCATAGGCTGTGAAAAAGTCCATGTACTTTGAAATCACAGATGACACTAACCTCTTTTGGTAGTCAAAAACCAAGCCAACAGGGAAAACTGACAAAATCTTTTGTGATTATGCAAATAAGCATAAAACTGAGAAATGAGCTCCTAGTGGGGCTAGCATAAGAGGGAGGAAATGACCCTCCTAACCACTCCCATTCCCCACTCCATGGTAAGGTGGAGACCTATGGTCCAGAATTCCCTCTGAGTTGTAAATTAATTCTGCCCTGACTTCCAGTGGTTCAATCAACACCTATTGTTCCACTGGGGTTCCTGGAATGTTTATGGTGGGCTTAAAGAATAAGAGTGAAGAAGAAAGGAAAAAAAGGATTTCAGATTCTGCCTTCTTTTGGAGGAAAAGACTCAGAACTCAGCTCTGAGAGACAGAAAAGGGCTATAACTTCAGAAAGACAACATGATGTAGTGGCTATTCCTGCACTGGGAGCCAAAAACACCTGGGTCCAAATTTCGCCTCTGATCCTTACTAGCTGTGTGACCCTAGGTAAGTCACATCATTCCTCTGTGACTTAGTTCTGTAATCTATAAAATTCCAGGGTTAGCTACATCATCTAATCCAAGGTTCTTTCTAACTGTATTTCATTGCTATGAACTTCTCAGTAGGATTGACTGAGGATCTCAGCTGTAAGGAGGATTTCAGTTCCACAATGAGGTAGGGAGAAGTAAAGCAAAACAAGCATTCACGAAGGCCTAGGTCCTTGGATATTTTCAAAGAACACCTAGAATTAATTTGAAGGTTTATGCAACTTTTTCCTGCTTATTCATTCTCTCCCTGAGTATGTTTTCCTATAGTAATTATTACAAAGAAACAGTAATAATAATAGCCCTCTTTAAAAAGTCTAAAGAGGGGCGGCTGGGTGGTGCAGTGAGTAGAGCACTGGCCCTGGAGTCAGGAGGACCTGAGTTCAAATCTGACCTCAGTCACTTAACACTTACTAGCTGTGTGACCTTTGGCAAGTCACTTAACCCCAACTGCCCTCCAAAAAGAAAAAAAGAAAAAAAAAAAAGAATTACAGGCATGGGAGACAGCCAGGGAAAAATGCCCTTAGTTGGAGGTGTCTTATTTGTAGAAGAACTAGAGTGGGAATGGGCAGAGTATAGGAAAACTGGAAAGGAGGCGGTCCTAATGTTATGAAAGGATTTAAAAGCCAAACAGTGTATTTGATATTCGATACTGGAAGCGATAGGGAGTTGCTGGAGTGTATTCAAAGGGGAACAGGTGGGTGACAAAATCAGACTTGAGCTTTAGGAAAATCAGTTGAGCAGCTGAGTGTATAAGGTCCTGCAGCGGGAAAAGACTAGAGGCAGAGAGACCAACCAGAAAGCTGTTGCAAGTCAGTCAACAAGTATGTATTAAGTACCTACTGCATGCCAAGGCCCTGTGCTGGCCACTTGGAAAATAGATATTGTCGTGGTAATGGGAATTTGAAGATCTTCCCTGCCCCCTAATAGGCTGAATGTGGTCACATGGAGCCTGTAGTGGGAGGAGTTTGCTGAAGGATGGAGCAGAGCCCACAGGAAGCTGGGAGTCAGAGCAGCTAGATGATGGGAGAGAGGATGAATCCAAGGGAGAGGGTTAGGCTTGTGAGTAAATATTGGCTTGTGGGAATGCTAAAGGATCCTGTGACTCTCTGTGCTGTTATGGCTTATTAATTTCTTTGCTGCTATGATGGAATCGGTTTACCGGTTTGGGGATTTGGTTTTCTGGTGTCTGAATAAATGTTTTCCATCTGTCTTCTATATGGAGTATGTATTATATTTTGCAATTGAGCACTATGCTGGCATATTTATACTGGCTGTTGGTACTGTGAATATTGCATTGGCACTACAGATATAAATAATGAAATGATTCTTACCCACAATAAGCTTACAGTCTTCTTTTGTGGAGAAAGGGTAAATGCATATAAAAATATGTACAGCAATGTATGATTTTATTCCTTTATATAAAACCCTATAAAATAATGTTAATGAAACGAATATATTTTGAGTTTATATATGCATGCATATACATGTGTAGTTAGTGTGGATTATGATGTTTTAATATAAAATATAACTAACATAAAATTAAGATCACCCACAGTAGTTAAATCAGCCTTCAGGCTGATTTTCTCTTTTTCTGATTTACTTACTGCTTAGATACTGTGCCATCATTAGCTCTCATTACGGTATTGGTAATACTTTTCCAGACATATCCCTCCTCTATCCCAGAGGGTTAACCTTTATAACAAAGAATAAAGAAAAGGATGAAAAATAATTGAGTAAAACTGGCTAAGCCATCAGTGAATTGTGAGCTTCTCTACGGCAGAGACTATCTTTTACCTTTCTTTATATCCCCAGGACTTAATATTAACTAGCACACAGTAGGTGCTAAGAAAATGCTAATTGACTGAGTGATTAATAATACATATTGACTAACTGACTAAGAGTATATATGTGAGGTTCTATAGCCATTGTTCTTCACCCCTCATTCTTCCTTCAGGTCAAAGCTTGGTCAGTGTAATGATGAGTCAACAAGTATTTATTAAGAACTACTGTGCTAAAGTGCTAGCATTACTTACATGCCTTTTAATACTGTTTCTATTGTTATTTACATCATTGCAGTCATTGTGCACATGGTTTTACTGGTCTATATGTATTATTTTAGAGTCAACTGGAATATATTCTCTACACAACTCTTCAAGACTAGATTTTTATGGCTATCTTATTCATTCATGTCCACTTCTTAAAGAACCCAGTTGGGGTTTTCTTGGCAAAGATACTAGCGTGGTTTGCCGTTTCAGATCATTTTACAGATGAGATAACTGAGGCAAGGAATAATTCTTATATATACCAGGGATATACTCGCTGCACCTGGGCAGTCACTGTTGCTGAGAAATGCCTACCTGAATCAATGCATCTCCCCCAAGATGCACTTCTCTTTGGGCCTCAGCCAAGAGTCAGAGACTATCATGCACTTTCTACAACATGCCTTTCTTACTACTGCCCTGTTTCTTCTATAAAATGATAAGATTCAGCTACATGAAGTCTAAAGTTCCTCCCAGCTCTGAATCCTGGAAGCTCATACTGTACTAGTTTTGGGGCAGACCAGCATTAGTTTTCAAGAGTTCAAATTTACTCACCATTAAGACTTCAAAGCAAGAAAAGGAAATTATTCCCACTTATAATTTTCTCCTCTGCTCATTATATTCATTTGCTTTCATTAGCATTATTTTACAGAAATTTCATTTGGCCTAGATCCACATAGTGACAATTACACAGGTAACATAGGCCAGAATCCTTCTGGAGGGAAGAGTCCTTTGTGTCATATTCTTCTCTCTGTGAAACACAGGTCATTGTCTGCCCTTCCCTCTTTCACTTTGGTTTGTACCTTGTCACCTACCTTTGTCACCTGCATTCCTGCTGCCAGAAAATCTTATAAATAGTGGACCATATTTTCCAAAGCAGAAATCAGGGTACATGGTCTGACAAAGGATTTTTCTCCCTGATTTGTGTCTCCCAAATTAGGACAACTATTTATTTTTTGTTTGTATTAGCTTACTCAGCATAGTTGTCTGGGATTTTATATGGATGCCAGTCATATATACCATGGGCCATAGGTAAAAATCTACTCCCTAAGAAGTAGCATTCTAGAGTTTTCCTGAATATTGGATAATTTTTTTCAGTGAAGAATTCTTTTATTGTTTTGTGGCTCTTAACTTTTGTATCATATTTTTCCATTGTAATGCTTTCCAGCCTGACTAATCCATCTACTATTCAAGAAAATGTTGGAGGTTCCAAGATATTTTAGTGTTTTATGAGGATATCCCTTCCATATTGACACTTTGTCCATCATGATTTTGCTAAATCATGGGTCAGCATAAGAAATTAAGGGGGGTGGGGGAGGCAGCTAGGTGGTACAGTGAATAGAGCACCAGCCCTGTAGTCAGGAGGACCCGAGTTCAAATCCAGCCTCAGACACTTAAGACATACTAGCTGTGTGACCTTGGGCAAGTCACTTAACCCTAATTACCTTGCTTTGCCCCCTCCAAAAAAGGAAAAGAAATTAAGTGGGAAGTTTTTGGGAGTTTTGCAGAAACTAAAGACAACAGGCAAAGCCCAGTAGTCTACACAGAAAAAATTTATAAACTTTGAAATGCACAAAATACATGTATAGTATCGTGGAATATCAATATATTTTATCTTTTAATTCCATAATAATTCAGACTTCTTCTCTGATACACAGGAAGAGTCAAAAAAATTGTACTCAGATTTACCAGATTGCAGGATGGGGGTGGGGAGAGTTGGGGGGTGGTGGTGGAGAGTAGGCTCCCATTCCCCTAATGCCTGAGATGTGGAAGGGATAACAACTGTATAGTATTTGGAAACTAGACTGTTCCAGAAAACCTATTCAGTATGGTCACCAAACTTGAAAAGCTAAGAAAAGAGTTCTTTCATTTTATTTAAATTCTGTTTTCCCCTGGGGTGGGGGAGTGTGTACATACACACACACACACACACACACATTGCATCACCTCAACAACCTTGGGCAGAGATTTTCTAGACAAGGGAGATGTGTCAAAGAGAAATTAAGTGACTTGTCCAGGGACCCACAATTTGAGCAGGACTAATTCCATTGACCTAATTGAATTCCACAAACACTTCACTGTTATGTGAAAGGTACTGTGCAGGATATTAGGATTAAGAAGATGAAATCAGATACAGCCCATTCCCTCAAGGACCTCAAAACAAATAGGGCCATAGAAATCACTCACTATGAGGGGTCGAAAATAATCCAATCTGCAAGAAAAAACACAGAGTCAGAGCTCCAAGTCAACAGCATTTCATTAAAGGGTTCATTGCTCCCTCTGATGAAATGGACCTCAGGGCTTCCTCATAAGCTGGGATACCCCCCTGTCTCCAGGACCTTACTTTTATAGGATTTGATGACTAGCCACTCAGAAGAGGCAAAATAAAATACAAGGGTCTCACTGGTTGATAGAAATGATAAGGCAAGGATCGTGTCTGCTAAGTGGTCATAAGATGGGCACCTGCTCATGTTTAGCAAGAGATGTCTGGAAGTACAAAAATAAGTTGGGGGAATTTCCATATGTCATTATGACATCCCACCCACACTAGGTTGAGTCATCAGCATTTTTGTGGTTAGGCAAGTGAACTTTACAACTATTATTTCACAGCTGAGGGGCTTGATATATAAAACTTATATTCACTACCCCTATGGAATCATATCAAATTAGAAATAAGTTTGGAATAAAATAGGGGTCTAAATTAATTATTTCTGTCAATATGCCCCAAAACATCTTTCCTCCTAAGCCCTTCCTCTTTCCTACCTTCTCTATTACTGTAGGGGGCATCCTCTCGGTCCTTCAGGCCCACAACCTAGAAGTCATCCTATATTCCTAACTATCTCTCATCCTTCATATCCAAGTCATTGTCAAGGCCTGCTTTCAACTTTGCAACATCTCTCAAATATATCCTGTTCTCTTCTTTATCAATACTAACACTCTAGCAGGCGTTTCCATCACCTTACTCTTTGATTACTGCAATAACCTTCTAGTTATGACCACTTAGATATGACCTTTGCCTTGCCCGTCTTGTGATTATTCACGCTGACACATCATTTCTGACCATCTATGGGGGGGTCAAAAGCAAGGTCTATCAATCAGTGAGACTTTTTAAAAGTAACGTCCTGGGGACAAGGTAGCATCTCAGATCATGAGGAAGCCCTATGGTCTGCTTCATTAGAGGGGGACCATGGATCCTCTAATGAAACGCTATTGGCTTGGAACTCTGCCTCAATGGTTTTTCCTGAAGAGTGGACAATTTTGGACCCCATCTATTGAGTAACAGAGTTCCTTCAGGGAAGGGACTGTATCTGATCTCATCTTCGTAATCCTAATGTCTTGCACAGTCTGCCTGTTTCACATCTCTCCCTACTCCAATCCATCCTCCATCCAGCCACTAAAGTGATTTTCTTAAAGTATAGGTCCAATCATAGATCCCTATTCATCAACTCCAATGACTTTCTTTGCTTCCAGGATTAAATACAAAATGCTTTGTTTGGCATTCAAAGCCCTCCATAACCTAACCCTCTTCTAGCTTCCCAGTCTTCTTACACCTTACTCCTTGCCATGTACTCTTCAGTCCAGTAACACTGGCCCCTTGACTGTTCCATGAACAATACAATCCATCTCTCTGCTATGGACATCTTCTCTGGCTCTCCTCCACTCCTGGAAACTTTCTCCACGTGCTCTGACTACTGAGCTTCCTGGCTTCCTTTGAACCCTAACTAAAAGTCCACCTTTGACAGAAAGCATTCCCTAATCCCTCTTATTTACAGTGCCTTCCCTCTATTAATTATTTTCTATTTGTACTATACATAGCTAGCTTTGTATATATTTGTTTACATGTTTTCTTCCCTATTGTAAGCTCCTCGAGGGCAAGGACTGTTGGATTTTTCTGTTGTTGTTTTGTTTTGTTTTTTATTTTTTGTATCCCCAGTGCTTAGCATAGTGCCTGGCATGCAGTAAATGCTTAATAAATGTTTATTGCTATATTGGTTAATTTGTATTCTAACACACAAGGCCTTGACTAACCAGGAGAATGTACTTTTCATTTTCATTTATCAGAATCCTCTTCCTCTGGACCTCAGCTCAAGCGCTATGTCCTCTATGTAAACTTCTCTGAAACCTCCCTTATGAGGGTATTCTATCCCTCTTTGCCTTTCTCTTCTGTCAAATTAATTTATTTATTTTTAGTTTTCAACATTCAGTTCCACAAGCTTTTGAGTTTTAAATTTTCTCTACCTCCCTCCCTTCCCCACTCCACAAGATAGCATGCAATGTGATATAATTTTTACACAGATATTCATATTAAACACATTTTCACATTAGTCATGTTGTAAAGAAGAATTAGAACCAATGGGAAGAATGAGAAAGAAGAAACAAAGCAAAACAAAAACAAAAAAAGAGAGAGCAAATAGTATGTTTTGATCTTTATTCAGACTCCGTAGTTTTTCTCTGGATGTGGACAGCACTTTCCATCCTGAGCCTTTTAGAGTTGTCTTAGATCTTTGCACGGCTGAGTAGAGGTAAGTCTATGAAAGTTAGTCATCACACAACACGGTTGCTGCTGTGTACAATGTTCTGGTTCTGCTCACTTCACTCAGTATCAGTTCATGTCTCTCTAGGTTTTTTTCTGAAGTCCACTTGTTCATCATTTCTTATAGAGCAATAGTATTCTATCATATTTATATACCACAACTTGTTCAGCCGTTCTCCAATTGATAGTCATTCCCTCAACTTCCAATTCTTAGCCACCACAAAAAGAGCCGCTATAAATATTTTTGTAATGTGGGTCCTTTTCCTGTTTTTATGATATCTTTGGGATACAGACTTAGAAGTGATATTGCTAGGTAAAAGAGTGTGCACATTTTTATAGCCCTTTGGGCATAGCTCTAAATTGCTCTTCAGAATGGTTGGATCAGTTCACAACTTCACCAACAATGTGCAAAATACATTTAAAAATATGAATCCTTCTAATAAGCTCCTAGATTGGGTAGGGACAGCGCTAATTGGCTTTGTACTGAGTTAAGCCCAGCACATGTGAATGCTCAGTAAATCTCATCATTGCTTCCTGGAGATCAGAATTCCAAATGAAGTAAGTTTGGCTTGGCCTCTCTTGGATTCCTGAATAGCTTACTGTAGTTGTTACCAAAGACATCTCCTCTATAAGGCAACTGAACTTAGAAAGTGGTTATCTATAGGACCCCATACTAAGAGGTCCATAACATGAATCCCACAAAGATGGAGATTCTTCTTTAATGATAATGATACAAATTAATCAAGTCAGAAAAGAAAACGTCATTACTGTTGTTTCAAGGAAACATATGTGTTAACATTTTCTATTAGGATTATATGAAAACAAAGCACCCAAAATAAGAAAATCAGAAAGAAAATTCATTAATAACAATAATAATAACAGTAATAGCTATCATTTTTATAGCATTTCAAGATTTATAAAACACTTTTCACATATCTCATTTGATACTAACAAAAACCCTGAGAAGTGCTATTATGTCCCCATTTTACAGATGAGGTAACTAAGACCAAAAGAAGTCAAAATATTTAATTTGACCAGGGTGATTCAGCTAGTAAGTGTCATAGGTAGAATTTGAACTGAGGTCTTCTTGATTCTAAGTCCGACAGTCTATGCATTGTCTAGTTGCCAAGACAATTACTTACCTGAAAGCCCTATTATCTAGTCATAATACACCAGTCTTAGATTTACTTCAGACACTTCAACATTCTAAATTTAGTTCTTCTGATAAAACATTTTTATTTCAACTTCAAAAATGGTTTCTAAGGCTCTGTTTCTGTATATTAATACTTTTCATGGAAAAATGCCTATATATTTATGCTAGAAAATGCTATGTGATCAGGAGAGAAGGAAAAGAATCCATATGTTCCAAAATATTTATGGCAGCTCTCTTTGTGGTGGCAAAGAACTGAAAATTGAGGGGATGCCCATCAACTCAGAAATGTCTAAACAAGTTGTGGTATATGATTATGATGGAACACTACTGTGTTATAAGAAATGATGAGCTGCTTCTCAGCAATGCGGTGATCTATGACAATTCCCAAAGACTCATGATGGAAAATGCTATCCAAATCCAGAAAAAGAACTATGGAGTCTGAATGAAGATTGAATCATACTATTTTCTCTTTTTTTCTCTTTCTCATGGTTTTTCAATTTTGTTCAAATTCTTCATTCACAATGACTAATGTGGAAATATGTTGGGGTTTAAAAAAAAGAAATGGTGTTTCTTTCAGAAAAACGTGGAAAGAATTATATGAAATAATGGAAAGTGAATTGAGCAGAACCATGAGAGCAATGTATACAATAACAGCAAAATTGTTTGAAGAATAATTGTGAACCATCAAGTAATTTTACATATTACAAATACTCAAAATGTGAGAAACATCCTTAGTCTAGAAATAAACAATATCCAAGGAAAACCAGGAAGGTTTTCATGACCTTTATTTTATATTCCTAGTGAATGGCTAACTCCAGAATGGAGAGTACAGGAATTCAGACAAATAGGACCCTTTTATACTGCTTTCATTCACATTTCCCACTTTGTTCTCTATTGGGTAGGTGCAGCCTCCTGAACCGCCCATGTCGTGCTCTCCTCCAACAGTTCAGCAAGCATGTTGTACAAACCTCTATCCCCCCAACCTGATCAGAAGCTTGGCTCTGCCAGATCACAGCTCTGATTAGAACCCCCAACTTTCATTCTGCTACCACTAAAAGATAGGAGTACTCCAATACTGTGGAATCAAAATTCCTCCCATTGCTTCCCACAAGATGAACTATAAAGGACCTATGAAGGAAGAATCCATCCACCTCCAGAGAAAGAACTGATAAATAGACGTTTTTGTAATATGATTTTATACATATACATACTATATACATGTATATGAGTAAATAAATCTGCATCAAATGGTGGATGACCTTCTCTAAGGCAGAGTGAGGAGCAAGGCAGAGAGATAGTTTGGAACTTAAAACGTAATTAAAAGTAAATAAAATTAATTTTAAAAAGAAAATGCATACTAAAAATGCCATGTGATGACATAGTAGAGAAAATTTCTGCCATTCTATACACACACACACAAGCATGTGCGTTGACTCTGCAAATCCTTCTGGTTCTCTCTCACTTATACAGCTCCCACTAAAAGGGCCTCCAAGCATAGAAAAGATAAGCATATTTTTGTAAAATGCAAAATTCTGGTCTTTTATGACTGGAAATACACACTGAGAATCAACAGCTTAAAACTTGGTCAGCTCACAGAAATGGTCTCTTTCTGGGAGAAATTGTAGTAAACACATGCTAATTATCCACTTCAAAGCCAGACAACTTTATGAAAGCACTATCCTAATAATGAGAAGACTCTCAGGTGCACCCGGTGGCTAGGGAGACTCATTACTTTTTTTTTCTTTTGAGATGCTAATAAAAGTTATTTTTCTAGTTCCTGGATGTTCTTCTTCATTTTGTTCAAACACATTCCTTTCTTGATGAGTGATCAAAGCCTAAAAAATACACAAGCCTCCAGTTAAATTCTTTCCTAACCTAACCTTCTCACCCCAAAGGAAAGTTTTTACCACCTTGTACAATCCTAAAATCTCATTGCTTGCCCAATGCTGCTCTTCATCAATAGGTCAACAAGCTTTTTTTAAGCATTTGCTATATGGCAAACACTGTACTAAACACTGGAGGGTTTGTGTTTTTTTAAGGCAGAAATACAATCCCTGCCCTCAAGAAACTCGCACCTTCTTTCTTCCTCCCAGATTTAACTCCACCTTCCTATATGCCTGAGGTACAATAAGTAAACCCTGAAATCAAGGCAAGCTACAACTTGCCATTATGACTTTCTGAAACTTCCACCAAACAAATTACTTTTCTTCTTTATTGCTTAAATACCAGATTTTTTTTAAAATTCCAGTTTAGCATTAAAGATTCATTTGAAAACAACCAAACCAGGGGAAAAAAAAAAGGAAGGTTCTTATAGTACTTTCACCCACATAGTCCATATGTTGTGTTTTAGATGGACAAGATGTTTAACCAAAGCCTTAAATAAATGCAGTTAGAGTGAATTAAGGAGAGGAATGAGAATATTTGCACTTCCTGCTTGCTTTCTTATTCATGATGCATCAATACATAAACAATATAACTATAAAGACATAGCCTCTGGGCAAATCCCTAATTTCTCCCATACCTAGTAATTTTGTACTTCACTTTCCCTTTAATTTCTTCTTTCTGTTGTTTCCCTTCTCTCTCTCTCTCTCTCTCTCTCTCTCTCTCTCTCTCTCTCTCTCTCTCTCTCTCTCTCTCTCCCCTATCTCTCTGTCAGAGAATCTTCTGTTTCTTTTATTTCTCTCAGTTAGAGAGTGAACATTTATTAAGAACCTACTATGTGCCAGGACTATCCCAAGTGTATTTTTTAAATTTATTTTACTTTTTATTTAAGGAATAAAACAAACATTTCCATAACACAGCATAATAAAAAAGATGATTGCACATGTAATTGCAAATTATGTACAAGTTGTTATTCCCTCTAAAAATACAATAAAGTTATCACATAATTTTTTTGATTTATTCCTTTCTCCTCCCCCACCCATCCCTACCATTACACACAAGTATGTGTGTGTGTATACATATACACACACACATATATATATATATACATATATATACATATATATGCAAAACTATTCAATATTGTCTCAATTGAACCTTATGGAACCCTGGGGTATAGATGCTCTTATTATCCCCATCTCAGAGTTGAGGAAACAGTAGCAGGATAAGTGACTTTCTCAAGGTCACAAAACAAGTGAATGACCAAGGTCACATTTAAACTCAAATCTTCCGGTCTTCAATTTATCCACTACAGAATTTATCCACTATACAACCTAGCTGCCTCTATACAGAGACAGAAAGACAAATGGGTACAGAAACAGACACAGAGATATATAGATGGGTGCAAAGACAAACAAATGGGTGCAGAGACAGAGATAAAGTCCAAAATAGAAGAGTTGAGACAACACTAAAAAGAGAGGGAGAAAGATTCAAAGAAGAGAGGAAAAGAAACAGAGAATAACCATTTTCTATAACTCTAGTTTACAATTGGAGATTAGATCAGAATAAAGTAAAATAAGACCCTGATTTAGTTTTCTATATGCTCTAATACTGACTACAAGAATGAATGTTGAGGCTTGTTTTATAACTCAAGAACTCTGAAATAAGTGTATAGCTGTTTTAATATAATAGAAGAAATATATCCTTGCATGCTATTGTTGTTTTAAGTAGTTTCAAAACAACTTTCCTGAATAAAAAAGTCCAAGAGTCAGGCATTTGTCATATGAAATATTGCCAAAGTATCTAGGTGAAAGATGAAAAAATAAATGATAAATGGATGATAAATGATACCCAACCATTCAGGCTTTTGGAAAGATTTCAGTGATTACCTGCATTTTCCAGGTTTCATCTGGGTTTTTGAAGTTGTAGACATCATTTCTGGTCAATTTATCTCCCATCTAGACAAGTGTTCTGTAAGAGTTACCTTGGGTTTATCTTGCTTTCCATAGAAATCACACTAACAATAATCTAAAAAAGGAAAGCAAGGTAGTAGGGATAGAAGTTAAAGAATAGTCAAACAAAGTTCCATGGATAGCTATGGCCTGGCAATAAGAAAATGTCACCAGGAAGAAGGTTGAGTCTATGGCAAGAATTGTTCTCAGTAAAGATCCCTAAGTCCTGTCTGACTCTTAACTGGACAGAGAAGCAGGTGTGAGCCTATAGACTCTAGGATGACAAGGGACCATGGAGGTCATCCCAGTAGAATGTAGTATTCTCAAGGACAAGGAATATTTCATTCATGTCTTTGTAACCCCAGGCTCTAATGTGGTATCTTGAACATAGGGATAAGGATTTTTTAATCAGTGATTTCATGAGCATAAGGAAGTTGGGTAGAAATCTATCAATGCAGGTGAGTACCTTCTCTGTGTAGTCTTGGTTGCCTGGATTACTGAAAGGTTAGGTGACTTGTCTATAGTGACATAATCAGCACATGGAGGGTTATGAATTAGAATTCAAGTCTTCCTGGCTTCGAGGTTTACTCTCAGTCCACTACATCCTTCTCTTAACTGGTATGTTTTACTATAATAAATATATGCCTGTTCATTGAACAGTTATTTGATTACAGTAATGGATTGATTATGACCTGTGCAACAGGTCATACTGAGGTCATATTGAGTGGTTGGATCCATTGAAACATAGGTATTAAAATACAATTGAAAGAATGTTGGAATTGGGAACAGAAGACTCAAATCCTTGAGTCCTTTGTGATTGGGTAGATTTTGACTTTCCATAACCAGGTCCTTTCTTCCACCAAATGTGAAAATTCCAACTAATAATATACTCTTTTGCCATTCATTTGTTTATATGTATATAACATTTATTGGCAAATACTTAATTTAATTGTATAATTGTAAACTTCTCTATGAGAAAGATTTCTCAAACGGAGGGACCATATTTCTTATTCATCTTCTAAAATGCACATTGTTTAGAACACCAATAAATACATACTATGTCCTTAACGAATATTTGTTGATTGGACTAGAAATTCCCTATCAACCAAGGGGCTAAAGACTACATACAGCTTTCACTGAGTATAGTGTCTTACACTTAGGAGGTCTTTAGTAGAAACTTAATGTAAAACTTTGTCTTGGGGGGGTGGAGAAAGAGGGGAGAAAATTTGAAACTCAAGAGGTTGTGGAACTGAATCTTGTAAACTAAAAGTAAATAAATCAATTAATAAAAAATAAAACAAAAATTAAAAACAGTTAATTACAGCCATATTTTTAAAAAACTTGTCTTAATTTAGATAGAAGTCATTGCAAACAGTGGGGGAAACAGAACACAAAGAAAGTCCTTTTTCCTTGATAGTGCCAGTATCTTGGAAACTGGGGCAAAGTTCATAGTAGCAGGAAAGTACTTTAGTTAAAAAGAAAGGAGATACAAGTGTGCTAGTGCAGTGTGGAGGAACAAGAATCAGAAGGCCTGAGTTCAAGTTCTGACTCAATCTTGTACAGGAATTGTTTTTCTGAGTTTAACTTTCCTTACATGTAAAAAGGGGATAAGAAAACTTAATAGTATCAACCATAAAAGGTTATTAGAATCAAATGAGATAATGAATATTGAGTCTTCTTTTAAAATGGATTCATAATTCCCTTGCACAATTACTTTGTAGAATCAATCTAAAGAGTGGACACCCAAAGGCTAAAATATGAACAATTATCTGATTCTCAAATTAGAGTTCTCTAACTTGCCTGGGCCTCAGTTTCTTTTTCTTGTCAATCACTTCTCATCTGTCTCCATCAGAACAAAAGAAACAAGAAACTCCATGTTACAAATGTACAAAACAAATTCCCACATTGCCCATGTTCAAAAATAGATTTTTCATTGCACATCTTGAGTATGTCTTCTCTCTGTCAAGTGGTCGACTGTATGTTTCATCATCATTCTTCATGAACCGAGGTTGTTTTTTTCATCGATTACAGTTCTTAAGTCTTTCAACTTTTTTATTTTTCCTTTACAATGTTTTCCCCATTGTGTGCACTGTTCTCTCGATTCTCCTCACTTCACTCTGCTTTCAACCATACATGTCTTCCTGGGTTTCTATGAAACCATTCTCTTATTTTTTTAAGAGCACAATAGCATTCTATTCTACCGATGTACCAAAATGTGTTCAGTCATTCCTTCCGTTTTCTCATCTTTAAAATGGAATCAGATTAGATGTGCTGGGAGGCCCCTTCTAGTTCTACAGATAGAATGTTTAGTGTCTTTCATTGCAATACAGAGTGGCACTTTTGTCATCTCCTTCTGCCATGCACTTTTCTCCGTGTGTGCCTACGTTCACAGTGCATAGTTGTCATACAGACTTTGATAAAAGTTTGCTAAGTCATTAAGTAAAAAAAAATTCCATTTGCATATATAATTTACATTAGAGCTCTACTGACATTTATGAAATTTTAAACCCTTTTATTGTTAACATGTCATTAAGAAAACACTATTAAACAGCTATTATTAGATATTCAAAACAGTATTTGTTCCAAAACAACTTAAAGCCTAATACGGGAGCAACGACATGTACAAAAGAATTATGATAACAGGTGGATTGGACAGTGAATAGTAGCAGGCCTGGAGTCACAAGACTCTTCTTTGTGAGCTCAAATCTGGTCTCAGATACTTACTGTGACCCTAGAAAAGTCACTTAATCCTGTTTGCCTCAGTTTCCTCATCTATAAAATTAGTTTAGAAGGAAATAGCAAATTACTCCAGTACCTTTGCCAATAAAACCCCAAATGGGGTGACAAAAAAAATTGGACACAGTTGAAAAATGACTGAATAGGTGGAATAGTGTAAGTATAAAATAGAGACCTAGACACAGTGTTATAAGAATTTGAGGAAGGAGAGATTACTTTTTGAGTTTATACACTATTTGTCTCACTCAAATCAGAGAACACAATGGCATCTTTTTAAAGCTGAGCATATAATGTTAACTACAGTCTCCTGAATCCTCTGAATGAATGAACTTCAGTTATGGACAGGTCCTGACCAATACCAGCTTCTTGCACAGGGAGAATTGTGTCATCCACAGTGGATACCTAAGAGAACATCAGCAACTGCCTGCTAAAATACAAGTAGAGTATCCCCACTAACACAATTCCCATTAAACTAGGGGGAAAAGTGAACAAAAAGAAGAAATGAGACATGTTACATTTATTTCACAGTGACTCATTTTTATCATGCACATGCTTATATCCTTTAAGGTCATGGAGGCACGGGTCGCTTATTTATTTTCATAGTCTAATACATATTCACACATGCACACAAATACAAAGATAATAGCCTTGCATATTTTCAACTATTTTTTTCTTTGTGCTCCCTGCCCTCATCTTGTTTGTCATACAATTAACTCTGCAGTCACAGTCCCATTTCTCAGTAATTAGCTGTCCACAAAGCAGCAGTGTATATATTAAAGTAGACAGGAAAAATGGTGAAGGAGGGGAGGTGATGGAGAAAAAAGAGGAATCCCAGCAGCTATTACAGTTATCTGCCAACTCATGCATTTTTAACAGGTACTGGCTAGCAGTCAATACATTTTACTTATATGTGTTATACAATATATTAACATTAGTGCCATCGCTTTCAAGTGTGGAAAACTTGTGGTTTGACCCTTAGTAGAAATCATGATATCTATTAAACAGCCTCAACTAACTTCTCAGTTTTGCATGCAGTATAAATTAAAATATTTATACCAATTTCAGATTTTCACAGTCCATGCAGAATGCAGGTAAATTACAACCTTTGAGATTTAATGTGGCCTCATCAAGTTGAGGAGGATAGAAAGTTAACTTAGCATTCATTTTGTGTTTTGCTATTTTTACAGAATCACTAGTAAGTTGGGCTATGAAAAGAACACATAAAGAAACAGGAGTAAGGGACACAAAATACTACTTGATGGCTATAATTGCCTGTCAAACTTCCACATTAAAACTCAGAGGATTATAGATTTAGAGCTGATAAGGACTTAGAGGGAATCTAGTGCAACACCATCCCCCTCCATTTTGTAGATCACTTGCCCAAAGACACACCATGTTTAGATTTTACCGACAGTACAAAAATGGATTTTTTCAATTGCTTATACCAATTTTAGGAGGAAAGATGTAAGAGATTTATTTTTTAAAATTCATTTATTTTTAGTTTTCAATATTCACTTCCACAAGATTTTGAGTTCCAAATTTTCTCCCCATCTCTCCCCTCTCCCCACCCCAAGAGAGCATGCATTCTGATGACCCCTTCCCCCAATGTCTTCCCTTCTATCAACCCTTCTCTTATCCCCTTCCCCTCTATTGTCCTGTAGGGCAAAATAGATTTCTATACTCCACTGTCTGTATATCTTATTTCTCAGTTGCATGTAAAAACAATTTTTAAAATCCATTTTAAAAACTGAGTTCTACAATCTCTCCCTTCCTTCCTCCCCACCAACCTCATTGAGAAGGCAAGCAATTTGATGTAGGTGATATATGTGTAGTCATGCAAAACAATTCCATAATAGTCATGTTATGAAAGACTAACTATATTTCCCTCCATCCTATTCTGCCTCTAATTTATTCTATTCTCTCCTTTGACCCTCTTCCATCTCAAAAGTGTTAGATTCTGATTACCCCTCCCCCCTATTTGGTCTCTTTTCTATCATCACTCCACCCCCTCCTTGTTCCCTTCCCCCTATTTTCCTGTAGGGCAAAACAGATTTCCATAACCAGTTGAGTTACTCCCTCTTTCAGCCAAATTTGATGTAAGGTTCACTCATTCCCTCTTACCTCCCCCCACATCTCCCCACCATAAAAACTTTTTCTTGCCTCTTTCATGTGAGATAATTTATTCTATCTGCCTCTCCCTTTCTCCTTCTCCTAGTACATTCCTTTCTTATCCCTTAATTTTATTTTTAAATATCATTCATCTTCAACTCAGTCTGTGCCTTCTGTGTGTGTGTGTATGTATTCCCTCCAACTACCCTAATATTGAGAAAGGTCTCATGAATTACAAATATCATCTTACCATGAGGAATGTAAACAGTTCAACTTTCATAAGTTCCTTATGATTTCTCTTTCCTGTTTACCTTTTCATGCTACTTTTAAATTTTACATCTGAGAATCAATTTTTCTCTTCAGCTCTGGTCTTTTCATCAAGAATGCTTTAAAGTCCTCCAGCTCATTGACTGTGAATTTTCTTTCACTCTCATTTCCCTACCCAATTTTTCCTCTCCTTCTCTTACTGATTTGCAAAATCTTTTTTGAGTTTTTCTATGGCCTGAAAACAATTCATATTTTTCTTGGAGGCTTTGGATGTTGGAGCTTTGACTTTGTTGTCTTCTTTGGGTTGTATATTTTGATCTGCCTTGTCACAAAAATGAGATTCTATAGTATTATTTTTCCCATTGCTTGCTCATTTTCCCAGCCATTTATTTAACTTTTTAGTTCTTTGTTTTGGTAGGCCTCTGCTTCCAGTGTGGAGAGTGTATGTTCTAAGTTTCAAGGGCTTTGTGCAGCTGTTTTCAAAGATATTCCTAGGAACCTGTAAATTTTTAGTTCTTCCAAGATTGTATGGTCTAAGGAGAAGTGTTCACTCCTTTCCTGGTGTGTGCTCTTGTCTGTGAGTGGTCACAAGCACTCTTTTCTGCTTTGGAACCATGAGGAGGATTCTCTCTTCACCACTGCCACAAGCTCTGCCACAACAGTGCTCCTCCTCACCCCAGGATTACAAATCCTGCATCAGAGCCAGCAAAGAGATCCATGCAATCCTCCTCTGATCAGCTGCTCAATCCCCCACTGTCTTGTGGGCTGAGAACTCTGGAAGCAGCCACTGCCACTGCTGCCTCCTACCACTGCCTGGGGGCTAGGGCTGTGGCTGGACTATTCTCCTTTCTCACCCAGGTTGCACAGACCTTTCCTACTGATCTTCTAATTTCTTTGTTTTTTGTGGGTTGAGAAATCTGGAAATCATCACAGCTACCAGTGATTCAGTCCTGTGAGGCCTACTCCAGGTGTTGCTGTAACCCCATCTGTGCCAGTGTGGTTCATGTTGAACTGTCCCAGCCCAGTACAACAAACCTTTCCTGTCAATCTTCTAGGTTGTCTTGGACTAGAAATTTGTTTCACTCTTTCATTTTGGGGGTTCTTTTGCTCCAGAGTTTGTCTAGAGTCATTTTTACAGGTATTTGAAGGGGTTTGGGGGAGAGCTCAATCAAGTCCCTGTTTTTACTCCCCCATCTTGCCTCCATCCAAAGATGTAAGAGATTTAAAAGAGGACTAGATGCAAAAGAAAATAGCCTCAGCTGCTAACTACTATTTGTTAAGATGCATAAACAAGAGGTAGCTGATCAACTCAGAATATCTCATCAGAACCATTAAGGAATATTCAAAAGTGTACATCTTCCTATTTATTAAGAAGTTGTCCTCTTTAACACTGACTTCACAGCTAATGAATGGACTATTCTCTTTGGCTCAAAAGCTTCTTAGTTTTATGTGTCAGAGACAGGACCTGAACCTAGATCTTCTTGATTCCCAAATTGGCCTTTTATTTATTATGTCGTGTAGCTTCTCAAGGAATCATGGGGAAAGAGAATACTTTAAAATGACTTTAAGTAATTACCAGGTTTATTTCTTTTCATCATCTTCTTTGGGATATAGATGGATAGATAGATAGACAGACAGACAGACAGATAGATAGATAGATAGATAGATAGATAGATAGATAGATACATAGATAGATAGATGGATGGATAGATAGATAGATAGATAGATAGACAGACAGACAGATAGATAGACAGATAGATGATAGAGATAGACAGACAGATGATAGATAGATGATAGATGATAGATAGATAGATAGATAGATAGATAGATAGATAGATAGACGGATAGATGGATGGATGGATGGATAGACAGACAGACAGATAGACAGATAGATGATAGATAGACAGATAGATGATAGACAGATAGATGATAGACAGATAGATAATAGATAGACAGATGATAGGTAGATGGATAGACGGATAGATAGATAGATAGATAGATAGATAGATAGATAGATAGACAGATAGATAGATAGATGTATAGATAGATGGACGGACAGATGGATAGAGAGATAGATAGATGGATAGATACATAGATTGTGTGTGTGCAGAGATATAATATACGTATATCTATATATACATATATGTATGTATATGTGTATACACACAAGCATACATATATACAAATACATGCATGTGTCCATATGTCTACAAACATGCATGTGTATATTTGTGTATGTGCGTGTGTGTGTATGTAATATCATATCTCTGCAGAATCACAGCAATAGCAGGGCTATCCCAAAAGGCAAAAAAAAAGACAAGAAGAAATTTTTTTCTTTCAGAAAATGAATCCATTTTTATTCAGTATAGCATTAGAAATATACTCAAGGGACCATTGCATATAATATCATAATATTTTCTATGGCTACCTCTTACTGAATAGTATATGTGTAGGCCTTGGGGAGTGTTGGGAATCTTATTTGGGAATGGGGCCTTAGCTATGAATCTGCCTGTGAAAGGTGATACAATAAACCTGATAATACATATAAGAAGGAATGATATGAAAATGGCTCCATTGCAGTGGAGAAGGAGGGACGGAGGATGGAGAAACTGGGGAGATGATTGTGTCAATGTAATCATAGTTCCGACCAGTCACTAATCTGTCTCATAAGAAAGAGCATACACACACACACACACACACACACACACACACACACACACACACACACAAATATACCATTAACTGCTGAAAAACAACTCAGAATACATTCCATGGTGATGATAAATTAGAAATATTTTCTATATACACAAAGGAGAATATTTTAAAACAACTAGACAGGAGCACGGACTTTGATTTGTGAGGGTTCTGAGCCTACTAGGTAATTTACTAGAAACTAAGCATAGAAAGACAAAGGAAAAAGAGGGGAGGGGAAGGGGAAAGAGGAGAAAGGAGGGAAAGGAAGGAGAGAAAAAGGGAGGGAAGGGAAGAGAAAGAGAATGGGAAAGGAAGGGAGGGGAGAGGAGGAAGAGAGAAGGAGAAGGAAAAGAATAGATCCTGTTTTCAGTGACTTTGCATGTGATGAATTTGAAGTCAGAGGATCTGGATTAATCCAAATCCCAGATCCACTGTTTACTAGATATATGATCCTGGGCAAATCACATAACTTCTGTGAACCACTTCAGTGTCTTTGTCAAGAAAATCATAAAAGGGGTCACAGAGTCTGATACAAGCAAACAACAATGAATTTGTGTGTGTGTGTACATATATATATGTACACACACATATACAAACACATACACATTTAATATATTCTGAGGGGCATATGGACTGAACAGGGAAGACTAGCGCCATTGGTGTGAGCGCTTGTTGAGTCCTTTTCAAGGCTACTCATCCACCTTTGATGTCCACCTTCACCCAACTTTCATCTGTGGCTCCAAAAAGCTGTATCATACCCAGCAGCCTCACCTTGGTAAAGACCATCTTTAGGCAGATGTACTAAATCAGGTTGATGGTAACCCATAGGCCTCAAACCCATTGGTAAGTGAGAGAGATGTTTATCCCATGCATGTGAAGACTTCCCTTGGTGTAGCAGCAGGCTTAATGGAGCACTTATAATTTGATCAGACATCAAAGATACCATGGTCAGCCATGGCAATCTGGCCCATTGCCAGTCCTCTTGGTTTTTGGAGTAAGGTTGATGACTTTGTGCAACTCAGCCTCATTTAAATCCAATTCACTCACAAGTCAAGACATTACCCAATGATGTCATTGGTCCTCTTTGAAAAGGAATGGTGAACAACATATGCTAAATAAATAGAGTAATTGGAGATCTGCCTCTAATCTATTACTCTCTGTGAAACACACACACAAAAAAAA
>CM053600.1:70623894-70684496 GCA_028646575.1 Pseudocheirus occidentalis | reverse complement strand
AGTTCCTATAACGTCTTCCTCACGTGAAGATTAAAATGTGTAAGTGGCCAGAGTTAGGCTCAGGTCCTTTACATGATAACTGTATTTCCTTCCATCCTATTTCCCTTGTTTCTTCTTCTCTCTTTCTTGCCTTTTACCCTATCCATTCTCACAAATGTTTTACTTCTGACCACTGCCTCCCCCGGTCCACTCTCCCTTCTATCAGTCTTAAAACCCTTCTCTTATTGCTATACCTTTCAGCTTCCCTGTAGGGTAAGGTAGATTTCTATATCCAACTGAGTGTATATTGGATTCCCTCTTTGAGCCAGTTCTGATGAGAGTAATGTTTAAGTGTTGCCTGCCACTTCCTGCCCCCATCTTTCCCTTTACTGTAATAGCTCTTTCGTGTCTCTTTTATGTTAGATGATTGACCCCCACACTACTCTTCCTTTCTCTCCCTTCCCGGTGCAATCTTCCTTTTTACCACTTGATTTTGCTTTGTTGGGATATCATTCCATCATAGTCAACTCATACCCACATCTTCTGTCTATATATACTCATCCTAATTGACCCAATAGTGACAAAGGTGTTAGGAGTTGCAAATATCATCTTGCCATGTAGGAATGTAAGAAGTTCAACCTCATCGAATCTCTTATGGTTTCTCTTTCCTTTTTACCTTTATATGTTTCCCTTGAGTCTTATATTTGAAGGTCCATTTTTTTTTATGCAGCTCTGATCTTTTAGTTAGAAATGCTTTAAAGTCCTCTCATTAAATATCCATTTTTTCCCCTGAAGGATTATACTCAGTTTTTCTGTGTAGGTAATTCTTGGTTGTAATCCTAGCTCCTTTGCCTTCGATAATATCATATAACTGACATTGGAAAACTAAATGAGAGAAATGCAAGAGAATTGTGAGAAAAAAGAGTCAGCAGTTTGGTAAAGGGGCACAAAAAATGGAAAATGATATACTTCTTTTCTGGGTCAATTGTTTTACTGTTTCTTGATATCTGTCATCAAATGATTAGCATCCGCCTACCCAATTCTAATTTTTAAGGTATTATTTTCCTCGGTGGGCTTTTGGAACTACTTTTCCATTTGGCCAATTCTTTTTAAGGAGTTGTTTTCTTCAATGAATTTTTGCATATCTTTTTTTATTTTTCTTTGTGCTTCCTTTACCAAGCTGCTCACTCTTTTTCTTCATGATGCCCTTTCATTCTCTCATTTACTTTTCCAATTTTCCTTCTACTTCTCTTATCTGCTTCCTAAAATCCTTTTTGAGTTCTCCTATGAATTCTTTTTTGGACCTGAGACCAATTTATCTTGTTCTTTGAGGTTTTGTATGTAGCCATTTTGACATTATTGTCCTCTTATAAGGTTGTGCCTTGATCCTCCCTATCACCATCACAGTTTTCTATGGTTAATTTTTTTCTGTTTCTTTTTTATCTGGTTATTTTATGAGTTTGCAATTTTATGTAAAAGTTGAGCTCTGCTCCTGTAGCGGAGAGGATACTATCCCAAACTTTTTGTGTCAGGGCTTAGGGCTTGCTGCCAGGTTGTGCTGGCTTGCACCAGGAGTGGGGTTCATTACTGGCTTGCTATGAGGTCATGGCCTTGTTGCTGGTCTGACCCAGGACCAACAACAGCTGACTTGTTCCAGAGGCAGAGCCTCACTACTGATCAGCAATGCGAGTGTTGGGGTACTTTGCTGGTGGCCTGCACACGGGGTGGGACCTCACTGCACTGTTGATCTTCACAGGCCACTGACTTGTCTCAGGCTCTGGCTTTGCTTCTGGTTAGTGCTAAGAGTATAATCTCTCTAGGGGCTTGCCCCAGGGCTGCTAAATTACATTGAAGGTGTGTCCTTACTTGTGGTTTGCCCTGGGATTATGATAGGGCCCTGGCCTCACTAGTAGTTTACCCCACCTTGCTACTGCAAACTCCCCAGGGTGTGGCCTGTGGCCACCACTTCCACTGTGCTCTCCTCTCATCCCCATGAGACAGACCTTTCCTGATGACTCTTCAAGTTATCTTGGACTGGCATACTGCTTCCCTGCTCCCAAACTGATTCTGAAACATTTTTCATAGTTGTTTGAATGGGAATTTGGGAGGGCTCCAGGGAGTTCCTGCCTCAAATTGCTATCTTGGCACCAGAAGAACCCCAAAATCAGATATTGATATATCTACATAGTTGTAACTGCCAGTCCAATTTTCTCATAAAAAGTTAGAGTGTGAGGGGTGACTAGGTGGCACAGTGAATAGAGCACCGACCCTGGAGGTAGGAGGGCCTGAGTTGAAATCCGACCTCAGACACTTAATACTTACTAGCTGTCTGAATTTGAGCAAGCCACTTAACCTCAATTACCCTGCTTTCTTCCCTCAAAAAAAAAAAAAAAGTTAAAGTATGAGAAGTACCTGGGAGGTCAGTTAATTCAATCCCTCATTATATTTATAGAATTTTGAAGCAAATGTGTATGTGAGCATGTGTGTATGCATAATATATATGTGTGTATGTATATATTTTGCATAGTTATATATATACATATATATGTGTGCGCGTGTACACATAGATAGTTTTATATAATGTATAGTTATAGTTATGTAGCTATAATGTCTGGAAGAATAAGAAATGAAATGAGTACAATTCCTTAACCCCCTGAGGGTTTTTATGCCCCTCTTTAAGCCTCTGTTTGCTTATCTATAAAATGGAGATAATAATACCCAAGACAGATCCTGACATAATGGATAATTTGTCTTAAAGCTGGGAAGGTCTGGGTTCAAGTCTTGACCCTGAAATATGCTAGCCGAGTGAACCTGAGCAAGTCCTGTAATCTCTCAGTGTTCAAGGTAACTCTCTAAGATCAGGTGCAGAAGAGATGCTAACCTGGACTGATAGAGAAAGTTTCCTCATTTTGTAGTTTCTGCCAATGAAATCATAGGGCCCACCCCTATCACTTACAATATCTGTAGTTCCTACTGTACAAGGTCACTTTTTACAGTGGATTTACAAAAAGTTCAGTAGGCAAGGCTTAATGATCATATTCATTTTGTGATCCAAGTTAAAAGATGCACACTATACATGATGTTTATGATCCTGGTCTGGGTTTTAAGAGGTCAAGGTACAAATTTTGTATTTGGAATTATCTTCCAAGTTGGGAAAATGAGTGAGTAAAAGCCTATGCCTACTACTGGTAGATTTCACTACTGATTTCAGGAGAGAAAAGGCAAAAGGGCAGCAAACCATCATTATCTACAGGCTAGGCTTTTGCAAAATCGGTCCTGAGGCTCACCAGTGCAGCTGAATCAGGAGGCTCCCAGTGGGTCTGTCAGCCTGTCATCAGGATGGCACCTCAGTACAAAGCATGGATAGGGAAGACGTGGTGCAAGAATAGCATCTGATCATCATTTTGCTAACCCTGTCAGCACTGTGCCTCCCTACCTCTGAATATAACCCTCTAGCCTAAATCCTCTGCATAAATTCACAATATTCCACTCTGGCTCAGCCCCTTAACTCGCCGTTCCCAAGAAACTGATTCTTGCCCTTGTCTCTAATTACAAATGCTTCATGTTCCACTCTGAGGCTCAGTTTCCTCAGATGTAACATGGGGATAATAATAGCTAATATTTACATAGTGCCTATTATGTTTCAGGAATTGTTAAGTATTTTACAGTTATCTCATTTGATACTTACAACAACCCTGGGAGGTAGGTGTTATTATTATCCCCCTGTTACAGATGAGCTAACTGAAGCAAACAGAGGTTAAGGGACTTGCCCAGGGTCACACAGCTAATAGGTATCAGACTGGATTTCACACACACACATACACATACATGCACACACATGCACACACAAACACATTTATACATACATACCTACGCACACAGAAGTAAACACTGATTATTTTAATATCTATTGTTCTTAGTCTAGTTCACCAATACCTTCATCTACTCCAGAAAGATATACAGCACATCAAATTCATACAAACCATCCTTCAGGGACTAGTACCCAGCCAAGACCTGTTGATTTGGTTCTTTCTTAGGGGAACCTGACCTCTAATTTCAGGTACCAGCATCCTCATTCTCATATTCATTGATTCATATCCTTATCACAATGTCTCAATACAATGTTTCTTTTTCGGTTCAATTCTAGGACAGGGAATAAAGACGTATTCAAATCACAAGAAGAATTAGACATGGAACAGGTCATTTATTCTTACAAGGAAAGGGATGCTGACCGTAAAAGGAGTTCATAGTGCACAACATTAGATGATTTAAATAGGACTCAGTAACTTAACTTAAAACTACTAGCACAATTGCTGGGAAGGCCAATATTTAAGCCTCTTCAGGACATAAAACAGTTTGCTTTCATTTATCCCTTGCACATCCAAATAGTCTTCTAATGAAATTCTGATGGTAAAATAGCCAAAGTGGGTCAGTCCTTTATTTTAAGTGGCCATTCTTGCTGATGTTGATGTTTTCCCTACATTAGCTACTAATGTTTCAATGGATTCCACCATTACCATCATTTAGACCTGAAAACCAACGAGATCTCCAGAGAGTCTAAATTCAAAAGGTCTTTGGGGCACATACCTCTTCAAGTACTTGTTCATTTAAGATCAGAAGGGAATAAACACAAAAGGACAAAGTCTGCTAAGGACCCCAGGGGTGAGCCCACCTACTTGGGGAATGGCAATGGGGTTGCCGTGATAGCAGGATATAAAGAGATTGTCCTCCCCTACTCAGTAGAATATAGGGTTATTACATGTAGATAGAAAATTGAAGACAAAAAAGCTGCAATCTCTCACTTCTTTAAAAAGGTCCATGGAATCATTAATTCTTATGACTCACTGACCAAGTATAAGATACTTTATCTTCTTCCTTTTGAAGCTCAAACCCAAATTTCAGTGTTTACCAAGAATGATGACTTAGTATACATGATAGAAGGGAAGTCCACCTACTACATGGACATTTCACGAATTTGACAAGACTATTTCTGGTTTTGTGTCACTAGGACATAGATTACTTTGTCATATTTTGTTAAGGAATAAAATACTTCCCTGTTATCTATGGTAGATATAAAAATCAGTGTGTGTTTATATTTAATTTCTATAGATTTGTTACTCATAACAATTGCCCTATAGAGTATAGACTTAAAATTACAAGTAAATTATATTTTTTGAAGTAGTGGGGCAACAAAGAATAGAAATGTTAATGTCCAGTTTGTAACTTGCAGGTCAAGCATTCTGAGAAAATCTTTATCCCTGGTGTATTAGGTGGGGAGAAATGCGATTGGGGTGAAATGATTACTGTTACTTAGATTGACTTACTAAAGAACCATAGAGTGGACCATTTGCTTTTCATCAGGTGCCATCTCTTAGGAGGATAATCAACACTGAATATTTGATTTAGACAAAGGGAGTGAGGAATTGGGACACATGCAGCTAGCTCAGTCCTTTAGTCTTTTCAAGCTGAGCTCTCCAATGCATAACAATGGGGGTGGAGGGATGAATTATGGAGAGGGGAAGAAAAAAAGAGGAGAGTTATACATGGTGGAATGTAAAGGACCTTGAGTAATTAAAAAATTGTATTGAAAACCACCCTTCAGCATAAAGGGTATAGATTATGTTTTCCTATTCCTTACAGTGATAAAACTATCAGGGCTCATAAATATAGGCGTCCTCAGCCTGTTCACAGCAGCAAATTTATCTAGGATTTTTTTATCTAAAAATTGATAAATGGATTCCTCTATGGTAATACAGGGCAAGTTATAATCTGGACTTTAATATTTTTACTCTTCCTTGCCCCACTCCAGTTAAAAGAAAAAAAATTTCCTGTCATTTTGAGTCCATATAGTAAGGCAAGCATAGAGCATAGTTGTGTATCTGATGCACATTGTGTATCTGAAATAATAATAATGATAATAACCCATGTGCTTTGTCTATGTCCCACTTAACCTGCCTTCCACTGGTCACTGTCGTGCCCATCTTGTAACCTGGCCAGTGGGTTGTCAATGAGGACTCTCCTGTTTGTCAAGGAATTTGTGGCACCAACCATTGTCAGTCTGTCTATAGTCTGAGGAGTGAGAGTTGTGTCTTTTTGCTGTTTTCGGTCATTACTAAAATATAAACAGTAAGAAAACCTGGAAATTGTATTAAAACTTATACTCCTTAGCAAAATAAATGTTTTAACATTACTGTAATTTCATGAAAAACAAAAATCTTAAGTAATAAGTGCAATTAATTGATGTTTTGAATATGGTCTATTTGCAAAATAGTTTAATCATTAATTATACCTTTACTTGGATAGTGAGCCACTAAAAATCTATCTGTGGCCTGAGGAAGTTTAGCCTGTTTTAATTTTGGCCCTTTCCTACTGCCAAGTTGTGCAGGTCTGTTCTGGTGCTTACAACTTCAACAAAGCTAAACTGACACCCTCCTCACAAAACCTACAAGGTCGTAGCCAAGGAAAACATCCTATATGATTGTGGGTTAAAATGCAGCAAATACATTTTCAGAGCACTTCACAATGACTTCCAAGTTCATGTATCATGCCTCTGAGAAGTAGTTCAATGGTATTTCTTCTTTTTGACAGAGAAGGAGCTGAGGTTTTAAATGATTTGCCCCTAACCAGTCAATGCATTCAAAAGAGCTAAAATTCTGTCTATAAAGCCTCCAAGTTAGCTAGTAAGTAGCAGGCCTCTACTTACAGGCTTTTTAAATGCTTGGGCCACACTCTACCTAGTACACTGAAAACCTCCAGAGGTGATGCTTGCCTTTTAATCACAGTGACAGAATCTATCTATGCACAGCTGGTTGGACTGAGGCATGGCACAGCTGGAGGTTGCTTCTCTGCCATTCAAGGAACACCACGATGCCAGCTCTCTCAAAAAAGAAAAAAAAACAACACTCACCATGCAAGGTGTCACAGAATCTAAAACTGATTCATTCTGAGAGATTTATTCGTTGTCCTAGACAGGCTGCTCTTTTAAATGTAATTACATATAATTGAGTCACCCACACCTTAGGGTCGATCTGTTTAACAGAGGCTCTACTACTGAGAAATGAAGTAGCCAGGGATTTGGAGGTAGCATGAGGCCTAGAGAAGGGAGGTTAGAAGTGGGGGGATAGAGGCCTAAAATAAGGTAAACATAATAATTTTGCTTACCTATAACTACAGGAGGCATAATGTCCCCTGGAAAAGGCTTGCACTAACAGTATAGAACGACTACATTGTCAGTTGTGAGATATTTTTAGAAGACCATGTACATGACCATTCTTCAGCTGGTGAGCCTGCATTGTATGGCAGGCCGTCTCCCACACGCTGGATGGGAACCTATGACTTTCAAGGAACATCTCTGGTGCCTGATGTCAGCAATACTGTCATTTTATTGCAACGACTGGATATAACCTCCACCCAAAATACCTTTGTCAGGGAAATTCTTGATTACTGGCAAGTATTAGTCTTAGGCTTTTGGATTAAGCTCCTCCTCAATCAATAAACATTTGTTATTCAGTCATATCCTACTCTTTGTGATCCCATCTGAGCAAAGCTAGTGAAGTGGTTTTCCAGCTCATTTTACAGATGAGGAAACAAAGACAAACAGGGTTAAGTGACTAGGCCAAGGTCACATAACTAAGAAGTGTATGAGCACAGATTTGAATTCATGAAGATGAGTCTTCCTGACACCTGGCTCAGTACTCTATTTGGTAAGTTACCTACGTGTAAAAATGTACATTTATTAAGCAACTCCTGTGTTCCAGGCACAAAAGCAAAACAGACTTTGTCCTCAGGCAGCTTATGTTTCTGCTAAATTACATTTTAACACACCGTAATTATGGATTTAAAAAAATTTATTTAAAAAGAATGAAAGATGCTCCACTCCAGTGAACAAGAAGATTCTTTCTATCCCAGATACCCCCCCCCCCCAAATCTCTTCCCTGTATCCCATGTAGACAGGAGCTTATATAAGGCGAGGTAACAACTTAGCATTGAGTGCTAGACTTGAAATTTGAAAGACTTGGGTTCTGACACTTATTAGCTGAGTGACCTCAGGTAAGTCATTTTAATTACTTGGTCCTTTAGATTCTATATCTATAAGAGGAAGGAGTGTATTAGATGCCCTCCAACGTAACTTCCCAGCTCCAAATCTGTGAACGTGAAATTCTATGATTTGCTTCAGCTGAGGGGATGAAGAAATAGCTAAAATGAGTATAAAATGAAAATATGGAATAACTTTTTTTTCTATCAGCCCTTCTGTCTGACTTGTACTTCATAAATTATTTTTAATCGAATTCCTGCTAAAGTTTTAACTAACAAAATCTTCCTAGAAAGAACTCTTGAAAACTAAAAATCCTTCAAGAATCAGAGGAATTAAACTATGATGATGAAATTGAAGTTGGGGTGGTTAGGGGGAGGTGGGGTGAGGTGGAGAAGAGATATTTTTAGACAAAGAGTTCTGCCACAATGTGCCCCAGAAAGTGTCCTAGAAACAAGACAGTTAATCACTCATTTGCTCTTGTCTATTCCAGTTGCTTCCATTGAAGGCAACCCTGGGCAAAATTGTGAATTAAAGCAAACAAGTTTGTCATAGCAGCCTCCCAAGTAACATTTTATTATTTGCCTTTCCTAATATCACATCACTTCTGACATAGGTAACCTAGGGCCTTAGGTTTTCATTCATTCATTACTCTTTTGTTCATCTAAAAAGTACCTAATAAATTCATTCACACTGAGGAATGAATGACTGATAATGTTTAATATTCATTATTTACATTCCTCTATGAGATATTTTCATTTTAATAAATAAAAATGCTTAAATTCAAGTCATGTCCCCACTACATATAAAATATAGCATGGTATGCAATATTATTTATGTGCTGGTTAGTTTTGCAGAGAATTTTTTTCTTTTTCAGTATTCTTTTAAGGATAGCTCTCTGAAAGGGACAAGGACAAATATAGTGGGATATGTAGGCAATGTAAAAACAAAAGATTTTAATAAAATTCAGTTTTAAATAGCCCTATACTAAGGGATGAATGTACAAGAAGCTAGGGTATTAGAGAAAAGCTTCATGTAGAATGGAGCACTTGAACTATATTTCTAAGGAAAATAGGGAGCCCAACCAACAGGTAGAAGTGAAATTTGAAAGAATTTCAGGCTTTTTTTTCTGAAGATGGGCCCTAGTCTTTTTTTTGGAGGGGGGAAATGCAATGTAATTGGGCTTAAGTGATCTGCCCAAGGTCACACAGCTAGTAAGTGTGTCAAGTGTCTGGGGCTGAATTTGAACTCAAGTTCTCTTGACTCCAGGGTCAGTGCTCTATTCACTGCACCACTTAGTTGCCCACTTTTGGGGGAAGAGGAGGGGGGAAGGCCAGGCAATTGGGGTTAAGTGACTTGCCCAAGGTCACACAGCTAGTAAGTGTCAAATGTCTGAGGCCAGATTTGAACTCAGTTCAACATCTGTGCCAATTCAAAGGCACATCTGTGCCTTTCAAATGGAGTATGGAGTATCACCAGTAAACAACAGCAAGGGAGCCAATATAGCTGGAGCTCAGAATATAAGACAAGAAAGTTAGAAATAGGCAGTTCAGGCAGTTTGTAACGAGCATTCAGTGTCCATATCCCCATATCTTACTCACTTTTTTGTGTGTTGTGTTCAGTTTATCTTTTTAACCAAAAGATAAACTTTATATTTAATCCCTTCTAAATTGAATTTTTATCTAATTTGGTCCCATCTTATAATATGACCCATTTAAGTCAATCTAAATTCTCTTGTGTCCGTCATCTGCAACTTCAATAAGCATGCTATCTGTGCTTCAGTCTAGTCATTGACAGCAGTGTTAAATGTAGCTAAGGACAAGGGTCTAGAGCAGTACCCCAGAGACCACTTAGCAGGTTTGCATCAATCCAGTAATCAGTACTCCCAGGGTTTGGTCTTTCAACTAGCACTAAATCCACCTATCTACATTGTTTACTTCTGTCCATCATAGAAATTAAGAATAATAATAACAATATGTCATTTACTATGTTCCAGATACTATGCTAAGCACTTAAGAAATATCTCGTTTGATCCTCTCAACAATGTGGGAGGTAAGTTCTACTTTTATTCTCATTTTATAGTTGAGGAAACTGAATCAAACAGAGGTTAAGTGACTTGCTCAATATCACATAAGTGGTTAATGTCTACAGCTGGATTTGAACTCAGGTCTTTCTGACTCTACACCCAGTGTTTTATTCAATTTCCCACCTAGCTACTTCCTAAAACACAAATCATGCAAAAAAAAAATGAAGATCTTTTTTGAGTTATATGCTGAAGTCTAATTATACTATATATGGTATTTCCTTTATTTACCAGTCAAGTAACCTTATAAAGGGGCAGAGCCGACAGAGCACTGGCCTTGAAATCAGGAAGACTCATCTCTGTCTATTGTGGTATAATCTATGAGCTCCAGAATGAAATCAGTTTGAGATCTTGAAAAGAAGAAAAAAGGAGAGAAGGGAAGAAAGAAAGAAAGAAAGAAAGAAAGAAAGAAAGAAAGAAAGAAAGAAAGAAAGAAAGAAAGAAAGAAAGAAAGAAAGAAAGAAAGAAAAAAAGAGAAAGAAAGAAAAAAGGAAGGAAGGAAGGAAGGAAGGAAGGAAGGAAGGAAGGAAGGAAGGAATCTAGCTAGTAAACCCCAAGTTAAATGGGCAGCTTCCAACCATCAAAATTTACTATCTTTGTTTCTCTTCCTTCCTTCTTTTCTTTCTTCCTTTCTTTTTTTTCTTTCTCTTTTCTCAAAGACCAAACCTTAAATTCATTTCACTCTGGAGCTCATAGATTGGACCACAACAGGTCTCTGCCCAAGCTCTACTTAATGGCTGTATTTTGGGCCCTCCTGCCTCACAGCAAATGTTAATAGCAACATTTTCTTTTTTGACCAGCAACCCTGAGGGTCTTCCCTTCCAAGTTTGATTTTTTTTAAATTAAAGGGGCCATCTCTTGACTCATTTCTTTAAAAGTCCTAGTCACTGAATGGGTGTTACCTCACTCAAAGATAGAACCTGAAAAGGCCTTAACCTAAAAGGGCCAGGGTCTCCCATTGCATCCTGGACCATCTCTAGTTGCCCTGATGAAGATCTGACCACCTGACTCAGATGGCTCTGGAGGAGAAAGGTGACCTTGCATAGCCCTCCCTCCCTCAAATCAAAGTCAACTGCAAGTCATGTCATCATTTACAAATACAAGCTGTGTGAAACTTGGCAAGTCACTTGACCTCATTTGCCTCAGTTTTCTTATTTGTAAAATGAACTGGAGAAGGGAATGGCAAACCACTTCAGTATCTTTGCCAAGTAATCCCCAAATGAGGTCTCAAAGAGTCAGACACAGCTGAACAATGAACCCTAAAAAAAAAAGATCCAAAGTTACTCTTGGATAATTTATTATTTTTTTTAAGGTTTACCAATACCTTTTGCTTTTATATAACATTCATTGCTAAATATACTCTCCTAGTTCTCTATCCTGAGAACTTCTCCTTGTAAGAAAGATAAAAAACAAAAGTTTATCTAAAACTAACCCTGTCCAGCAGCATATTCAACATTCCACACCCATACCATATCTGGCCAGCTCCAGCTGCCTAGGGACATTTCAGTCCATCTCCTAACCCCCCTTGTCTCATCCCCCAGTACTCCACACTTTCCAACTTTTTTCTCCTCTGTATATGTTGCTTTTCCTGTTGGTGTATAAGCTGTTTTATAGTAAGTGTTACACAGTTTGCTTGTATTTGTGCAGCCAGCACTTAGTACAATATCTTGGATATAGTAAGCACTTAATAAATGTTCTTTGATTCATTCATTCATTCAATCAATTTGTCAGTCCTTTTCCACCTCTTCAAAAAAAGTAAAAGGCATATTTTTTTCACTGCTTTTCTGGAACCAAGCTTGGCAATTATAACTGTACAACATTCACTTTGATTGTGTTTTCTGTCCATTTACATTATGGTGGAGATTGTCTTGTTTACTCTTCATCTGGTCTTGTTTACCCTTTATCGGTTTACATGAGTCTTCCCATGTTTCTCTGAATTCTTCATATTCATTTTTTTTCTGGCATGATAATGTTCCCTAAAAATAACCTACCACAATGTTTTAGCTATTTACCAATGTAAAACGTGTTCTTTTTTTTGGTATGTTATATTTTGTTTTTATAATATATTCATGTCCAAATATGTTCTTCCTCCTACCCAGAGAGCCATATAAAACATTCTGGAATTTTGCCAGGAAACGGTGGTAGACTTACCAGCCCATAATTTGAAAAATCTACCTTCTTCCTCATTTTGGAAATTGAGATATTTGGCCATCTCCTGTCACATAGCAATTCTCTTACCAGGATTCCTCAGGGATCACCAACAGCAGGTTACTAGTCATATCTACAAGTTCTCTCAGGACTATCATGTTCTAATGGCAAGGGAATTTGAAGATCTCCTCTACCCCTTAATGGGCCTAGGGAATTTGAAAAGCATCCCTGCCCTTTAATGGGCCTCACTTGGAACCCAACAAAAGAAGGTTGCTTAGGGGAGGCTTGTTTTTCAAGAAGGCCCACCTTTTGTTAATTTGTAATTAGGCAGTGGGTCATGAAGGTTGTGATGTTCTCTGACCCTGGAGAAGGCTATATGTACCTCTGAGGTGAGGTTTTTCTTTGGGACTTACTTTGCGAAGAGTTGTGTGATTTGGCCAGATGAGACTCTGGGTAGCCATTGAACCCTCCACCCCCGGATTTGTAAACCCAAATGTTGGTGCCTCTCTCTCTGGTAACTAACTAGGCATGGATGTAATGGTCAGTCAGCTAGAAGCCCTGTCTGTTGGTCTGTTGAATTGTGTAATTTTCTCTGTATTTTTTGTCTACTTGGAATTTCTGTTTGTATTTTCTGAAGTTCAGGGTGCTGACTATTTCCCCTGAATTAAGTGAATGATATCTATGAGTGATTAAAATAAGATTGTTAACCCCTTTTGAGTTGCTTTCCTTGAAAAAAGCTTGATCAAAGAATTTGTACTAGCAGCCATCCTGGGTATGTTAGGGTGCTTGCTGATATATATGTATAGTTTGATAGGACTAGATGGCTTGAACTCATTGAGGGCAGCTGAGTAATCTTTTTGTCTCCATCCTTGTCTTGGTTTGCTTGTCTTAATAGCTCTTTTCCTACTCTATCCTTCTCAATTTAGTGATCATTGCTTTTGATACAGAACACAGATGTAAAATAGAACCAAAGAAGGCATCATTAATTTTTCAGAAAATTATAGTGATCGCTTTACTTTTTTTATTCTCACATTTAATGACTCAGCAGAAGTGACAGAAAATTGTCACTTGATAAAGATTGTTACATTTTAAATCTCATTAACCTTTTCAACAGAAGGACTTATTCACTGTATCTCATCAATAATGCCAATATATCTTGCAACTTCACAAAAAGGGCATGGAAGATCAAATTTTTTTTATGTTTTTATATCACAGAAAATTTACTCCCTTAAATCAGGTGACACAAGATCTTTCTTTAAGTATTTCCCACATGCAGTAAAATAAAGTTTACATTGCTTGTGGATGGTTGTATTGCTGCATGATAAATTATTACAATCCAAATTGGATAATTTAAAATATAACAAGTGACAATCAATTCCAATGAAATAATTATATATTTGGGATGCATATGCTAGGACTTTTAAATTACATGGACTAGAGACTTCAAACAGTGTCCTGAGAAAAATATTAATCAGGGAAAGGATAGATTAAATATTCCTATAGATCTTTTGGGTGGAAATCATTTATTTATTGTTTTTGTAACTTAATAAGAGATTTCTCTTTTTTCCCTCTTTTTCTAAGGTTTCCAAAATTGCTGCCATTATTCTTCATTAGTTTCTATAGGTTTAAAGATCTTTTGGGTCACTTTTTTGCATTAATTGGAGAAAAAGATACAAGGTACTACAAACCTACTCAATGAGTTTGAGGTTTTAAACTAAGCAGCATTCCCAATGCTTCTGCAAATGTGTGTGTCAATACAGGCAGATTCACCTTAGAACTAATTAGTGCTTTTTAAAAATATTATTTTATTTTCTCTCATTATATGTCAAGATAATTTTTAGCATTCATTTTTACAAGATTTTGAGTTCCAAATTTTTCTCCCTTCCTCCCCTCCTTCCCTTTTCCTAAAATGGTTGGTAATTTCATATAGGCTATACATGTGCTATCATGTAAAACATGCTTCTAATATTATGGTTGTGAAAGAAATAGATCAAAAGGGGGAAAAACACAAAAAAGAAAAAACATAAGTAAAAAATGCAGGTCTCATTCTGTATTCAGAGTCCATCAGGTCTTCATCTGGATGTGGATAGCATTTTCTTTCTTGAGTCCTTTGGATTATTGTGTTGCTCAGAAGAGCTGAGTCATTCATAGTTGATCATCATACAATAGTGCTGATTTTGTGTATGTTTCTTGGTTGTGCCCATTTCACTTTGCATCAGATCATAAAAGTCCAGGTTTTTTCATTATTTCTTTTTTTTTTTGGAAGGCAGTTGGGGTTAAGTGACTTGCCCAAGGTCACACGGCTAGTTTTTTGTGTTAAGTGTCTGAGGCCGAATTTGAACTCAGGTACTCCTGACTCTAGGGCTGGTGCTCTATTTACTGCGCCACCTAGCTGCCCCTTCATTATTTCTTATTGTAGATTCATATACCACAGCTTGATCCCCCACAAAGCTCCACTTAATGGCTGTATTTGGTCCCTCAAGGTTCTGAGTGAATATCAATAGTAACTGTCTCTCTTTTGACCAGCAACCCAAATGGTCTTCCCCTCCCGCTTTTATTTTTTTTTAATTAAAGAGACCATCCTTTGACTCACTTCTTTAAGAGGCCTATTCACCAAGTGTTACTTTACACAAAGTGAGAACCTGAAAAAATCTTAACCTAAAAGGGCTAGGGTCTCCCATTGCATCCTGAGCCATCTCCAGTCTGTTCTGATGAATAATTTACCATTGGACCCAGATGGCTCTGGAGGAGCAAGTGAAGCTGGTGACCTTGCACAGTCCTCTCTCACTCAAATCAAAGTCAACTGCAAGTCATGTCATTATTTCCCTGATGTCATGACCCTCTTCCATAAAGGAGAAACACAACCTGTGAGTAGTCTGAGCTGCCTGAATGGAGACTCAGCCAGTTGGGTAACTCAGTTTATTCTTTTCCTGTCTTCTCCAAAGGAAGGTAAATTTTGATGGCCTGAAGTTGCCCAGTTAACTTGGGGTTTACTGGCTAGATTCCTTTCTTCCTTCCTATTTCTCTTTCTTCCTTCTCTTCTCTCCTTCCTTCCTTCCTGCCTCTTATTTTCTCTTTCTTTCTTTCTTTCTTTCTTTCTTTCTTTCTTTCTTTCTTTCTTTCTTTCTTTCTTTCTTTCTTTCTCTCTCTCTTTCTTTTTTCCTTTATCCCTCCCTCCTCCCCTCTTTCATTCTCTGTCTGTCTGTCTGTCTCTCTTTCTTTCTGTTTTCTCGAAGACCAAGCCTTAAACCCATTTCACTCCGGAGCTCACAAATTGGACCACAATAGTTCACTGCCCAAGCACCACTTCTAGGCTACATTTTGGGCCTCCTGGCTCAGAGTGAATGTCAAGAGTAACTGTTTCTCTTTTGACCAGCAACGCTAAGGGACTTCCCCTCCCAGTCTGATTTTTTTTTTTTTATTAAAAAGGTTCATCCCTTGACTTATTGCTTTAAGAGGCGTATTCACTGAATGTAAGAACCTGAAAAAGCCTTAGCCCAGTGGTTCTCAACCTTCCTAATGCTATGACCCTTTAATACAGCTCCTCATGTTGTGGTAATACCCAACCATAAAATTATTTTTGTTGCTACTTCATAACTGTAATTTTGCTACTGTTATGAATCATAACATAAGTATTTGATATGCAAGATGTATTTTCATTGTTAAAAATTGAACATACCCCACAGGTTGAGAACTGCTGTGGCTTAGCCTAAAAGGGTTAAGGTCTCTTATTGTATCCTGAGCCATCTTCAGTCCTTCTGATGAATATCTGGTCACTGGACCAGATGACTCTGGAGGACAAAGTGAAGCTGGTGACCTTGCACAGTCCTCCCTCCTTCAAATCAAAGTCAATTGCAAGTCTTGTCATCATTTCCCTGATAACGTGATCCTCTTCCAAAGTGAAGGACAAACACAACAACAATACCACAACTTATTTAGTCATTTCCCAATTGATGGGCATCCCTTCAATTTCCAATATTTTGCTACCACAATTAGGACTGCTATACATATTTTTATACTTGTAGATAATTTTCCCTTTTTTATTATCTCTTTGGGATACAGATCTAGTAGTGGTATGGCTGGATCAGAGGGTATGCTTTGGTTGCCATTTGGGCATAGTACCAAATTGTCCTCCAAAATGATTGTGTTGAGATTTGGGGTTTATGGGTGCTTAAGACCCCGAAGTACCAACATACCAGATCCTACTGAATAAACTGGACTCAAACTTTTTCTCAGTCAAAGTAAAGTGACGTCTGTTAAAGATTTCCCATAATGGGTAGACTCTTAAGGAGCCTGAGTATTTGTGATGCTTGTGTTGACAAGTGGGCCAGACTAAATCTTCTCTAGATTGAGTCTGAGCCCCTTCAATGGAAGGAAGATGGATTTTATATACAGAAAGATTGTGAGGGATTTAGGGTAGTTTAGAGCTCTGGGGTTATGGGAGGAGGGGTCCAGGGAGGATCTTGAGGAGTCGTCTGAGGAGGATCTTGCTGGGACTTAGGTGAGTAGAGGTCAGATTCCCCAGAACAAAGAGAATGGAATTTTGCTGGAATCAAGAGTGGGAAGCAACCTGAGGCAATCTGGAGGAAACAGATGAAGAAGGGCTAGGCTAGGTTAAGGGTAACAGAGATTTGGGCATAGTGATAATGGAAGGCTTATGGTCTCAGGCAAATGCCTCATCAAGCGGGAAGATTCAAGGAGAATTCAAGCAGGGTTCCAGAACCTGTACCCCATCGGTTGGATCAGTTCACAAATTCACCAACACTCCATTAATGTACCAAATTTCCCACATTCTCTCCAACATTTTTCATTTTCCTTTTTTGTCATATTAGCCAATTTGGTGGGTGTAAGGTGGTACCTCAGAGTTGTTTTAATTTGCATTTTTTCTAATCAAAAGTGAGTTAGAGCATTTCTTCACATGCTTATAGATAGCTTTGACTTCTCTGAAAACTGCCTCTTCATATCCTTTGACCATTATCAATTGGAGAATGGCTTGTATTCTTGTAAATTTGACTCCGTTCTCTACATTTTGAGATATGAGGCCTTTATCATAGATGCTTGCTGTAAAGATTGTTTCTCAGCTTTCTGTTTTCCTTCAAACCTTGGTTGCTTTAGTTTTGTTTGTACAAAACAGGTTTTTTTAAAAATTTAATATAATCAAAATGATCTATTTTGCATTTTGCTGTGCTCTCTATCTTTTATTTGGTAATGAACCTGTAACTAACTTAATTTTTCCTTAAAGAATTTGGATACTATACCACTTGATGCATATATATTTATTATTGATATTACTTCATTGTTTTTGTTACCTTTCAACAAGATAATAGTTCCCTTCCTTATCTCTTTTTTTAAAAAAATTATTTCTTTTTAGTTTTCAATATTAACTTCCATAAGCTTTTGAGTTTTAAATTTTCTCCTCCTTTCTTTCTTCACCATTCCCCAAGACAGCATAAAAACTGATATAGACTTCATATATACATTTATATTGAACATATTTTAACATTAGTCTTGTTGTAAAAAAGAATTAGAACCAATGGGAAGAACCATAAAAAAGAAGAAACAAAACAAAACAACAATAACAAAAAAGAGAGCAAATAGTATGCTTTGGCCTGCATTCAGACTCCGTAGTTCTTTCTCTGGATGTGGATAGCATTTTCTGTCGTGAGTATTTTGGAGTTGTCTTAGGTCCTTGCATTGCTGAGAAAAGCTAAGTCTATCAAAGTCAGTCATTGTACAATGTGGCTGTTACTGTGGACAATGTCTTCCTGGTTCTGCTCACTTCATTCGGCATCAATTCATATATGCCTCATCAGGCTTTTCTGAAGCCTGCCTTCTCATCATTTCTTATAGCAAAATAATATTCCATTACACTCATATACCACAACTTGTTCAGCCATTCCCCAATTGACGGGCATCCCCTCAGTTTACATTCCTGAACATCACAAAAAGTGCTGCTATAAGTATTTTTGTACATGTGGGTCCTTTTCCCATTTTTATGGTCTCTTTGGTATACAGACTTAGAAGTGGTATTGCTGGGTCAAAGGGTATGCACAGTTTTATAGTCCTTAGGGCATAGTTCCAAATTGCTCTCCAGAATGGTTGAGTCAGTTCACAACTCAACCAACAATACATCAGTGTTTTAATTTGCCCACATCTACTCCAACATTTATCATTTTCCTGTTTTGTGAAGTTAGCCAATCTGATAGGTGTGATATGGTACCTTGGAGTTGTTTTGATTTGCATTTCTCTAATCAATAGTGTTTGAGACTGTTTTTTCATTTACTATAGATAGCTTTAATTTCTTCCTCTGAAAACTGCCTGCTCATATCCTTTGACCATTTATCAATTGAAACATGACTTGTATACTTATAAATTTGACTCTGTTTTCTATATATTTTAGAAATGAGGACTTTATCAGAGACATTGGCTATAAAAATTGTTTCTCAGCTTTCTACTTCCCTTTTATTCTTGGTTGCATTGGCTTTATTTGTGCAAAAACCTTTCAATTTAATATAATCAAACATGTCGCATTTTATAATGTTCTTTATCTCTTGTTTGGTCATAAATTCTTTCCTTCTCCATAAATCTACTAGGTTAACTATTCCTTGCTCTCCTAGTTTGCTTATAGCATGAATCTTTCTATCTTAATCATGTACTCATTATGACTTTGTCTTGGTATAGGATGTAAAATGTTGGTTTATGCCTAATTTCTACCATACTATTTTCCAGTTTTTCCAGCAGTTTTTGTTAAGTAGTGAGTTCTTATTCCATAAGCAGGAGTCTTTGGATTTATCAAATACTAGATTATTATAGTCATTGACTATTGTGTCTTGTGTACCTAAACTATTCTGATCCACCACTCTTTTTCTTAGCCAGTACCAAGTAGTTTTGATGATTGCAGCTTTATAATACAGTTTGAGATCTGGTAGGGCTAGGTCACTTTCCCTTGCATTTCTTTACATTAATTCCCTTGATATTCTGAAACTTTTGTTCTCCCAGATGAATTTTGTTATTTTTTTCAAGCTTTATAAAATACTTTTTGGTAGTTTGATTAATATGGCATGGGATAAGCAAATTAATTTAGTAGAATTGTCTTTTTTATTATATTAAGTTAGCCTACCCATGAGCAACTGATATTTTTCCAATTATTTAGGTCTGACTTTATTTATGTGAAAAATATTTTGTAATTGCGTTCATATAGTTCCTGGGTTTATTTTGGCAGGTAGACTCCCAAATATTTTATAACATCTACAATAACTTTAACATAATTTCTCTTTTTATCTCTCGCTGTTAGGCTTTGTTCGTAATATATAGAAATGTTGATGATATATGTGGGTTTATTTTATATCCTGCAATTTTGATAAAATTTTTAATTATTTCAACTACTTTTTTAGTTGATTCTCTAGGATTCTTTAAGCATACCATCATATAATCTAGAAAGAGTAATAGTTTGGTTTCTTCTTTGCCTTTTCTAATCCCTTCAATTTCTCTAAAACTAACATTTGAATAACAGTGGTGATAAGTGACATATTTGTTTCACCACCTCCACTCGCCCCCACCCCAGGTATTATTGGAAATGCTTCTAACTCATGCCCATTACATATAATGCTTGCTGATGGTTTTAGATAGATGCTGCCTTTCTTTTTGTTTAGAAGTAGAAAATGTATTGATTTAATTAACATTGGAGCCAAAGTCTAGTTTCCCCTCCACTTTCACATGACCCAATGTGAGTATGCATAACTGTAAGGGGTCATTCCAGAACTGAGGAATAGATGTGTCTTCTGATGGATGTCATTGGGTCTTCTTCATCTTTAGGTCCTAGTGCTGCTCCTGTGGGCCAATCACACCTTTCCTGAGGATTATGTTTCCATATAGAGTTGTTTCTCCCATTGCAACCACAGCAAAAGATTTTTTGCTTGTTCATAAAAAGCAAACCTTTCCATCTTCCCCAGGTCTACCCTGAAACCAGCCTGAGACAGGAGGCTTTTGTAGGTTTGCCACACATCAGGTGTCTGGAGACCTTTGGCCTTGTCGCTGTCTACCAGGTCCATGACTACTACCGAATTTGGTTCATAAGTATCCAAGGGTAGCAGCTTCAAAACAGACTCCAGTAGCTATGGGATACTCAACCCATCTGCTCTGACTTCCACTGGGCCACACCGGCATATGGAGGAAGTAGGGAAATTTGCATCTGCAAGAACAATCTCTTCTCAGTGTCCCATCTTCGCCAGGGCGAAGAGCAGAAGAGCAGATCTGGGGAGAGCAGTGCGGGGATTCCCTTCAACACCACCATAGTCCCGGGTCACGCCTGACCACCTGTGGTGTGGCTGGTGCTGCCTTTCATTTTAAGGAAGACTCCGTTTATTCCTATGTGTAATGGTTTTTGATAGGCATGGGTGTTGTATTTTGTCAAAAGCTTTTTCTGCATCTATTGAGATAATCATATGATTTCTGCTACTATTGTTGATATAATCAATTATGCTGAAAGTTATCTTAATATTTAACCAGCCCTGCATTCCTGATGTAAATCCTACCTGATCAAAGTGTACTATCCTTAAGATAAGTTGCTTTAATCTCTTTGCTAATATTTTATTTAAAACTTTTGAATCTATATTTTTTTAGAGAGATTGGGCTATAATTTTCTTTCTCTTTTGACTCTTCCTAGTATCAGCACCATACTTGTACCATAAAAAAAATTTGGCAAGCCTCCTTTTTCGCCTGTTTCCCAAACAGTTTATATCATATTGGAATTAATTGTTCTTTAAATGATTGATAGAATTAACTTGTAAATCCATCTGTCCCTGAAGATTTTTTTCTTAGGGAGTTCACTGTTGTCTTGTTCAGTTCATTATTTTTTTTTCTGAAATAGGATTATTTAAGCATTTTATTTCCTCTTCTTTTAATCTGGGCAATTTATATTTTTGTAAATATTCATCCATTTCACTAAGCTTGTCAAATTTATTGGCATACAACTGGGCAAAATAGCTCCTCATTATTATTTTAATTTCTTCTTTACTGTTGGTGAATTTGCCCCTTTCATTTTTCGTACTAGTATTTTGGTTTTCTTCTTTTGTAACTCAAATTAATCAGTCATATATATTTTATTATTTTTTCATGAAACCAGCTTTTAGTTTTATTTATTAGTTCAATGGTTTTCTTAATTTTGATTTTATTAATCTTTCATTTTCAGAATTTCTAATTGGGAATTTAATTGGAGATTTTTAACTTGCACTTTTTATAGCTTTTTTAGTTGCATGCCCAATTCACTTATCTCCTCTTTCTCTATTTTATTCTATTTATATTGGAAATATAAAACTTCCCTTAAGAACCACTTTTGCTGCATCCCATAAGTCTTCATATGTTGTCTCATTATTGTCATTTTCTTGGATGAAGTTATCATTTTTATGATTTGTTGTTGGATCCACTTATTCTTTAGGATTAGATTATTTAGTTTCCAAATAATTTTTAGTCTGTCTTTCCATGGCTCTTTATTACATGTACTTTTTATTGCATCATGAACTGAACAGGATGTGTTAAATATTTCTGCTTTTCTGCATTGCATTTTGAGGTTCTTATGCCCTAATACCTGGTCAATTTTTGTGTAGGTGCCATGAACCACTGAGAAAAAGGTATATTCCTTCCTATCCCCATTCAGTTTTCTCCAGAAGTCTACAATCTCTTGCTTCTCTAAAATTCTATTCACCTCCTTAACTTCTTTCTTGTTTATTTTGAGGTTAGATTTATCTATTTCTGAGATGTAAAGGCTGAGGTCCCCCACTAGTATAGTTTTGTTGTCTATTTTTCCTCTAACTCCCTTAACTTTTCTTCTGAGACTTTGGATGCTATACCACTTGGTACATATCTATTTAATAATGATATTATTTCATTGGCTATGGTACCTTTTAGTATAATGTAGTTTCATTCCTTACCTCTATTAATTAGGTTGATTTTTTGCTTTTGTTCTGTCTGAGATCAGGATTGGTACCCCTGCCTTTTTTTAACTTCAGCTCAAGGATAATAGATTCTGCTCTAGCCCCTTACCTTTACTCTGTGTGTGTCTCTCTGCTTAAAGTGTGTTTCTCATAAACAATATATTGTAAAATTCTGTTTTTTGATCCACTCTGCTATCTGTTTCCATTTTATGGGGGAGTTCATCTCATTTACATTCAGTGTTATGATTACTTTGTATTTCCCTATGTCCTATTTTCCTCCTGTTTGTCCTCTCTCTCTTCACTCTTTCCTTCTTCAAAAATGTTTTGTTTCTGTCTGCTACCTTACCAATCTGCCCTCTCTTCTGTTGGTTCCTCCACCCTTTACTTAATCTCCCCTCCTACTTTCCTGTTGGGTAAAATAGATTTCTATATTCAACTGATTGTGTATATTTTTCCCTCCTTGAGCCAAAACTAATGAGAGTAATGTTCAAGCCATGGCCATGTTTCCTCCCATATTTCCCTCCACTGTAATAGGTTTTGTGTATCTCCTCATGTGAAATAATTTACCCCATTTTACCTCTCCCTTCTTTCTGTATCCAGTGTATTCCTTCTTCTCATCCCTTAATTATTTTTTCATGTCATTCTCTCAAATTCACTTTACATCTATACCCCCTTCTAGCTCTTTTATTAGTGGTACAATTTTTTTTTTTTGCTTTTTGGAGGGCATTTGGGGTTAAGTGACGTGCCCAAGGTCACATAGTTTTGTGTGTGTGTGTGTGTTAAGTGTCTGAGGCCAGTTTTGAACTCAGGTACTCCTGACTCCAGGGCTGGTGCTCTATTCACTGCGCCACCTAGCCACCCCTAGTGGTACAATTTTTAAGAATTACAAGTAACATCTTCCCATGTAGGGATCTAAATGGGACAGCTCCATTGAATTTCTCATGTTTTCTTTTCCCTCTTTTCCCTTTTTATGTTTCTCTTGGGTCTTGATATGGGAGATCAAATTTTTTCTTTGCTTCTGGTCTTCTCTTTATGAAAGCTTGAAATTCTTCTTTTTCATTGAATGACCATTTTTTCCTTTGAAGTATTATGTATGCATATTTTTGCTGGGTAGATGATTCTTGATTATAGTCCTAACTCCTTTTTCTTCCAGAATATCACATTTTATGACCTCTGGTTCTATAATGTTGTAGCTAAATCCAGTGTAATTCTGATTGTGTCTCTTTGATATTTAAATGATTTCATTCTGGACACTCGGCAATATTTTTTTTGTTTGATCTTATGGTTCTATAATTGAGCTATAATGTTCCTTGGGTGTTTTTTTTTTATTTTGGGATCCCTTTCCTGAGATGATCCTTGTATTCTTTCAATTCCTATTTTGCCCTCTGGTTCTGGATATTAGGATAGTTTTCCACGATAATTTCTTGAAAGATGCTGTCCAGATGTTCTATTTGGTTATGGCTTTCAGGTAATCCAATAATTATGACGTTATCTCCCCTGGATCTATTTTTTCCAGGTCAGTTTGTTTCTCTGCTGAGTTATTTTACGTTTCCTCCTATTTTTTTCACTTTTTTGAACTTGTTTGGTTGATTCTTGCTATCTCATAGTCATTAGCTTCCACTTGCCTAATTCTAACTTTTAAAGAGATTTTTTTCCCGTAAGTTAGCTTTTGTGCTTCCTTTTCCATTTGGTCAGTTCTACTTTATAAGGAATTGTTTTCTTCAGTGGATTTTTATATCTCCTTTTTCCATTTGGCCAATTCTAGTTTTTAAGCTGTTTTCTTTTCTCTAAACTATTGTCTCATTTTCCACAATTCTCTTGCATTATTTCTTTTCCCAATTTTTCTTCTACTTATATGATTTTAAGCTCCTTTTTGAGCTTTTCCTTGAGTTCTTTTTGTGCTTGAGACCACTTCCCATTTTGCTTTCAGGTTTTGCTTATATGTATTCCAGCATTGTTGTCCTCTTCTTAGTTTGTTTCTTAATCTTTCCTGTCACCATAATAACTTCCTATGGTCAGATCCTTTTTTTTTTAATTGTTGGGTTTTGGGGGGTTTTGGGGGGTTTTTTTGCTCATCTTTTTTGGCCTTTTTCCTTTCTTTTAAATTTGAGCTCTGCTCCTGGGGTAGAAGGGTCTGAAGGCCCTGATTGTTTACCTGGTGTTACACTGGTGTTGCCCTGAGGCCCCTGGGGGACCTTCATATCTGGTTCTGTGGTGAGAGGGTGCAGTGGGGGGTGGTTAAGTAGCTGGAGGCCATGGGCATCTGTTAACTTTCCTAGTGCTAAGCTGAGGTCTTAGTGCTGGTGTCCTGTGTATGCTAAGGTCTGTGAGGTGTTTTTGTATTTCATCATGTCAGCGTTGAAGCACATGGTGGTTCTTGAAGCTGGACTCTGCCCATTTCCCTGACTATGCTGAGGCATATGGAGTATCCTGGTCTTGGTGCTTGCTTGCTCCATCAGACGGGGGTTCAGGATGTCTGTCTGGTTCGCCGAAGTAAGGCTTACCACTGGCTGGCTGAGATGCTTCCTGTCCTGGACTGCATTTTCCTTATACCTGAGTGAGACAAACCTTTCTTGTTGATCTTTCAAGTTTCTTGGGCTAAAAGATTGTTTCACCCTGTCTTTTTGTTGGTTTTGCTATTCCAATGTTTGTTTTGGGGCACTATTTTATGGTTGTTTGGTGGTGAATATGGAAGAGCTTTGGTGATTTACTGCTTACTCTGCCATCTTGGCTCCCAGAAGTCTCTTATTAGTGCTTTTCAGAAGATGTCTAACAAATTGCTGAGCTAATCAAGGAAAATCAAGCTCTGGTTGATGTATGTTTTAATTAATTATATTTCTACCACTTTAAGAGAACCATCTTCAGAAGCATTTGGAATAAGTTAATCAAGGAAACTTAAGATATGTATTATATATCTGTTCTTGAATGCTAAATTATTTTATTTGCATCTCCAGATCCTTCCAAGATTAGGGGCAAGATTAAGGGGCAATAACTGAGTTGTGACTATTTAATCATAGCTTTTAAAATCATATGTCCTCCCATAAATGCTTCCCAGGGGATCCACCCAATTTGCTAGGGGATATCTTTTTTCTGGATATCTTGGCATTTTTTGGATATTCATGGCATATGTGGACTGTCCATCACTTATCATTTCCTCTTACTGTATGACCATTATATCTTTTCTTCCAGAAATACATTTTCGTTAATCTTTGTTACATATCCTCTAAAGTTCTTTGTTGATGTGTTATAATGCACCATGTGCCTATCCATTGCCCTCGCATCACTTACGTACTGTGACATTTCATAAATCTGAGAGCACCATTGCTTAAAAGATATATTTTTATTTCTAGGAGAACCTTAGAGTCTTAAAAAGACTACAGCATTTCTTAAAGAAATCCATCCCACTGTTTTTTTCCTGTCCAGATCTAGACTCAACTCATTAACCATTTGAAGTGCTTGTCCAGGATATAGTAGATGTATTTGTGGGTCAGTTTTATTGGTTTCTCATACTATTTCATATCACAGACTTGTCAACAGATATTCTTCATCTATTTGGTTTTTCCTGTATGGAGAGTCTCATCAAATTTTTGAATGAATGATTAGGAATAATAAAAAGTGTTGTTTTTTTTAAAAAAAGCTCTATAAAAACATGCAATCTATTCCTTCATTACTTAGCATGTTGCTAAGGACATAGTTCCAGTTCTTTAGCCATTGTCACATCTGGAAAACTTTCTCTTCTCTAGAAAGATGAGCCTGCTCAACAGCAGTTGGAACAGAGCTGAAGACCCTCATATCAAATCAGTTCAGTTTCTGTATTTCTCAAGATGCTTTCTGGGAATTAAGGCATGCAAAGAATAGCTTTTGTATCATCAATTATAATCCAATTCAGGGTGATGTTTTGGAGGAAGACAGGGTAAAAGTCTTCCAGGTTGGATAACTGTGAAAACTTAAGATTATCTCATTAGCATTTTTGTCCCCTTTCTTCCTGGGGAATTGTGTAAGAAAACTGACTCAGAAAAAAAAATTATTCAAGCCCAGCAAATTAATCTCTTCAATTATTCATACCACTAAGGCTTTGTCCTTCATCATTCTAATAGTGTTTTCAAAATGGAAGTTTAAAAGAGCAAGAAAACAAATTCTTTGTAGAGAAAACTATTCAAAGAATTAACTAGAGATAACAACCCCATGAATAGGTGCTGTTATTATTCTAATCTTACAAATGAGAAAATTTAAGCTGAATAAGTGGTTAAGAAACTTAGCCAGGGTCACGCAAGTAGTATCTGAGGCAGGATTTGAACTAAGGTCTCTTAGGATTCTTAGACTCTGAGTCCAATGACTCAAATAAAAAAAAAATAAATGAGTAAAACAAACAAAAATGTTTCTATCTAGTCTGAACACTGTAGTAAAAACATTCTTACCAGGTAGATATCCAGAATATATGTCTTTACTATAATTTTCCAAATTATGCATTCAATGCATTAATTAAACAAGTACAGAAAAAGGTAGGTATCAGTGATGGTATTCGCCCGAGTAACTATCTCAAAAGTTAGGGGAGACAAGCTTCATTCATATCAACGGTACAAAATAAAATTCCTAACTAAACTAGAAGTCACGTCTATTCACCTTGGGCAATATATTCTTCAGAAAATATGTCTGCTAGGCATATTCAAAAAGTAATTCTTAGTGAAAATAACTTCTCTAAGTAGTTTCTCTGAGGGACTTCTCTTTTTGATATACGTAGATAATCTTATTGTTGTTGGATGTATATTATTTAATTATAAAACTCTAGTGATAGGACTTTGGGAAATCATGCCCTAGTGCACCTGGAGCCAGATGTCATAAGCAGCAGGAGGTGGGTATAACTGATAAGTCAACCTTGAGCTTACATTCAAATCAAAGGCTGAACAATCAGTCATTTCTGACAACAAAGGAGTTTTGAGCAGGATGACAAACAGGAAAATCAAGGAATATAGAGTAGTTAAGTGTGTGTGGTGGGGTGAGGGAGCAGAGGAATATTTCCATTCTTTCTCTCATATTGTTTCAAATGACTGTTTTCAACCCTAAAGAAACTAGAGGTATTAACTAACCATAAAGATAATGAGGGATAGGGAAGAAGACTATGAAAGAATATATTGAAAGCATTTCTGGGTTTAAAAATAATACAACAGGGATAGTTAGGTGGTTCAGCAAATAGAGTACTGGCCTAGAGTCAGGAGGACCCGAGTTCAAATCCAGCCTCAGACCCTTAACATTTACTAGCCGTGTGACCTTGGGCAAGTCACTTAACCCCAATTGCCCTGCCTTCCCCCTCCAAAAAAAAGCTAATAATAATAATATGATACTAGTTTACCTGCTAGAAAGAATGATGATAGCTGATATTTATATAGAACTTTAAAGTTTGCCAAGGGAATCACATGTCATCTTATTTGAGTCTCATAACAAACTTGTGAGGCAGGTGCTTTTATTATCTTCACTTTACAGATGATAAAACTGAGGCTGAGAGGTTAAGTAACCTGCTGAGGGACACGTATCTAGTGTCTGAGACAAGATTTGAATTAAGGTCTCCCCAGATTCTTGAGCCCAATACTTCAAAAGAAAAAAAAATCAAGGGAGATAAAATATTACATGAATAATTACAGAATGTAAGTTGATAATGACCCAAGGGGAAAATTTCAAACACAGTGGGTTCAAAACAACCTGTTAGCATGCAAAAGAATATATTGCCTTTCCTTCCCAACTGATGTTTCTTTATAATTTCCTATTTCTGTCATTATGGGCACAGTCTCAAAACAGACCAATCTACAAAGAAATTTGGCACTCACAAGACAGTAATGCAAGCCAGCTTTATTGAAGGGAGATACTCATCAAGTGAAAGGCAAACAAGGAGAATGATTGAAACAGTTCACGTCCCTTAGAACCTGGGTGGAATTTGGCATCCCATTAGGCCACTGGTCCAGAGGAAATGAGACATCTTCCAAACCAGTAAAGTCTGGAGATTTTTTTCAATAGTTTTTATGTGGATCTATCCAGAGCGGGCATCAGGGCAGGGGATCTTAAGTGTCTGGACCTGGGGAATTGTGTTGATTCATGTGAGTGGGGTGCAGGTTAGATAGAAAGGGAGGAAAGACTCCTGGAGAACGGGAGGCTAATTGATATTCTCTCTCCTCACAAAGTGGGAAAAGAGGTTTTGGGCTATTATTGCTGGTCTTGCTTGATAAAGTATACTCAGTTTTTTTATTAGGGAGTTATGAGCTTCATGTAGCCAATGGGAGAGTTTTCTGTTATGTTGTCTGACACCTTCAACTAGGACAAAAATGACATCAAAATCAGCTACCACAGTGATGGTTAATTATTTAACCTGGTTGAAAGCTACAAGGTTACAAGCCAAGAATAAAGTGGAAAGAGAGTTGGCTCCGGGCTTTTTAACTGCAGATTAAATTGCTTTGTCTCAGGAAGATTCTGAAGATCACCAGACAGGATAAGGTACTGGACACTGAGGTCCTTTCTCTAGCTGAACTGCCAAACATCCAAACTCTACCTCAGAGAGTGCAATTCTGATGGGCTGACCACGTTCTTCTAATGACAAAAGTACGTTTGCCTAAAAGACTATTTTGTGGAGAACTCCCACAAGGAAAGCACTCACAAAGGGGTCAGAAGTCATACAAGCATACTCTCAAGAACTCTCGGAAGAACTTGGAATCAATTGGGAGACATGGGAGACATTGCCACAGGACCACCCAACATGGTACGCCCACATCAAAGAAGGCACCTTACTCTATGAGCAAAGCAGAATTATTGCAGCTCAAAAGCAGCATGAGATGTGATAATTTAGAGATATCTCCACTCCAAATGTCGATATTGGTGCAGACCCATGGTAGAGCCTTTTGAGCTTATAACTGGTCTAATCACTAATAGCAGAACACACTTTACCTTGACCCCAAAATAACGTAGTCATTTTGGTTCTCTTTGACAACAAAGGACAACAACCAACACCAAAGAAAGTTTACTGTTTTCCTTGCAGGCACCAATATTCTTTCAACCAGGCTTGTTAAGCTCTTAGTATCTCACTCTCATCCCACCTCAAGGCCAGTGAGTTACCAAATGTTGACATGTAGTTGTTGATGACACCTACTTACTTCTTGGGCAGCTCGGTGGCACTTCTGAATAGAGCACTGGCCCTAAATTCAGGAAGATTTATCTTCCTGAGTTCAAAGCCAGTCTGAGACACTTACTAGTTATATGACCCTGGGTAAGTCCCAGATTTATAAAATGGAGGTTGTTTTGAAGATGTTAATTGTTTTGCAAGTCTTAAAGCTACATAAATTTGAGGTTTTTTTTTCTTTCTGGACACAAAGAATTGTGTGGACAAAGACATAGAGGAAGATATTAACTTCTCTTACTAGAAATTACTTTGTTCTTAAATAGATTAAGGTATGGAACGCTACTCCCATCCCAACCAATATAAATTATCTTTCTTTAAATCTTAACATATCAGTCATACACTAGCCCTACATATTTTATCCCTATATTCCTATCTCAATTCATATAATTTTTCTTTTTTGGATTCCTTAATGGCGGTTAAGTCCATGAACCTTATATTACCTTTGTGTAATAATCAGACCTCTGAGGAAGACTTTGTACATTAGTATATTACTTCATTTTCTGAGGCTGAAGTAAGCATTACTTTGCTATTAGCAGAGTACTCTTAAATACTTCTGAGGTTTTCCATTACACCATTATCTCTTATTCATTTATCTTAAACTATGATCACATTTTAAAAATTAGTTTTACTCTACCTTCCTATACATTAAAATTGATACTGTTACAGCTGGAAAACATTGAATTAACAAGTGTCTGCTTATCAAGTTACCTTCAAAGTGGGATTTATCCATTTTGTTCTCTCTTTTTTGATGTCTAATGTTTCTGAGTTAGGGACACATGCTTAACTTCCTTCCTCTAAAAAGATATAACAAATATTCCAAATGAAAACAGATACTACATTTAGCACCGTTTAAAATGCACTGCACTAGCCATCTCCTCTCTTCTTAGACATCTTATCTCCACTTATCTTAGAGGTAATCTAGTAAAAGCATCAGATCTAAAATTCCCCCACCTTGCGGCCACTTGAAACACCTACAGATGCGTTGCCTGACTGTTTTGGCACCCTATGCTCCCAAACCAAAGGTGTCTGGCTAAGGCATAACTTTGCCTTAGAGATCTCTTCTAGGGTTGTAGAGGGAAGTAGGGGAATCAGAGTTTACCCTCCAAGGAACTAAGAGAACAGAAGACTTCTGTGCGACGTGAAATAAATGTGGAGAAAAAAATGAATGTGGAGAAGAGGGTCAGACAAAAGGCAAAACTGCACTTTCTGTCCAGGAGGGCCAGCTGTTAAGGTTTCAATAACTTAGGCAGATTCCGACGGGGGGTGGGGGTGGTGGTGGCTGGGGGAGGTATAAGACTGCGCAGACAAATGGAAATTCTCTGCATTATCAGACTCAGACTCTTTGCCGTTCTTATCTAGGTTCCCGCCACACCTCAGCTGTCTGGTGAATATCTACCCAAACAAACTTAGGCCACCAGCCACTAAAGAACTTAGCTGGGTGTTGTCCCCAACTTTTTGTACTCTTCCCAGATAAAGCAGAATATTTTCCCCTGGGTACTTCCCCGGAAGACTACGCGTTAGGAGAGGGCGTTAGTGACTTTCAATTTTTTTCAATTTCTTCTGGGTTTGCACTTTAGGAGCTGGTGCGCTTGAGGGGTGGTGATTTACCTGTGCTCAAAGATTTCTCTAATTTCCCTTCCTTTTCCTGGGGTGGGGGACGCTACTGCCTTTTTGAGTATCTTTAGTGGGGAGAGAAAGAAGGCAGTTTCGGAGCCAACAGAAAGAGGAACAAAGGAATCAAGTGGTGCTACTAGAAGACATGCTCTGCTCTCTCCCCCTTCGTCCCTTCACTCCCACCCCTCCACGCACTCAGCCTCCCCCTTCTCAGTCTTTCGGGAGCACCGGCACATAAATGTACACCACAAATACTCAGATAAACACGTGTGAGTACACTCAACACACACACGACACCCGGAGCGCGTGCACATGTCCAACCTTCTGTATGTAAACACACATTTCTAGTTACCCGTGTGTTAATATTCATATTTATCTCTTGCGCCTTTGTACTGAGCTCTCTCTCTCTCTCTCTCTCTCTCTCTCTCTCTCACACACACACACACACACACACACACACACACACACACACACACGCACACACGCACGCACACACACACCACCCCCTTAGTGAGAGGCACCACTTAGAAAGCTGAAAGCTTGAAAGCAAAAGCCAAGTCTAGGCTGTGCACTTTCAGAAGTGGGTACAAGGGGAAAGGGAGGGGAGCACTGGTGTGCTGAGCGCGCTCGGCTTTGTCCTGTAACCTTCTCTAGCTTTCCAGGAGCCTAGCTACTATTAGGTGACACCAGAGGAAGGGACCTGGCTGGGCAGGTCGGAGGTGGGAGGTGGGGGAAGGGCAGAGGAGTGCAGAGAGAGGACCAAGCAGCGAGCGTTAGCCTCGGAGGGGCAGGCGCCCCAGTGAGCAGAACTGGGAAGCCTGCGGCTCCTAGCCTAAGTGGTGGCCGCGATCCTAAGTACTGGAGCTGGTACCCCGGAGCCCGCCTCTTTTTCATAGGGGCTTGGGTCGTCCGCTAGTCTCTCTGGCAGCCCCGCGCCGGCGCTGACGCTGCAGCTGCTGCTGAGCTTCCCAGAACAATGAGGCCGGTAGCGCGGGAGGCGCGGAGCTAAGCGCAGCCCCCTCCCCGCCTCCCTCGGCACACTCCCTCCCCTCATTCCCTGAGCGAGTGATGACTAGCGCTAGCGGCCGGAGCACCTAGCAGTGGCAGCGGCGCCCGTGGCAGAGGCGGCGGCCAAGCAGCGGTCCAGGAGAACGGAGAACCGCGGAGGGGACAGAACTAGCCGGAGCAGGAACGGCGGCCACCTCGCAGGCTGCAGCCCCGGCAGCCTCAGCATGTCTGCCCCACGGCAGCCACCGCGAATCTCGCTTTCGCCCAGGCAAACATCCTCCCTGCATCAAAGGCGGCCCCAGAAGCAGCCAAAGCAGAAGCGGCAGCTCCCCATCTCCCCCGTTCTTTAACGCCCCGAGGGAGCCCTGCTCCTGCTCCCGTTCCCGCTCCTGCTCTTAGGTAATCCTTGAGCTTAGCCTGATGACCCAGCACCCAACCCTACTCTCCAGGTTAGCATCGGGTTTACTGAAGTGAGACAAGGAAGCATTGCAGGCAGTGTTCGGGGCAGCGGGATGGAAGGGCTGGTTCTATCAGCTGGGAAAGAGTCGAATCTCCTTAACCATGTGTTTGCTCTCCAGTTTGCATCCAGCTCCTGACATTGCATCGATAGTATACCTATCTAGACATTCTCCTTTACAGCGTGACTCGCGTGTGTGTGTGTGTGTGTGTGTGTGTGTGTGTGTGTCCGTCCTCGTGTGCGCGCACCCGTGGAACTGCTGGGGAATAAAAATGTGGCACACTCTTCCTACTCCAGCCTTCCTCAGCTGGAGCGCCGAGGTATCCAGAGTATTTTGAAGAGGCGTTTGAGAGAGGCTTGGTTAAGGAGGGGAAGTGGCAGGGGCGCGGAGGCGGGCGATGTCTTTCTTCTTGGTACAAGAGTGCCGGTGTGCGGTGAGGATACAGCGCTGAGCTACAGCGGGAGAAAGAAAGCCTTGTATGTTCCGAATTCTTAGAACGAGTGCTGTGTGTGTGTGTGTGTATGTATGTATGTGTGTATCGATGAGGGACGTGAAACTTGGTTCAACACGACAGGGTTGCATCTTGAAAACTATGAAAAAGGAAGCTTTTCCTTTTTTTTTTTTTTTAACCTTTGGTTTTTTAGAGAAACGGTTGCTCTTGATTGTCCTTTCCTCGACTTTTTCTAGTGGCCCGAGACATCAATCAATTCGGGTTTTAAATGCACCCTGATTATTTTCCAGTTCTCTCCACCTCCAGTGTTGCCAGGTAGAAACACCTCCAGATCTGCCCGGGCGTTAATTCTCCTGCAGTGGCACAAACAACGCTACTTTTTGTGGAAAGGTTTCCCACCTTTTACAACGCTGGTATTTCGATGCCTTTTAAACTCTCTAGAGTGTTGAATGTACTTTATAATGTGGTATATATGTATGTAGCTTGGTCTGAGGACTGCAGAAGGACTTAGCGAAGCTAAAATTGTGTTTTCAGTAGGACTTGTCTGCTAAAGAGAGTTGAATAGATGTTTAGAAAAGCTATGCTTTCCAGGAATTTAAATGAGACTTTTTGTGATTGCTTTCCAAGTCTTTCCTACTAGTACCATATTTGTTTTGTCAGGTTGAACTTTCAAAGCTTTTTTATGTTGTGTGGATCACTTCTTTTCTTCTTCAGGAAAACCAATATTTGGCTAGATTTTATTTAACTTATCTTTACCGGACAACACTGATGGTTTGTTCTGGAGTAATATACATGTTGTCAGGATCTTTATCTTTTCTGTAATTAAAGCGCTGGTCAAAGTGAAAAATTATCCGTTTAAGATTATCTGTCTAAAGCAAGGAGTTTATATGAGGGTGCAAAGTTTGATAAGCTAATTTAGGACCTTTGTGTTTTATCTAAAGTAATGAGTGAGCACCTACTTTGTACAAGGTACAATTTAATCACATTTTGCACATTTAAGCAAACTAGATGCTTGAGGTTACTCAATATTTTACTTCAAATTGCGAAACTATGTGGTTCATGGAGGAAACAGTAATATAAATTTGTCTAGTCAAAAGCAAACTTATCAGTTTGAGGGCTATAAATCAAAAGATCACCCTGCTATTAGAAATTTGGTGTTAAGGTTTCTTTTAAATGGAATATGTGTCTGGATTTAAGCCTATGTATGTTGTGTAAAACTCCAAAAGGACTTTTTTCCCAATCCTGAATGAGACTCTTGGCCAGTATTTTCACGATCCTGTATGGATATCTTAGTAGTGTCCCTTAGAGTCACATTGGGAAATAGAGATGGTAGATGAATAGTGGCTGAAATGCAAAGAAAAGCCTAAAAGACTTTTTTGGGGGGCTATTGTAATTATAACTAATTCGGGCTTTATCTTGGGAAGGAAGAAATAAATTATAGGTATAAGAAAAGGTTGAAGATGCAGAACTCTTGGAGGCTTTGTGTGGAAGAGTAACTTTTTTTGTGCTAAAACACTCTAATAGGCAAATCTCGGATACTTTCCAAATATTTTGTGATGAGACAAAGTTTTTAATATTTCACAGGTCTTTGGTTCTGTTTTCCTACTCTTTATCACTCAATACTAAAACAATTTGAGTTACATCTGAGGATCTTGAAATGATACAAGTCCAATTTGTGTCCCATAATTTAAAAAAGGATGTTATGTCCCTTGGACAGAAGCTAGAGGCGCTCAAAAATCAGTCAACTTTGAAAACCTAGGTGTTATGAAGTAAGACTAAAGGAGCCATGATTATTTAAACTCGAGAAGAGACAGGTGGGAAGGTGATTTAATACTGTTCCCCCAGTGTTATTAAGAATATGGTGACCATTTCTGCTGAGCACAGGTGGAAAGGAAAAAGGATTTGGGCTGTATGGAGAATATGACAAAAAAAATTTCTGCAATGGGTTGTTGAGTACAGCCAAAGACTTCTATTACATTCAAGAAACATTAAATGCTTTCTGCATACTAGGTACAGTGTTAAACCTTTGGTGAAGAAAATGTATTTATTTTCCAAATTTTGTTTTTATAAAAGAGAATTTTATTATCTATAATTATAGAAAGTAACATGAAGTAGACTGAGTTCATACTAATGAGTAGACACAGGTCTTTGAGATCTGCTTTAATGAATAAAAAAGAATGGATGATTTTTTAATTAGTCGTTTAACTTTATGTAAAACACCAATTTTCTCTCCTAAGTAGGCTGATATAAACAGAAATCTTATACACACAAGTCTATTCCCAACTAAGTGCTACTCTCATCTCAGTTCGTTAATTGGTCCCATAACACCAATGGATTTGTCACAGAATTACAGCAATGTTGTAAATGGTCAGTGAGTAATAATAATACTAGCTCACATTTATAAGGACCTTTAAGGTTTGCAAAGTGTTTTACATACATTATTTTATTTGAACTTCACAATAACCCTGTAAATTAGGTGCCATGATTCCCTCCATTTTACAGATAAAGAACCCGAGGATCATACATCCAAGTCTCTGATTCCATATACAAAAGAGTATGTGTTATGGGGAGGGGAGATTTGCAATTTTACTGTGGAATTTCTTAGCATTGAGGATACCACTGTAAACCACTTTTGTCTGGGCAGTTGTGTGTAGAGTAGGTATGTTTGTTGAACAAAAACAAATAATAACATATTTAAATACATAGCTGTAACTAGCTACAATCAGACAGAAGGAAAAAGCTAGGGGAGGGAGGAGGGAAGTGTTATGGATTGACTCAATAGTCACAGGGGGCAATTCAAAGAACTAGTACCTTCAGGCATTCTGAGAAGATAGTAAACTCTCCTCCTACTGCTCCCTGTCAAACTAGGGCACAGTTCACTTTGGTCTCTTTTATTTGTGGTTCTGTTTAGGTAGAATTTTGAAGCTTACAGAATGCTTTTTCTCAAAATAATACTCTGGGGTGGAATGTGCAGGTATTATTCCCCATCTTACAGAGGGGGAAACTGAGACCGAGAGAGGCAAAGTGTTGTATCCTAATTACATAGCTAGTATCAGATCCTGTTCCAAATACTTTTACAAGTCATTGTTCTTCCTCTGGCCTCACTTCCTTCCTTCTGTTACAAATATTTACTCTTTAACATTACTCAATTTACACCACTGGTGAGTAATCAGATTATAAGCTCATAGATTTGGAGCTGGAAGGGACTTTAAAGGCCATAGAGTCCACCCTTCTTGTTTTATAGATGAGGAAATAGGTTCTGTGGTTAAATGATTTGCCTCTTCTGCTATTCATCTCTTTCCCAACCCTGGATTAGCCCTAACCATCTTCCTCTACTCTTTGCTTCAGTGGAATCCAGTAACGCTGGAGTAAATCACACAACTGTACTGACTGGATTCCCCATTAAAAAAAAAAAATTCTCAGTTGGGACTCAACTGCCTCATGCTGATCCTTTTGCACTTCCCTGGTGGTCAATTCTGTTGAACTCCCCATTGCAGTTTTTCTGAACTTTTCCTCTCCTCTCATCCTTTCTCCTCTCTTTTTCTCTCCTCTACTATTCTCTTCCATTCTTTTTCTTTCTTTTCTCTTCCCTTTTCTCAACTCACTATCACATCCCTCTCGCTTTGAGAAGACATTGCCTTATATTTTATTTTTTGATGCAATTAGGGTTAAATGACTTGTCTAGGGTCATGCAGCCAGTATCTGAGGCCTGATTTGAACTCAGGTCCATAAGTCTCCAGAGCTGATGCTCAAATCATTGTGCCACCGGCTGCCCCTGCCTCATGCTGTATCGGAAAATCTAAAACCCTGCAACTTGAAGTATTTCATTCAACTCTTCAATTCCGTGACTTAAGTTATCTTAGAATTTTCTTTTTTCTCTTCAGTCTCTGATGTTGTCCTTCTCCGCGACAATGCTAGACCCTCTACTTGTACCCTACATTCTATCTCACGTCCCTGCTCCAGGAGATATCCCTTCCACTATCAGTTCTTTTTCCATAATGTTTAACCTCTTTGCCTAACTGCCTTTTTCTTTGCTACCTACAAATACTCCTAGCTCTCCCCATTGTTAAAAAAATCTTTCTTTCAGTAGTTATACTATCTCTCCCCAGTGGTTCTCAACCCTCCTAATACTGAGGCCCTTTAATACTCTTATGTGGGCGGACCTGCCTGGAGAAGGATAGAGGAGTGGTGTCTCGGTTCCCAAGACCATTGGAAATGTGTGTTTTCCTAGGCTACCCCTGTAATCCCTGTGAAAGGGTCGTTGGACCCCCAGGTTGAGAACTGCTGCTCTACACCTTTTCACAGTCAGTTTTGTTTTGTTTTAGAAAAATTCTTACACTCATTTGTCTCTACTTTCACTCTTTCTCTTTTTGGTGATCTCTGGTGGAAACAGTTACTGCTTAGAATACTTTCAAGTTTGACTTTCAAGTTTATGTCTTGAGTCCACCCCTCTAATCTGGGCTCCCATCATGTCTTTTGAAATCTCCACTTGATTAACGGTCCCATTAATGTCCCAAATGGCATGTCAAAGGCAACATGTCTAAAGCAGAACACATTGTCTCTCCCTCAAAACTCACATGTCCTAACTTTCCTTTTTATTGGTCAAAGGTGCCACCCTATTTTAGTCACCCAGATCTGCAACCACAAAGGCTTTCTTTACCTTTTATTCTTTGCTACTTCCCTTCCCAATTGTTGAATCTTCAGATTTAACCACCCGCGCAATGTTCTAACTTGTGTACTTCTGTCTGCTCATACTATACAACCACTCCGCCTCCTCCTCTTCCTCCTCCTTCTTCTACTCCTCTTCCTCCTCCTCCTTTGTCCTCCTCCTCTTCCTCCTCCTCCTCTTCCTCCTCTTCCTCTTCCTCCTTCTCTTCTTCCTTCTCTTCCTCTTCCTCCTCTTCCTCTTCCTCCTTCTCCTCTTCCTTCTCCTCTCCTTCCTCCTCCTCCTCTTCCTCCTCTTCCTCCTTCTCCTCCTCTTCCTCTTCCTTTTCCTCCTTCTCTTCCTCTTCCTCCTCCTCCTAATCTAAGCCCTTATCACCTCTTACCTGGACTGTTTGAAATTGCTGCCTGAATGACTTCCATTTTCCGTTCATCCTCCCACAGTAGCCAAATCAATGAATATATATACCACAGGTATGATGACTATCATATATATAATCCTCTTAAGAAGATTTAGTGACTCTCTTGTTTTCTTAGGATAAGATACAAAATTCTGTTTGTCATTCAAAACCTTCACAATATAAATCTACCCTGTCTTTCTAGGCTCATTATATATTACTCTTCTTGTCACTGTTAATGCACCAGATGATCTGATCAGCTTGTTGTTTTTAAATGATCATTCTGTCTCTCACCTCTGTGCCTTTGTTCAGGCTGTGCCTCTAGAATGCTCTACTTTCCTTTTTCACCTTCACCTCATGGATAAAGTTCTCAGTTCCCTTCAGGTCAGGGCTTAAAAGGACTTACTTGATTCCCAAGTTGTCCGTGGCACCAGCCCAACACTTCATAAGTATTTTATCCATGTGCTGTATGTACTTCTGTGTGAACATGTTGTGTCTCACCTGTGGAATGTAAAGCCCTTGAAGACAACAGAGATGGTTTCATTTTTGTCTTTATTATTATTGTTCCATCATTGAGCAGAGTACCTGTGGCATATTGTAGATGTAATAGCTAAGATAGCACTTTTAGGTTTGCACAACATTTTCCATACAGTATTTTATCTAATTCTCATATCTACTCCGTGAATTAGGTGTGAATTGTTCCCATTTCATAGGTAAGGCCCTTAAGACTGAGACAGGTTACTGATTTGCTCGGGGCCATAGAGCTAGGATTTAAGACAGAATTTAAACAGATATTTCAGACTGTAAGCCCAGCACTGAGCTTTCTCATTGACTTATTGATCGATTTGAATTATGTATTTTTTTCCAAAAGTGTAGGAAGATTAATATTATTCTAGGATTTTTTGATACAAGAATTGCCTCTGCCTCTAACCAACTGGAATTGATATTCTAGCATATCTCATACATTGAGGTCTTTCCTAAAATGACTACATAGGAAGCAGTAACATCATTTCCAGGATTATGCAACTCTTCTTTTAGCAAATAAACAAATGAAGCACATCGGCACCAAAAACTTTGAAACATTTGTCCTCAGGGAGACTCTTAATTAATTCACAGATTTGGGGCCTCATTAAAATTCTTAATACTTTAGAGTAAAAATATCTTATGCATGATAATAAGAAGATTTTTTTAAAAATCCAGCTCTGCTTTGAGAGTGTGACTGTGCTAGAAAGGATAGTTTCTTATTTTTATCTATTATAAGCACTTACAGTTTGAGCTGGTTAAATTAAATTGGAAGACAGTAAATTTATGTAGACATCCTGAGGACACTGCTTAGGAGGTAAGCTTTTAAATGGAGAGGTGTCTTCACTTAGAAAGAGGTGAGAAATGGCCTTCAGGACAAAAAAACCCCCCAAAATCTGAATCAAAAAATGGCATCAAGACAGGTTCTCTTAGAGTATGATATAGAACATGGGAGTTTGTACTATTTTTCAGTGAGAAAAGTGCAAAAATATACTTCTGTAGTGTTAAAATTGGACAGAATTTTAGAGATCATCTAGTTTAAGCCTGTTATTGAATAAATGGAAACTCAAAGAGTCCAAGCTGGCACAGAGAGTTGGGTCGAGTGTACTGGTGAACAAGAGTACTAGGAATAACAAAAAGAGCTTTTTGAAAAGAGAAAAAGGCTATATGGAGTATGAGGAAAATCAAAGGAGTTACAGGACCCGCTGCTGGGGATGTGGTATCATGATAAGTGGTGATAGAAAGAAGGAAAACTCTTTTTAATTCTAATTCTGTTTCTGTTTTCTCTCATAAGGAGAATGATGTTTGGTCTAAGGACAGAACAAAGCTTTTTAAGAGGAAGTTGAAATGAGTTAGGAAGTAGCTGTAAGCACTTAGTGAGTGCAAGTCACCCAGTCAAGACAAACAGGAATCTAGGTTATTGAAAGAACTAGAATATTCTTTACTAGAACTAGAATGTTCTACTGTTAAAAGCCGGGGAGTTTTGAAAAGTAATAGACAGAAGAGATGTCTGCACAGCTGGAAGGGGGAAGATTTTGTCTCCATTAAAGGCATCTGGTAGTGAACAGATAGAGTGCAGGACCTGGTGTAAGGAAGACTTGAGTTCAGATTTGTCCTCAGATACAACTAGCTGTGTGACCTTGGGCAAGTCACTTAACTTCTGCTTGCCTCAGTTTCCTCACCTGTAAAACAGGGGTGATAATAGCACCTACACCTCAGCATTGTTGTGAGGCTCAAATGAGATAATCTTTGTGGGGAAAAAAAAGCATTTAGCTGAGTGCCTGGCTCATAACAGGTGACATATAAATGCTTGTTCTCTTTGTTTTCCTTCCCTTCCCCCAATTATTAAAAAAGTGAAAAAGGTTGGTGAGTTCTATAGTGTAGACTATAGGTCAGTGGACTCCTAGCCGTGGCAAAATTCTAGAATTAATTTTTAAAGGGATGGTTTATGGGCATTTAGAAAAGACCAGTGGCCATTACTGGCCAGATCGGCTTCAACATTAACAGGTCATAAAAGACTAGCATCATTTTAAAAAAAGCAGAATAACTAGATTGTGGATGAGAGAAATGCAGTAGATATTACATATCTAATTTTAGGTAAACTTTTATCAAAATGCCATATAGTACTTTGTAGACAAAACTTTTTGTAAACTAGGTGTTGATATCTTTAGGTAGATTTAGGGCTGTTTGAATGATTACTAAAATGTTAGTAAACTTTTTTTTTTAAATCAGTGACTTTGATTAATGCTTCTTAAACTGTGAGTCCCGACCCCATATGGAGTTGGGACCCACAATTTAAGAAGTGCTGAAGGGGTCATGAGTGGAAAAAGTTTAAGAAGCCTCAACTTAGATCAGGGGTTCTCAACCTTCCTAATGCCATGACCCTTTAATACAGTTCCTCATGTTGTGGTGAGCCCCAACCATAAAATTATTTTCGTTGCTACTTCATAACCATAGTTTTGCTACTGTTATGAATCTATCTGATATGCAGGATGTATTTTCATTGTTACAAATTGAATATAACCTACAGGTTGAGAACCTCTGACTTAGATGATAGCATATAAATGACTTTCTTAATTAAATCTACTGAAAAGTAGAAGCTGAGAAGGACAGGTAACATGTTGGAAAACCTAGTTAGCATCCAGAATGATCTCTAGGCTCAAAGACTGGACCACATCTAATAATATGAAGCTTAATAAGAATTTTTTTAAAACATTAAACAGTTGGATTTTAAAAAATCACAAATATAAAATATAGGAGTTATAGATAATCTCTAAATAAAAGATGTGGAGATTTTAATGAGCCTCCACCTTGAAATTTATTATCAATGTCACATGGAAAAGCCATAAAAGTTCATGCTTTTCTTGGCTACATTTGAGAGGCTCAGTATTTAGGAAAAGGAAGGTTACAAACTGCCCCACTGTACTTGGCCCTGGCAAGACTATATCTACAGTATTGTGTCCTTTTCAGAAGAGAAATTGATGTGGAGAGTCACCAACATGATGAAGGAAGTGGAGACCAGGCAGTACAAGACCTCATTAAAAGGTATTTAGAGATATTTATCCTCAAGAAGAAAAGACTTGGTGAGGGTAGGGAAGGCATGATTCCTTGTCTTCAAACATTTGAAAGGCTGTTATATGACAGAGAGATTAAGGAGATTCTTTTTGCTCCTATTAAGTACAAACTAGAAACAAAAGAAAAATAAATGGGAATTGAAGAGGGCTGTATTTATGTTTGATCTAAGAAAATACTTCTTAACTACTAGAGCTGCTTTTCAAGTGGTACTGTCTTTCACACTGGAGGGTTTCAAGTAGAGGATTCTTTGGATTAGGTACTCTTAACGTTTTCAGTGTCTTAGGTCTTTTTGTAAGACTGGTGAAACCTATGACCCCTTCGTAGAATAATGTTTTCAAATGCATAAAATAAAAAAAATTATGTATTACTAAGGAAACTAATTATATTGAAATAGTTATCAAAAATTAAAACAAATTTCACGTTTGGTTGCCCCAAGGTAAGAAACCCTGATCTAAACGAATACTTGTTGGGGAAGTTGTCAAAAATAGGTTAGTAAATGAAATTCTATCTGCACAAAGTATTTCATAATCCTCTGCTGACATTTATTTACTATAGCCTATTTTTGATACCTCTTTTTGGATCTCTGAGTGGAGAGGTCAAGGACTAAATCAGCAGATGAGCCACATTGTCTTCCCATTGCTTCAAAATATTATAGAATATTTGTCATTCTTGAGTGACTTGCTGTCTAATGAATGAAGAGAAGCTTTTATTCTCTGTAAAAATAGGCACTATGACTCCATTAATGTGAATGCTTCAATTAGGTAAAACTCTCTTAGGATCTCAGATTTTTTTCTCCTTAGCCCACTTCCCTACATCATTCATCTGTGTGATTTTGAATACTTTGAGTATTGGAATATGGGCTGAGTATTGGACTAAAGACTGGAAAATAGCTGCGGTATATGTTTTATTTACTGAAATGATATTCTTGGACTCCCATTTCCCTTGTTCTGTTCACTCCTGCTTGACACAAACTTCTCAAGCTAATCTGAGAGTCCTTGGTTGCTCCCAAATTAACCTGAAACAGATAAACCAGTCAAAATGTACTTTTGTTCTCGAGGAGAATTATGCGTTAAGGGGAAGGAACATGAATAATATTAAATACAAATGATGTGTTGATTGTCCAGTAAAGACATTTTGTTGCTGTTTAGGCATTTCGGTCATATACAATTGTGTGGGTTTTTTTAAAATCTCATTTGGGGTTTTTCTGGTAAAGATAATTGAGTGGTTTACCATTTCTTTCTCCAGCTCACTGAAGAAACTGAGGCAAATAGGGTTAAATGACTTGCCCACAGTCACACAGTTAGGAAGTGTCTGAGGCCAGATTTGAACTTAGGAAGATGAGCCTTCCTGACTCCAAGGCCCAGCGCTCTACCTACCGGTGACAATACAACGTGTTTTAACCAGACATCATCCCAGCATTTGTCAAATACTCTCCTTTCACTTCATTACTTTAAAAGTTAAAAAAAGGTCTGAAATATCATTATCTATGAATTATTTCACTAGCCTTCAGCAGAAAATACAACTATTACGGCAATCAAAAGACACATCATATTGCTTTATCTCCTCAGGTCCCTTCTTCTCCCTAACACGATTTCTTTTGATCCCCTGATATCTTTTTTAGAAGTCATAGTGGATAAAATATCGGGCTTGGAATCAGGAAAGAAAAGAGTTTTAATACTGACTTAGATACTTATTATGTGTGACAATATCGAGGGTCACATGTGACATTCTGTCTGCCTCAGTTTCCTCACGGGTAAAGTGGAAATGAAAAAACCTGGTTCACAGGTTTTTTGTGATGAAAAAGTGAGACAAACCATATGCAAAGTTTTGTGTACATTAAGGAGCCTACAGAAATGATCATCTTTATCATCATTATCGTTCCCCTACAATCCATTGACTGCTCTATACCTGCCCAGCAGATTTAAGATTGGAAGATTATCACAGTTCTGCTCCCTGAACTAGATCACATACTGCCTAAGGCAGTGGTTCTTAACCTTCAGAATGCAGCTACCCTTTAATACTCGTATGTGGGCCTATCTGCATGTGGGCAGACCCACCTGGGGACAGACAGAGGAGCGGTGTCTCCGTTCCTGAGACTATCAGAAATACGTGTTTTCTGATGGTCTTAGGCGACCCCTGTAACCGCTATGAAAGGATCGTTCGACCCCCAAAGGGGTCGCGACACACAGGTTGAGGACTGCTGACTAAGGGCAGGACCTTTGATTTTTCACCTTATTGGGGAGAGGATGTTGTGACAAAGAAATACTAAGGTAAATGTCAGTTTGAAAGCATGAGTTTCTAGTCCCACCTCTCACTCTGATTGTATGAACCCACTTAATTTCCCTAGGCCTCAGTTTACTGCAGAATAACAGGGTTGCACTAAATGATCTCTAAGGTTTTTTCTAGTCCTATAATTTTGTGAATTGATAATTACATTTTGACAGAGTACATAAAGGGTAATTACGCTAACTAAAGAACTACTAACATTTGAGTAATATTGGGCCAAATCCTTTATAACCCTGACAGAAATTCTTCATCCAAACTCTTCAGAAACTAAGGGATAGATGAAGTAAATAGCTACTCTGCTGTAAGGAGTTTGAGGGTGAGGAAATATGTTTTATTCATCTTTGCATCCCTCTTCAGCACCTCAAACAAAGTTTGGCATATTGTGGGTGCTCCATAAACATTTTAGGTAATTCATTCAACAAGTGTTTATTAAGGTCATACTATATGCTGGGCCATGGGAATAAAAAGACAGAAATAAAATCAGTCCCTGACCTCAAGGAGAACTATTATCTTCCTGAAAGAAACTACTTGTACACAAATAACTAAATGCAAAATGTATCTAAAATACAATTTAAAATATACAGGTGGCAGAGGTCTTATCTAAGATCAGAGATTTAGAATGAGAAGGGTCTTTGAGCTCACCAGTTCCACCTCTCTTTTATTTCAGATGAAGAAACGGAGGACCTGAAGGTTAAATGCCTTTCCCCAGGTTAGGTGAATAGACGATGGTACATACAGGGTGATGCTCCAGGGATCTGCCATCAGTCCCTATGTTCGAAGGAAGTGAGAGCATGTGAGATTGGGAGGGTGGAATCATCATAAAAGTCATACTTCCTTATTGGTTTTTTGTTTGCAAAGTGCTTTCTTTTAAAATAATCCTCTGATGTGGGTGCTGAAAGTTTATTGTTTCAATTAGGCAGACATGTAATGGACTAACAGAGGTTTAGCAATTTGCCTCACTGACTTGAGCTCATGGCAGAGCAAGTTCCAGGCTCTCTCCATTATACCAGAGCTACCTCTCAGTAGTAAACCAAATAACTAGAACTTGAAAGCAGTTTGTGAACTAAATGGTGTTCAAGTAATCACAACTAGCCTATATTACAGGACAATATAGGAACAAGAACTCAGAAAATAAAATATCCAAGTGAAAATTTAAGGAAAAATTCAGAGTATATTGTGTGTGACAAAACCCATGAACCAAGTTTTTCATTTCCATTTTACAGATGAGGAAACTGAGACAGACAGATTGTCATATATGTGACCCTCTGTGTTGTCACACACAATAATAATATTCCTGATGGTCTGAGCTACGGGACTGGTGAAGAGCCTAGTTAGCTGCTGGAATTGTTTTCCCTTGGGGCATTTAGAACTATATTGGAAAAAAGCACTCGAAAATGTGCTATAAAGGAAAAATCCTATAATGCCATGATTACCAAAGGCCCTGCTTTCAGAAGTTTATAATTCACACACTGGGCTGCTAAAGTGCTTCAGCCTGAGAGGAAATGTGTTATTAAATTTAAAACAATTGGTTTTCCACATTCAAATTATACAAATTTATCAAGTGGAAGTTTTTCACATTTTGGTAATTGTTGTGGTTTCTAAAATGACTTAGCTTTTAAATTAAATTTGGGAAAGGGTAAATGTCTTAGATAATTCAATAGCTTTCATTATTTAGAGATAAGTCTGAAAAGTACCTTTGGCGTATACACAATGGCTATTGTTGTGACACATAAGCGTTCTATCATTTGTTAAAACTTGCATTTGTACCACTGATGATAACATCTGAGGGAGAAAAAAAAACAAACCTCCATTCTTATAAGCATATAACCATATTACACATATATGTATTTAGATAAAAAGAATACTAAAGTAAATAGTCAGAAAGCCTGAATTCTAGTTCCATCTCTCACTCTAATGGATTGTATGAACCTATTTAATTTCCCTAGGCCTCAGTTTACTGCAAAATAAGAGGATTGGACTAAATGATCTCTTCGGGTTTTTCTAGTTCTGTTAATTTTATGAATTGATGATTACATTTTGACAGTCCCTATAAAGGGCAATATACATGTATGTGTGTGTATATATTAAGAGGTGTGCTGTAAAAAAAGTACATTAAAAAAAATCTGGGATGGAAGGTTTTTGCAAAATAAAATATACTTAGTATATTAAGTACCATTAATACTATATAATGTTTTTTGTCAAATATATAGCATTTAATTCTAATTTTTATAATGTATTGACTGTTAATACTCTGAGCTCCAAAATGTCCCTGTATAATGCGTAGATGCATGGGTATTTGTATACATGTATAATATACATACATATGTATTTATGTAGAGACTTAAGGTCTTGATACACAAAAGACAACTGTGATGTAATGAAAAGGCCTGTTGCCTCAGTTGGCAAGTCACTTTATGCTTTTGGACCTCCGTTTCATCATCTATAAACTGAGTTATATTAGATATTCTGTACGGCTCAGTCCCACTGCAATAGTTGTGTCTTACTGTCTTTCTGGGGTTCAGGATAAATTCATTTAATTGTGTAGCTATTCTTGACTTTTACTTTTTTAGAGTTTACTTTTTGACTTTTTGACTTTTTTATTTTTTATTATGAACTTAACAAATTCCCCAAAAAGGAACATTTCTACATACAAAGTATAACAGGGAAAGATGATTACAGGTAAAATTTGACTCCCTAATATGTACATCTTGCTTTTTAAAAAATTATATAAGAAATACAAAATATTATCTTCAAAAATGTTATCTTCAAACATGCTTGTCTGTATTTGCTTCTTTCTCTTTCTTTTAATTTAATTTTATTTTTAAAAATTAATTTTTTTGGAGGGCAATTGGGGTTAAGTGACTTGCCCAAAGTCACATGGCTAGTCAGTATGTCGAGTGTCTGAGGTCATATTTGAACTCAGGTCCTCCTGACTCCAGGACCTGTACTCTACTCACTGTGCCACCTAGCTGCCCCTCTCTTTCTTTTTTTGATTGGCTTAATTTGGTAAGTTGGAATTTAGATTAGTTTTTTTTAGTTCAATTGTGCAAATATTTAGTATCTATTATGTGCAATAATGTAAAGTCTCCCGGGGAAGTGAATGCCTGTACATTCACTTGGTCTGTAGCAATATGCTGTTGCACAGTCTGTTCCAAGGTTACTTAACCTGGGGTCCATAGACCAAAAAGAGGTCTAGGAACTTTCTTTGGGGGAGGGGGAGGAGAGGGTTACATCTTTATTTTCATTAGCATCCAAGATTTAGCACTTCTTTCAATTATGAATTTTAAAAAAATATTCTTAGAAGGGCTCAGAAGGTTCCACTAGACTGCCAAAAGAATTTATGACATAAGGTTAAGAACCTCTGGCCTAATTGAAATGAATTCAATACTAGTTAGCTATTTGAAATTTGTTATTTAGAGATAACTAACAGGAAGGAGCAGTGGGGTCAGAATGTGGAAACACTTCAAAGCCAAGACTGCTTATTAAATATATGCTAAATGTAGATAAATGTCTACTTGTATGTGGAGAGGGAGGGGACAAGGAGGGGAGCACTCCTCCTATCTTGTTCCACCCTGCACAACTTCATATAACACTTTTCTTTGCAACCAATGCGTTGTAATATGGAGGTAATGATATTTAAAGCACCAGTCTGTGTTTTAACAGGGCTGTAAGAATACTCTGATACCATACGAATGTGAACTATTTTTTTCACTTAACTTGCAGTGGTATGAGGGAGTTGCCTTAGTGGATGGAGGAATCCTAGGCTCAGTTCTATTTCTTTCATGTGTACCCTTGGTGTGACCCAGAACAAATCACTCAACACTTATTTCAGTGTGCCAAGCATCTATCTAAGACCAGAAGTAAACAGATGAGGTTCAGATGGGTTTCTGTGGAGGGAGTTTCCACTGTTTCAATGGATGGAATCACAGTGCTGAACTCAAAGTCTCATAATATGTAGTATCAGAATATTATAGTTTTCATTATATCTCCTCTTCCCCCACTAGATAAATGGGAAGAACTGGGGCCATTACTCCAATTTTGTATTTCCTCCATGGCTAAGGAGCATACTAAAGAAAAGCAAGGCAATGTTGCAGGAGACCAGGACCAAAAAAAGTGAAAGCAAAGCAAAACAAACAAAAACCAGTCTAAGCCCTGTTACTGTGCTTTGCAATGAATCTAGTGGTAGCAATTTCATTGCTTTATGAATGAGACCTTGACAGCAAGGTTTGGAGGGTGGGGTTGGGTGGGAAAGAAATGGAAATCATTTTCAGCAAGAATTTCTATTTATACCTTCCCCTCCTCTTCTCATCAACTGTTCCCCAGTCTCCTTTTTTAAAGAGAGGAGAAATGATTACATTAAGAATGGAAAAGGAAAAAAAGTGTGGTAGAGAAAAGCAAAGGGAGAATCTGGCTGAAAGAAGAAAAGTCACCTAAATCGTTAGACTTCATTTTTCTGAATTGTAAAAGTAGGGATTTAACTGGATCAATTTTTCCCAAATTGTGTTCAATATGAATAAGGATTCTGTGAGAAAATTCTGATGATGTTGACATTTTCTCATCCAATATATTACATTATTTATGGATTGAAATACTCTCTGAAGCAAGTTTTGTATGTAAACATTTTGGCTTATTCTATTTTGTTCAGAAATTTCCATGATTATTTTTAAAATTTTCTTTAGCAAGGGAGTGTTACCTTTTTCTCAGACAACTCTCAATGATACACTCTCATAGCAGCTGTATTGGGTTTTGCCAGTATATTTCAAGACTCAAAATATTCAGTATCTAAAATTAATAGAATATAAACTGAAAGGAGCCTTAGGTTTAAGAAGACTGGAAAGGTGGGGGAGTGAAATAGGTTATGAAGAGCTGTAAGTGCTAAACTTTATATTTGATTCTGGACACAATAGGGAACCACCAGATTTTATTAAGTAGTAGGGAGGGCATGGTCAGATCTATGTTAGAAATATCTGTTTGGCAACTGAGTTCAGGGTAGATTCAAGCAGGGGGAAAAACTGATGTATGGAGACCAATTGAAAGGCCATTTCAATAGTCTAGGTGAGAAGTAAAGAAGATCTGAAAAAAAGTCATTGCTGTATGCATGGAAAGAAGGGGGCATATGCAAGAATGATTGTGAAGATAGAAACAGGGAGCTTTGAAAAATGGATTCACCATATGGGGAGAGTGAGGTCGTCTTTAATGATCCTTTCAGCTCTAACATTCTGTAGATCAGTGGAAGAAGCAAAAAGGGGGTGCTGCTTGTTGGAGTGTGGAATTAAAATCTTCAAAGAAGTTAAGTTTCATCTCACCTTGTTCTCAGTATTTCATTTTGAAGTAAATTAGGCAAAATGTAGTTGAAATAACCACAGTTTTAGAAATAAAGCATTGGGGCAATCGGGGTTACTAAAGGAGTTAGTGTCCATTGAAGTATTTTAAAGTGAAGTCAAGAAGTAACATGGATGAAATTGATTAAGTTTAGTAATTCACCTGTTTGATACCCTTCATGGTCACTGGTTTTTCTGCACATGTTAAGGATACTATTAAAAGAACAAGGGTGTAAAGAACAGAAGTCATGTGAATAAAAGGGAAACTATGTAGTTCTTTTTTGGGGGAGAAGGGGAGAAAGGCAGGAAAGGAAGGGCAATCTGGGTTAAGTGACCTGCCCAAGGTCACATGGCCAGTAAATGTTAAGTGTCCCAGGCCAGATCTGAACTTTGGTCCTCCTGACTCCAGGGCCAGTGCTCTATTCACTGTCCCACCTAGCCGCCCCACCCAAAAGTATGTAGTTCTAAGCCAGGGAGTTTCAGCTGATCTATAGTCTCTCCTTTTATACTGGTACAGAATTAATTTCCATTTCTTATAGATTTTTCTTTGTGACCTAGAGTTATTTAATTTAAAAGAATCCATTTAATTTCATAAATAACCCAAAAAGCAATGAAAAGATGCCATAAGAAGATGCATTACTAATGATGACCTGACTTGCATAAAAGACATTATAAAAGGCATGTATTACTGGAAAAGGAGAATGACCAGTAGTCAATCACATGTGTAGAATGAGACATCTTATGGATAGCTTGAAACCACTCTTTATTTTTTTGCTTTTTGGAGGGCAGTTGGGGTTAAGTGACTTGCCCAAGGTCACACGGCTAGTTTTTTGTGTTAAGTGTCTGAGGCCGGATTTGAACTCAGGTACTCCTGACTCCAGGGCCGGTGCTCTACTCACTGCACCACCTAGCCGCCCCTGAAACCACTCTTTAAACTGTAATATATTTAAAGAATGAAGAAAGCCCCCAGATCCTTTATGATGGGGGGAATGTGGACAGGAGATGCAGATGTTGCATTGTGGTGGATGAAATGACATGCAGTAGTGAAAATCCTGACTCTGCTATTTATTATGACCTGGGAGTAACCTCTCTAGATCTCAGTTGCTTCATCATTAAAATAATATATTTAACATTAGTTCTAGGTATAAACCTAGGTACATATGTATGAGACCCACCCTTACTATTTATAATCATGAAGAAAAATGCAAATTTCTTATAACCTGGGATAGTTGGTTTGAATATATCTGTATTGAATATCTCTGTTGATTCAAGTGGTAGTTTCATCTCCATAGTATTTGAGTCATATATTTTACCTGACTTTTCCATTTTCTTCTGAGAAACTATGATGCCCTCAGGAGTGAAGATAGCCCATAGTACTTTGGACTTCTGTTTGTTTTTAATAAGAATAGTTGATTGGCTAACTAGAAACACATGTCCGTTCATGGGGTGAAATAGCTAATCTTTTAACCTTATTGAGTAGGAAAAATATGCCACAGATACAGCGTTAGCTATGTTCATTGGCCCTCTCTACTGGATTTTGCTAATAGGAAGACTATGTCACTAATTTTGATTGACAGGACCTGTTCAGTGTCAAAAATTGGGTGGTCTTACTTAGAACATGCTGTGCTCAATTAATGACTTAAGTGTACAAGAATGTAGATATAACATCTCTTAGACTTTTGTGAGCGCTGAAATTTGACAAAGAAGTGATAGGAATATTTGGGATTTTTTTTTCTGGCAACAGCTAAAAACTAAAACTAAAAATATAAGTTTTGTACTTTAATACTTTGGTAAAGAATTGGAGCAAGACTTTGAGTATGATCCTGATAAAAGACTGTTTATTGTCCAAGGATCGACCCAACTAACTGTGAAAAGGTTTCTGTGGCAGAAAGCTGACTGCTAGGTGATTCACTTTTGGCCATGGCAACTCACAAATCAGATATAAAAAAATAAGTATGCTATAAATGTTATACCATACTTTTAAGTTCTTGGAGGCAACCTGGTGTAGTAGAAAGAGTACTAGATGTGGAGTTAGGAGAGCTCTGGTATCAGATTTTGTTCTGACACAACTCGTTGAACTTTTGATGAGAACAATTAATCTCTTTGAAGAGATTAATTTCCTTGTCTATATCTCATCTTTCTTCTTATCTATCTATGTAGATAGATAAGTGTCCTCATCTATAAAAGAGGGAAGAATTTTTCTAGTAGTAGTAATTTTACAAGTCAGTTGTGAGATTCCAGTGAAATATTGTATAGATAAAACACTTTGTAAACTTGGAAGTGTTAAAGACGGTGTCCCTATTTTAAGCTATTAAAGCTTGTAACTGCCCTGAGACTTTTGGGATGTGCTGTATAAATGACATTTATGATGGTTCTAATGATGATGATGATAGCTTTCATAAATCTAACACCGATTATAGATTAGCAAGGAGAAAATAATTTTTACTTATTACTGGGACAATATCATTCACGTTTTATTTGTGTGGCACTAGTTAAACACAGTGTAACTATTTTGAAAGGATTCTAATCTATCTCCATACTTTCTCCACTGCCAGATTGCAATCCCTCCAGGTGTTAACCGAATCATGTTGTGAATTTCAGTAACCATAAAATTAATCATGTGGTAACCAGTGTTTTGGTGATGACCCTCAAGACTAGCCTGTGAGGTAGGGCAGACCCAAGATACTGTAGTCTGTTTTACAGATCAGACTCAGAAAAATAATCACCCAAGAGCACATAGCCAATACAGTGGGCTTGCATTTGGGTGTGAACCTAGCGGTGGTGGTGAAGAATAGGGTAGGCTGAGTTCTGAAGTCAGGTCAGAGGTCTAGTCAAAAGTAATCCCCTCTCCTCCAACGTGGACAGCCTTTTCCATGTTAGAACAGTGTTAGTAAGGGAAGCTGGCAAACCTAGCTAGGAACTTGATAAAGATTGCCTCTGAGGGATGGATTTTAAAATTTCTCACTCCTGTACTCTCCCTTCTATCTTCTCCCCTTACCCCGAAGAAAGACACGTCTGTAGTGGAGCTCGGAAGGGGAGGTAGTTCTTTAGCTAGGACTTACGGAAGATGGAAGCTTGGTCCACAATTTATAAGTCCAGTCTCGCTTCAATGAAGCATGGAGCAAATTTACTCTACCATTAACATTGCTCCTTTTCTTAGGCTTGTTACCCAGTCTATTCATGTATTTTAAATACACACGTACATTTTGCATGTGTATAAGTTCACACAGGCACATAGATGTATATATGAACATATGTATTTGAATGCAGTCATAAATATACATATATAGAAATCAAATATTTATTTATTGATCTATTTATTTATTCACTTATTTATTCATTTATCTGTTTGTTTATATCATGAAGTCAGGACTAGAATTGTGGACTTTTGACTTTTAGTTTGGTACTCATTCTACTTATCTTGTGCTTCTCTGTGAAAGAAATAAGAAGGCTGAATTCCACAGCTAAATGTTTTTGATTTATATGCATTTTAGATATATTTAGGACTTTGCCTAATCTATGCGTGTATGTATAGCTAATAGTATGCATAGGGGTATAATACATATATATGTGTATATGTATGCATATATGTGTATATCTATAGATATAAATTTGCATATATACATATTTCTATAAAATCCATCTCACTTCACAGCACATTTATACTGTTGAAAATTTTGTATATTCATTGCTGTTGCAAGTTATTGAGAAGCAGAGTGGTTTTAGTAGGTTTTTCTGCATATTTTTGACTCCTTTGAATGTTCTCCTTCCCCCTCCTCCACAGCTAACTACTGCAGGAGGTTTTTGAGACATCACTTCAAAAGGAATTGATTCAGTGTTGAAGAATGCCACCACATTTATTTGTGATGTTTGTTCGCTCTGATGAAAAAGGGATAGCCATTTAAAAATGTTTCAGTTAAATAAGACCAAAAATTGGAACTAACTCAGCCTCTCTTCTAAAAAACAGACAACTATTTGTGAGAGCCTGAATTGTCATGCCTTGTAATCAATTCAGACATTAGGCATTAGGACTAAAAAGCCAAGCTAAATGTTTTATTTCAGTGTGTGATCTGGGAATGTTGTACCTCTAATTCTGAAGGTGACTTTTAAAGCAGCGCAGAACTACACGGAGTCCATATGGATGCAGAGGGATTTTTGTTATTGTTTTTAATCGTTTACATTTTGAAAAGGGCAATTTATTCCCCTTGGAATCACCAAATTATAGTCTATAGTTACTAACTATATTCTACACTCTTAAAAATTAGAGAGCTGGGATAGTGAATACTTCAAGTAATGTAACTGGCTATGTATTGGCCACTTTACAATCATATTCAGTAGCTGCTGTGTGATGTATCAGATCATTAGCTATTTGAAGTAGGGCTCCAAAAACTGATTTCACAGTAATATGAAAAGCTTAAATTACTTGATGACTGGGACTATTTAATTTTTGTCTCTTTTAGGCTTAGCACAATGCCTGGCTCACAGTTTATACAGAGCTTTATCAACCAGGTGTAACTGATGTGGCTGCTTCCGCAGGAACTACACACATGAAAGTGGAGCCTTATATTTTATAGTCAGGGCATCTAGGTGGTGCAGTGGAAAGAGCTCTGGGCCTGCAATCAGTCAGCAAGACTCATCTTCCTGAGTTCAGATCTGATCCAAGACACCTACTATCTAAGACAAACCATTTCAGTATCTCTGCCAAGAAAAACCCAAGTGGGGTCATGAAGGGTCAGACGCAGCTGAAAAATGACTGAACTCCGCTTTATAGTCATCGCTGTTACTGAATCACAGATTGTCAAGACTGGAAGGAGCCACGGACACCATTTAGTCTAACCTATACCTCAACAAGGATTCTACTTATGGTATCTCCAATGGGGGCTCATCCAGCCTCTACATGAAGACCTATTATTGTTGTTTGGTCATGCTCAGCTCTTCAGGACTCCTTTTGGGGGTTTCTTGGAAAAGACACTGAAGTGGTTTGCCATTTCCTTCTCCAGCTCATTTTACAGATGAGGAAACTGAGGCAAACAGGGTGAAGTGACTTGCCCAGAGTCACACAGCCAGTAAGTGTCTGAGGCTGGATTTGAACTCAGGAAGATGAGTCTTCCTCACTCCAAGTCTGGTACTCTTTCCATTGTATCACCCAGCTGCCTCTAGCATCTACACCTTTAATGTTGGGGAAATCCAATGCCCCCAGATACATCCCGTTCTTTGGGATAGTCCTAAGCAGTGTTGTGCTGGAGTCATATCAAGCTTTGGTTGTACTCCAGTTAAATTGTCAGTGTGTGTGCATTTATACCTTGGAAATAGGTGAGCAAAGCCGCAAATCAGGGTGTAATTTATTGTTTTGTTGACTGTCTAGATCTGTGATGGAGAAATGTTAATGATACTGATTAAATTGTGCATTGTATGAGCATTTTTGTCTTTTTGGATAGCTGATTATTAAATCATTTTACCCCTGGTTCTAACTTTTAGGAAGTTTTCTTGACATCAAATCTAAACCTGCCTTTCTGTAACTTCTACCTGTTTCTACTTATTTCTGCCTTCCAGAGTCAAGAAGAACAAGTGTAACCCCCTTTTCCATGGCAGGTCTCCAAATGCTTGAAGAAAATATCATGCCAGCTTCTTGCCTCCAGGGCTAAATATCCTCAGGCCCTTTAAACTATTTTAAAAAACCCAACTATACAATTGAAGGCATATTTCTATTGAGTACGTGTGCCAAAGGCTTAGGATTTATTTCTTTTGGTTTGAAGTGATAAATCTGTTCATTTAACAGAAGAATGACATTTGAATAAATCTAATTTTTTGGCTTGGTTAACAAGAGGTTCACTGTTTCAGCATCACAGGATTTTAAAGTGAGATTGACTTTTGTAAGAATATTAGGAGCGCAAAAAGTCAGGGTTTGCAAAAATTATCAAGAAGAACCGCATCATCACCAGCATCCAAGTCTAGGGAGGGAGTAGCTCCACAATATTCTGCCACAGGGAGACCACATCTGGAGTTCAGTGGATAGACTGCTGCTCTTGTAGTCAGGAAGAACTTAGTTCAGGTCCTATGTGAGACCCTTAATAGTCGTGTGACCTGAGGTGAATGGCAGTTTGTGGATCTCAGTTTCTTCCTGTAAAATAGATATAATAATGGCTCCTACTTTCCAGGGTTGTTGAAATAGCATTTCTAAGTTTACATCTATAAAATATTTATAAATATGTATTTATAAAATAATATATAAATATAAAATATAAAATTTGCAAAACTGAAATCACTATATGTGTTGCTACATTATTAATTACAATAATTGTAATTATCATTGTGATCATCATCATCATATTTTAGGATATAGACCATCCAAATGAGGGTGAATGGGATGATGAAAGGTCTCAAGATCATTCCCTATTGCTATGAAGGAAATGGGAAAGATCATCTTAGGAAAAAAAAACAAGATTTAAGAGGGATGTGATAAGTCTTTTATTCAGAGAATCATATATGGAGAGTTGGGAGGAAACCTGGAGCACATTCAGTCTAATGTCTTCATTTTACAGATAAGGAACCTGAGATGAAGTGACTTGTCCAGGATTGTACAGTAAGTGGCAGAACTGTGATTCATAGTCAAGACCTGTGATTCAAATTTAATGGGAAAATTTGGCACTTTTTCCATGGTACCACATTGTAAGGATTAGGATTAGACTTGTCTGAGTTGGCTCTACCAATGGGTAGAAGTTAAAAAAATAAATGCTTCTTCTTATCAGATTAGATGGCCTCTGAGTACCTTTCCAACTAATACCTTAATACCCAAACTAATTCTGCATTCTCCCCTCCTCCCTCTTAACCATCCCCTAAATCAATGGTTCTCAACCTTCCTAATGCCCCGACCCTTTAATACTCCTAATGTGAGTGTATCTACATGTGGGCAGACCCGCCTGGAGACAAATAGAGGAGCAGTGTCTTGGTTCCCAAGACCATTGGAAATATGTGTTTTTCCGATGGTCTCAGGCAACCCCTGTGATCCCCATAAAAGGGTGGTTTGGCCCCCAAAGGGGTCACGACCCACAGGTTGAAAACTGCTACCCTATATGGTTTCCATGGATTTGGACTGGGAAGATAGCATATCTGGATTTTTTTAAAAAGTCAAAACTATTTAAAGTACTTTAGGAAAAAATTATTCAGAAATTTCAGTTATGCAAAAGGCACAAGAGAGATATAGTTATAAAATTACAGGTTTAGAGCTAGGAGGACAACTAAATATGTACCTTTATCTTAAAAAGGTATCTGACAAAGGCCAGAGGGGTTAGATAATTGGAATTTGAACCAATGGTTTCTGATTCCAAATTCAGAAATATTTCTGAAATATACTGCCTCTTATATGTTTTACTCATTTTATATCAGATTTGGTGCTTTGGCACGTAAAATGTAGAAACATAGTTGTATCACTGTTTTAAGTGTTGATTTGAAAATTGGTGTCTGAGAATTCTTCTTGTTTGACACTTGAAAAAATTCTTAATTTTTTTATTGACACTTTAAAGTTGTTTATTAATGTAATTCTTTTAGAAGGGGAGTGAGTACCTATATTTAATTTAGATCATTTATTTCTGTTGTAACAATGGAATGAGTTAAATGGCAGTTTCAATGGCACTTGTCCGGGGCAGATTGGAATTGGGGGAGGGTGTGGTTCTTTGAAAAAAGAATACATTCAACTTCTTTGTTGCCAGTTTGGATGGACAACCAGTACAGAATCATAGCATTGTAGATTTGGAGCTGAAAGGTATCTTAGAAGGTACTACACCATAAATACATGTATTCTACATTTATATACATGTATGTATGCTACAGTTATCCCTTTCACACCGCAACTTTCCCCATCATGATATATTGTGGGTTGGCATAAGAAATTAAATAGGAACTGTGTGGGAGTTTTGTGGAAGCCACAAATGATACCTAAAGGCCAGCAGATGACACAGAGCCTTTCACCAAATACTACCCAAATTTTACAATAAGATACTGTAAACACTCCATAAAAGAAAAAAAAATATTCAGACTTCTCTGGTTTGAACAGAATGCCAAAAAATTTTATGCAGATTTTTCAGATCACAGAAGTGATGTGCCTCTTAAGCCTTGTGATGTGGGATAACTGTGTATCTATGCAGAGAAACATAGATGTATGTATATTGCATATTCTAATATTCTATTACATATATATATATATATGTTAAATATTGTAGATCACTGCCAACACGGAGGGAGATGTTTAGCAGGGAATTCTGGTAAAGCTTGTGAGTATTTAGCAAGGAGGGAAGAGACAGAAAGGGAATGAGAAAGTAAGAGGACTCTTTCTATAGACTATAATAGCATTGTAGAATCATTATTAATCAGAGTTTTTTGCTGATGGGCTTAAGTGCAAGCAGGGTGTGAAAGGCTATCTAATACAATTTATACAGGGTGTCCCAACATTCTTAAGATAGTTTCATCTTAAAACTCACAACAACAACCACCTTATAAGGTAGGTGGTTTATTATTATTATCTTCATTTTATACATTAGGAAACAGAATCTGAGACAGGTTGAGTGATTTGCTCAGGGTTAGAGAGGTAATAAGTGATAGACAAGATTCAAGCTCCAGGTACCGTGATCTTATCCAGTACATTCACCTAGCTGCCAAAGTGATAGACTCATTGACCAGAGATTGGCCCCATAGTCAAAAATTGTAGATGCTTAGGCTTTAAGGGTATGGCTCGTTTTGGCTGGTTCTTTAGGTAAAAATGGACTTGGGTTCATTTTGCTTATATTAGCACTTCTGGGTCAGATAGCCCACATTCAATCCAGAGTTGTCTTGTTGCATTCCTGGACCCTTGGAGATGAGATTGAATCTTCATGCCACAGATTCTTTTGACGAAGTGATTCTATTATCAGATATTGTTATGTCTTTAAAGCAAAGGTACACTAGTTTCCTATCAATACACCAGATTAATGTCACTTGTAGTCCCAGGAGAGAAAAAAAAATGAAGATGTAGATGGTCAATAGTAGAATTCTGTGACAAGCATTTTGGTTCAGTTAGAGAAGTTTCTGTTTCCCAGAATTTTACTTATTTTGTCTTTCTTGCTTTGGAGTTGTCAGTTTGAGCAGATTTGTCCCATAGTCCATATGGAAATAGTCTGAAATTTTGGGCTTAGGGGAACTTTTGAGATACACTTTCCACACCACTGTTAAACTTTATGTGAGTCACTGTAATATCTGCCTTGGCTTCTCAGAAGGTTACTGGGTAGAAAACTGATTGGCCTTTTGCCAACACAAACTACTATTTAAATCCTAACTAATAATCACATTATTATGTGAGTGTAGGTAGTGAATAATGGTATATATTCATGAGTAATTTAAAGGGAACTACAATTTTTAACTTTTAAGATTTTTATGTCATTTAAACTGTAATATAGAACCAAAAGGTGAAGGGAGTACTAATTTTAGTAACATTTTAACAAAAGGCTTACCTAAATATTTTAGGGTAGACTTTAGGGATTAATGCAGAATTTTAACAAATGTGTAGTCTTGGGAATACATTAAAGCAAAAAGTTTGATCCTTGTCCATGGTGGAAACTTAAATGAAATATGAAACATAACTCTGAAGTGGTTAATAATGTAAAAGTTCAGTTTTTCCATTTATATGAGTGCTTTAAATCTTCCTTTCAATTCAGTTCAACACTCAGGCTCAAAAATGTCTTCAACTTGTACCTAGAGCAGTTTTCTTCTTAAAAGAAGTTGCATTTTGTTTTTTATATTTCATTTAATAAAATGTAAGGATAGAAATTTTGATATTCATTTGAAAAAGCCAAAAGAAGCTTATGTTAATATAAATCTCAAAGAAAATTCAAACTTCCTATAACCTGAGTTAAATTTCTTTGTATAGATTTCTGTATTATTTATGAGGATTCATTGCAAGATTCAGTTTTTGAAGTGACTTCTAAGTGGACAGTGCTTTAGAGATGTTGTTTTGCATCCCAAAGATTTAAACATATTTTAAGTATCTTTTAAAGATTTATTTTAAGAAAATAATTAATTAATAATGTTAGGCAGGAAAGGGAACATGAAAACTCTATAGACAAAAATCTAAACATTTGTCAATGTTTATTACCTAGAGAAAAACTCAGATTTCTATAATATTTTTTAATTACAGAAATATAATGTTAAATAAAATTTTCAATGTAGAGACAGCTTGGGACAGGATGTGAAATTTTGAGAGATATTAGACAGCAGTGAGGATATTCCCGCAGGGATTTAGAATTTGAATGTCCTAATTGGTTAACAGTTTACATCTGGATGTTCACCACAACCCTGACACCTTCCCATTCTTCTTATACCCTGCTGTCCTCCATGTACTCTGGGAAACTATACAGTAATACTGGCCTCCTGGTGATTCCTTTCATCCAACACTCCATCTCTTCCCTATGAGCATTTCACAGATTTCCCCCATACCTAAAATTCTCTCCCTCTTCCTCACTATTTCTTGGCCTCTCTAGCATCCTTCAAGTCTCAGTTAAAATTCCATCTTCTGTAAGAAACCTTTCTTGATCTCCCATGCTATTATCTTCCCTTTGAAGTTATCTCTACTTTATCCTTTCTATATCCTGTTTGTACAGAGTTGTTTGAACGTCAATCTCACCCATTGAATGGTGAGCTGCTTGACTAGAGAGACCATCTTTTGTCTTTCTTTGTATCTCTAGAACTTAGCACCAAACCTGGTACCAAAATTTAGCTACCCTGAATTCTTATTGACTTTATTCAACACTAAAGTACTGGGAGAACCAGAAATAAATGAAATAAAATAAAAGCAAGATGCTTAGAAAAATTAGTAGGAATAAATAGTTTGGGATATAGAAATATAATTTGAAAAAAGTAAATCAAGTAGTTTGTTTAATAAAGATTATTGCTTGGCATTGCATCTGTTATATTCCTATCAGTCAAGTTGCCTTTAATCTAAAAATTATATGTATTATATCTATTGTATTCTTGCAGTATCAGAACAGTATGCTTGGCAGCAAACACATACACCTTATTAGAATTCCTATCACTTGGATTCTGTGTCTCCTGAAAAGGAAACACTATCTGTTACCTGCTGCTGAAAATGTTGGCTTCTCTACAACATGCCCTTGGGCATGTTCTATTTAAGTGGCTTGAAAATATGTGATTATGCTTCATGTGCTTGTCCAGATTCTATATCCTTATGGAGACAGTGACATTTACAGTATCTGCAGGGTGAAGTGTTTCTTTGGCTACAGCTTTTAACGTTTTATCATATACTCTGCTGAGATTTTTTTAGGTGAAATTCTGTACTGATAATTTGCCTTAAACTGAAGGTGGTCATTTGCAAGAGGAAGTGGTATCAGGTTGCCCATTTAATTGGAAGAAGCTAAGATCATATGTACAATACCAACAAAGGCTTTTTTGAAAACAAATATTTGTTTTTAACCATTATATGTGAC
>CM053600.1:70599046-70623394 GCA_028646575.1 Pseudocheirus occidentalis | reverse complement strand
GGAGAAGGCAGGGCAATTGGGGTTAAGTGACTTGCCCAAGGTCACACAGCTAAGTTTGAATCCTGCTTCTAAAAGTTGTTAGCTGGGTGATTAACTTCTTCCAAGTGGGCAAGTTACCCACCCTCTTTCTGATTCAGTGCCTTCCTTCATCTGTAAAATCACAGTAATACCACCAGGTTCACATTATTGTGAGAATTAATTCTAATTCTGTTTCTGTTTTCTCTCATAAGGAGAATGATGTTTGGTCTAAGGACAGAACAAAGCTTTTTAAGAGGAAGTTGAAATGAGTTAGGAAGTAGCTGTAAGCACTTAGTGAGTGCAAGTCACCCAGTCAAGACAAACAGGAATCTAGGTTATTGAAAGAACTAGAATCTGGTAGTGAACAGATAGAGTGCAGGACCTGGTGTAAGGAAGACTTGAGTTCAGATTTGTCCTCAGATACAACTAGCTGTGTGACCTTGGGCAAGTCACTTAACTTCTGCTTGCCTCAGTTTCCTCACCTGTAAAACGGGGGTGATAATAGCACCTACACCTCAGCATTGTTGTGAGGCTCAAATGAGATAATCTTTGTGGGGAAAAAAAAGCATTTAGCTGAGTGCCTGGCTCATAACAGGTGACATATAAATGCTTGTTCTCTTTGTTTTCCTTCCCTTCCCCCAATTATTAAAAAAGTGAAAAAGGTTGGTGAGTTCTATAGTATAGACTATAGGTCAGTGGACTCCTAGCTGTGGCAAAATTCTAGAATTAATTTTTAAAGGGATGGTTTATGGGCATTTAGAAAAGACCAGTGGCCATTACTGGCCAGATCGGCTTCAACATTAACAGGTCATAAAAGACTAGCATCATTTTAAAAAAAGCAGAATAACTAGATTGTGGATGTCAACTTAATACTGTTGAGGGGTTAGGGGTGCTTGAGACCCCAAAATGCCAACATGCCAGTTCCGACCGAATGGATTTGATGCAAGCCCTTTCTCAGCCAAAGTAAAACAAAGTTTATTAAATATTTGCCATAGTGAGTAGACTCTTGAGGAGCCTAACTATTTATGATGCTTGTATTGGACAAGCTGGCCAGAACAATCTGACACAAAATGAATCTGCTAGATTGAATCTCAGCATCTTCATGGATCTTATATACAGAAAGACTGGGAGTGATCTAGGGGGTGTCTAGAAGAGGGTTTTGGGGAGGAGTCCAAGGATCTTGAGGAACTGAGATCAGACTCCAGGAAAGGGATTAAGGGCTGGAAATAGCTGAAGGCTACTTGGAGATAACAGACTATAGAGGGCTAGACTAGTTTAAGGGTAACAGATTTGGGTATCAATATTTTGATAGGATCCAGGGTGGGAAGTAGTTGGACAATGGAGGCTAGGCTAGGTTAAGAGTACCAGACATTCGGGCCTAGCTATAATGACAGGCTTATGGCCTCAGGCAAATGCCTCATCAAGTGAGAAAATTCAAGGGGGTTTCCAGAGCCTATACCCCATAGATACTGCTTTCATTTGGCCTTTTTAAGATATATATCAAATTGTAGATTCAAATTCATTACCATTTTAGTAAAGGGCATGTCATTCACCAACTTTTAATTTGTGATCTGTCTCCATAGCATAAATTTATGACTTGGTTACTCAACCAAATGGTACTTCTTATATAAAAATCTGATTTTAAATGTCCAGTCTCACCTAACATAGTTAACTAGATCTGTTACACAAATGAAACCATTTCCATCTTTCTACGATTGAGACATACCCTTAGTACGAAATTTCCTTCCTCTTCTTTCTCGCCATCTTCATGGATTACAGCATTTTGGAATTACAATTTGCTTTAGTGGGCCACTTTGCCTAAATTGTAACTAAAAAAAGAGTTCCCAGTAGAGCACACAACAGCCCTTCAGATTTTGGAAGTGTCCTGGGGGTAGGAACACCTTCTAGTTTAAGGATATGCTTATTATCTCTTTCTTGAGTAATATTACTTTATCAAGGGCCCCATTGACTTTATTGTCATGGGTGAGAGGAAAAAAAAATAATTGAGACACACATCATCATTTAGAAGGGAACAACCCATAAAACCTACCCAAATCTCTTTCACACTATGCATCCTTTTTTTCCCCAACCCTCTCCCCCTCCCCTTCTCCCTAGTGCTTTTTCTGCCTCTGTTTGAATGCTATACATCCAATACCTCCATTCCACTTTTATTCACTTCTAGCAGTTAGGAAATGCTTCCTTGTATCAAAAGTAAATTTAGTTCTTTTCAGCTTCTATTCATCATTGCTCCTTGTGCTGCTCTTTGAGGTCAAATAGAACAAACTGAATACTGAAATCTCTTCAGAGGCTTGAAGGCAGCTCTCATATCCTCCCTGATTCTAGTCCAAATGTCCCCTACTTCTTCAGTTGATCATCATTTAACATCAATTGGAATTGAAATTAATTGAAATCCTTCTCCTTCCTGATAGCGCTCCTCTGAGCATTCTATAGCTAATCAATGCCCTCATTTGTAGTAGATTTTCAGGGGTCTCCTGGCCCCACTAATGAAATGCTCCCCTCTTCTATGAGGTCACTAGGCAGATATGCAGGAGGAGCATAATCTTGTTTGTTGGTGCCTCTACTGGTCCTATGAATAACTAAGGAAAATTCAGGGTAGTTAATTAGCAAGTCTTGTTTGTGTCTTCCTGTTTGTGCCTCTGGATTTGGTAGTTGTGACTGCTGTCTTTCCTGATCCATGAGGTAAACCAAATTCTCTAAATCATTTATGTCAAGAGATGTGTTACAGTCACCTGATAGTCCATTAAGATGATTTCTGATTTGGGCTATGTCATAGTCTGACTCACTATATTTTTTGTTTACCATACAGAAATACATATATCTATAATCACATATTAGCTTTTATTACCTTGCATTAATTCAGTCTCATCAGCTAAAGCAATTACATCATCTCTGAGCTATTATTGCTTTATAGAAACTCTCATTGATTTCTGATTGTAACAAAAATCCTCGTGAACCATCGGCAGATAATTTATGCAAAAATTGAGCTTGTACTGTCTGATTTTGTACAGTACTGACAGACATAGACACAGCAACACTGCTCACTATAGTAGTAATTAAAGCAATTATCCCAACAATACAGGAAATACACCTCTTTTTTCTATTAAAACCCAATTGCTTATTAATTTGAGCAATAGAATGATCAGCATGAGAGTAAAACCAATGCTGACTCTCCCCAGGAATCATAATCATACTAGGTCTTCTTATAACAAATAGCAATTGTCCCAAAGAAGTGTTATCATGACATTCAGAAACCTTACAATTAACACATGTGACATTATAATGCTTATCAACTTTAGTGATATTTACATTGCTAAGATTTCCCCACATGAATGCATACCTCCCTCCTAAACAAGAACATACAAGGCTGTGGTCAGTCTTGCTCAAGTATGTCTCATTAGGAGCAAAAGTAGTAAAAACTGCTGTTATTTGGGCCCACGGCAAAGGGATTTTCCATATTTCCGGGTTTCCTCTCTGTAAGTGTCCAAACTAATTTTGTTTAGGATACCCTCCATGTCTGTGTTTAATGTTCGTGTCATTGTACCAGGAAATGTAGGTTTGCTGATCCACCTGATGGCAAGCAGATACATCAGTCCTACCATTCAAAAATGGAACATCTGCTTGCCCTCATTTTGGCTCTGGTTCCTTCTCAGCTGTTGACTTTGTCTGGTTCTGGTCCAGACAGGGCCAAGTATGCGGTCTCTGTATCTGTTGACATAGTCCTTGTTCTCCTTTCTGGTATCTAGACTTCCTTCTTATCATCTGTGGAAACACACAAAAATCCTAGGCCATGGATTATTACTCTATGCAGACCTTACCATAGTCCCTTATCGGTTTTTCCACATCACCCATTCAGTAACTGAAGTTGTCTGGGGCTGTGACCTTTTAGAATTGCCAATTGTATGGTCAGTAACACCCCAACATTTTTCAGCTGGTGTTTTATTTACATGATCTAATGTTAAATAATTTATTACATAAATGACAACCCCAAAATGTGTCTTGGGGTACTGATGCACCAGATTCCTCCTTTTAGTTTTTGAAGAGCAGTTTTAAGTGTGCGTTTTTTTTGTTTCAACAATAGCCTGACCCATGGGGTTACAAGGAAGCCCTGTAACATGGTGAATACCCCATTGAAGACAGAATTCAGCAAAGTTTTTTGAAGGGTAAGCGGGGCTATTGTCAATCTTTAATTGCTTTGGCATACCCGCAGCAGCAAAGCATGTAAGAAGATGTTCTTGAACGTGAGAGGTTTTTTTTCTCCAGACATAGCAGTTGCCTATGTAAACCCTGAATGTGTCCACAGTTACATGTATATATTTCAGCCTCCCAAAAATAGAATAATGAGTAACATCAGACTGCCAAATTTCATTGGGTAACAGTCCACGGGGATTTATACCCTTCGGTATAGAGGGACTGAAAATAACACATGATGGACAACTTTTAACTATTTATCTAGCTTGTTCTCTAGTGATATCAAAGGTCCAGGCAAGCATTCTAGCAGATTGGTGAAATTTATGATAGGATTCCCTTGCTAATTCTTATGATCCCACAAGGATTTGATCAGCTATGTGATTACCTTTAAAAAGTGGTCCAGGAAGACCAGTGTGAGAAGGGATATGCATAATGTAGAAAGGATGTGATCTGTGTTGTACAGTATCTTGTAAATCACAGAATAATGTGTATGACTGACTTTTACTTCTATGTATACTGGCTGTTTCTATCTTTTGATTTACTTGGGCTGCATATCAAGAATCTGTAATAATGTTAATAGGCTGAGGAAATAAAGTGCCTCTTACCCTGGGTATCTGTTATAACAGGGTATCCTAACAAATTGCAGCCTTTAAATCCCATTTCTCATAATGTCTGTCCTTCCTCTTTCATAAGTTTTTGAAAAGGTATATATAATTCTGAAACCATGGTGAGACTGCCATTAGACTTTCCAGGATTTTCAGGTCCATATGTGGAATTACAAGATGGACACTGAGTGAAGTTAAGAGGTTTGGTATTTTTTAGGGTTTTTTTTCCCTTCCAGGGTCTTTCTACCACAAATTTAGGAGCTGTGGTCTCTTCCTGATCACTGCCTTTGCTCTCACCCATGACAGTCGATATTTCTTTAACATCTGTTTTGTCTGCTAAGCACACTTTGATGACATTATAAATTGCAAATATGGAACCAGAATCATTCTCCTGTCCATTCTCCTTAAAATAATTAGCTAAAGCCTCTCCCACTACTTCCCAATCAGGTCCTCTGAGCTGAGAGCCACTTGCGAACCATGGAGCTGCTTGATAGATTATTTTTTAGAATTTTTTTCAGAATCTGTTTCTTAACTGAAATCCCTTTCTTACATACACGCTCTAAGTTGTAATATTCTCAGGTCTTTTCCTTCATCTTTTAAATGCCCCACTAAGTTTCCTCCCATACTACATCTCCGTGAAATCTGAAAAATGAAAACTGAGTGCACCAGCAGTTGCTCTTCTTAGAGCCTTCCCCTTACCTTGAATGAGATCCATTGTCCCTCGGATCTCCTGTGGGCCTGCTACCTCCTGGCAAATCTAGGGGGACCAGTTGCTAGAGACTTGACAGTCGTCCTGATGCCCCATGTTGTGAGCGCCACTTGCTGTGCCCGGCATAGTTGGGTGGCCTAGCGACCAGTTGAGTAAAGAGATGGGGATGTATTAGATAGTCTGTTTATTCCAGAACCATTTCATACAGAGTCAAGATACAAGAAACTTAAAAGGCCTCTTTGGTGAAGGCATCGCTTTTGCATCTGCTTCCAGTCGGCAGACTCTGCCTCTCCTCCTGACTCACTGCTGTCCCCTCTCACCGAGGAATAAGTCAGTCAGGAAGCCGCTGTGCCGCCATGGAATTCAAAGACACCTACAAGACCCTTGTACAGCCCAAAGTGGCCATTCACCCGGATCCGTATCACCCTGACCAGCTGCAATGTAAAAATCACTTGAGAAAGTGTGTGCTGACCTAATTAGAGGAGCCAAAGTGAAGAACTTGAAAGTCAAGGGACCTGTTCGAATGCCCACCAAGACACTTCGAATTACAACTACAAAAACTCCTTGCGGTGAAGGTTCTAAGACTTAGGATCGGTTCCAGATGAGAATCCACAAACGCCTTATTGATTTGCACAGTCCTTCTGAAATTGTTAAACAGATCACTTCTATCAGCATTGAACCAGGTGTAGAAGTTGAAGTCACCATTGCAGATGCCTAACCAATCATCTCTTTTAATAAATTGATTGCAACTATTGAAAAAAAAAACTTAAAAGGCTTATATTCCCTTTAGCAGAAATTCTTATGTATCCACAATACAAGGACCCTTCTTTGGTCTTGATCACTCCCTACTCCAGCCTAAGGCTAATTATTCCTTAAGAATTCATCCTAGGACCATGTCCAGAGGCACAGACAAACAGGGAGTAACAAACAAGACTTACTAATTAACTATCCTTAATTTTTCTTGGTTATTCATAGGACCAATGGAGGCATCAACAGACAATTCTGCATATCTGCCTAGTGACCTCATAGAAGAGGGGAGCATTTCATTAGTGAGGCTGGGGGATCCCCGAAAGTCTACTACATCTACCCCTTTTTATTTATTTACAGGAGAGGGGAACATTCCATTAGCAGAACCTGGAAGTTCTCTGTATCTCCCCCATTTTATTTATATGTAGGAGAGGGGAACATTCCATTAGTGGGGCCTGGGGAGACTCCTGGAAGTTCTCTGAACTTATTAAACTTACAGGTACTCAGCACTGAAGACAAACAGTATAGCTACATCTATACACGTACGAGAGGCTGTGTAGCACAATGGCTACAGATCTAGCCTTGAAGCCAGAGAGACCTGGTTTTAAGTGCCACTTTTTAAACATACTGGCTTTGTGACCAAGACAAGTCACTTGGCCTCTTAATGTTCTAGGCTCTCTAGGCACTATAGGGTATAACCTGTAATGATGGAGGGAGTTTTCTCAACCAAGAATTTCCCATACCACTAAAGGAACAAGTCTCTTCCATCCATCCACTATCTATCTACTTATCTATGTCATTCAGCAACTTTTATATCTATTATATTCCATCCCAAATCCATCTCTCTTTCTTACAAGACCCTTTATGAAATGCTTTGGTAAGATCAGCTAGGTGGTATGGATGCATTGCTAGCCCTAAGGGCAGGAAGACCTGAGCTCAATATCAGTATCAGATACCTACTAAATGTGTGTTCAGGGCAAGTCACCTAATCTCTATCCTCCTTGGTTTCCTCAACTGTAAAATAAGATAACAATAGCACTTAAATCACAGGGCTGTTGTGAGGAGCAAATGAGATTTATTTTTTTAAGCACTTAGTACAACATCTGACTCATAACAGGCCTTTTATAAATGCATATTTCTGGAGGCAGAGCCATGATGGTGGAGTAAAGGCAGGAACTCACATGTGCTCTCTCAAATTTCCCTACAAACAACTTCAAAAATAATGTTAAAATCCAATTCTAGAGCAGCAGAATCAACTAAAAGTCAAGGTGAAACAATTTTCCAGCCCAGGACAACTTAGGAGGCTGGCAGGAATGTCAGGGCACCAGCAGTAGACTTTGAAGACAGTTCAGCAACTGCAGCAGCTTTGGGAGCTCTCAGCCCACAGGTGGTCGGGGGTGGCTGTGGTGATTTAGACAATTGATCAGAAGGAGATTATAGGGAACTTTTTGCTGGCTTTGGGTACAGTTCTAGGTCACAGTCCCAGAGCTAAAAGAAACACTAACTTGTGACCACAGGAATGTGGTCACCTGTGACCTAGTCACAGAGCTAAAAGAAGCACTAACTTGTGACCACAGGTATGTGGTCACCTGTGACCTAGTCACAGTTCCAAGGCAGAGAAGAGTGCTTGAGGCTCCTCATGGACCAGAGCACAGACCAAGAGAATGGTGACCACATTTCTCCTTAAATCATACCACCTTGGAAGAACCAAAAATGTACATATCCCTTGAGTTACCTCTGAAAGCAGCAGCAAGAAAGGCCTGAAGCTTGGTATAGTGCCCCCCTCCAACACAGGAGAAGAACCTTCTTTAACATAAAGTTAGATATCAAGAAATAGATTGGAAAATTGAGCAAACAACAAAAAAAGAATCTGACCATAGAGAGTTACTATGGTGAGAGAGAAGATCAAGACAAAGACTCAGAAGAGGACAATGAAGTCAAAACAACTACATGCAAAGTTAAAAATAAAAATGTGAATTGGTCATGGGAGAAAAAAAAAAGAATTCTGGAAGAACTCAAAAAGGATTTTAAAAATCAAATAAGAGAGGTAGAGGAGAAATTAGAAAAAGAAATAAGTGATGCTAGAAAATTATGAAAATAGTGAACATCTTGGTAAAAGAAGGACAAAAAAAGTCCTGAAGAAAATAACACCTTAAAAACAGAATTGGACAAATGGTAAAAGAGACTTAAAAATCATTGAAGAGAAGAATTCCTTAATAAGCTAAATTGGCCAAATGGAAAAGGAGATACAAAAGCTTACTGAAGAAAATAATGCTTGAAAAAATTAGAATTGGTCAAGTGGAAGCTAATGACTCAATGAGACATCAGGTAACAATAAAACAAAGTCAAAAGGATAATAAAATAGAAGAAAATGTGAAATATACCATTGGGAAAAAAAAACAACTGACCTAGAAAATATAGCAAGGTGAGATAATTTAAGATTATTAAGGTAATTTAAGGATTATTGTACAACCTGAAAGCTATGAGCATTAAAAAGAGAGAAAGAAAAAAAGAAAGAAATTATCAAAGAAAACTGCTGTGGTATCCTAGAAGCAGAGAATGAAATAGATATTGAAAGAATCCATTGATCACCTCCTGAAAGAGATCCCCAGATGAAAACTCCTATAATATTATAGGTATATTCTATAGCTCCCAGGTCAAAGAGAAAATATTGCAAGCTGCCAGAAGAAAAAAAACAATCCAAATATTATGAAACCACAGTCAGAATAACACAAGATTTAACAGTTTCTGTATTAAAGGATCAGATGACTTGGGATATGATATTCCAGAGGGCAAAGGGGTTAGAATTGCAACCAGGAATCACTTACCCAGCAAAACTGAATACAATTCTTCAGGTTAAAAAATGGATATTCAGTGAAATAGAGAACTTTCAAGCATTCCTTATTTTTGGGGGGAAAAGACAAAAATAAAAACAATACAGCTGATTAGAAAGTCAGGAGAAGCATAAAAAGGTAAATAGGAAAGAGAAATCATAAGGAATTCAATAAGGTTAGACTGTTTACCTGATGATACTTTTAACTCCTAAGAGCTTTATCATTATTGGAATAGTTAAAAGGAATATACATAAACAGAGGGCATGGGTGTGAGTTGACTATGATAGGATGATTTACAAAATAAAGTAAAATTAAGGGATGAGAAAGAGGGATACACTCGGAGAAGGAAGTTGCAGAATGGGGCAGATTATCTCACATAAAAGAAGGACAAAAGGAAGAGCTTTTATAATGGGGGGAGAATGAGTGATTAGCAGGTAACACTTGAATAATTGACTCAAAGAGGGAATAACACACATTCAGTTGAATATTTAAAGCTGTCTCATCCTACAGGAAAGTAGGAGGGGAATCAAAAAAGGGGGAGTGCTGATATTAGGGAGGAAAGATTGGGGGAGGTGGTAGTCAGAAGCAAAACAGACTTTTGAGGAGGGACAGGGTAGAGAAAGAATGAGAGAACAATAAATAAGTGGCAAAATTGAATGGAGCGAAATGCACAGTAATCACAACTATGAGTGTGAATGGGATGAACCCACTCATAAAATGAGAGTGAATAGTTAGATAGCCTATTCTGGTATTCTGGATAGTCAGAATCTGGCAGTTGTATTGTTTACAAGAAACAGACTTGAAAGAGATGTACTCAGAATAAAAATAATGATCCAGAGCAGAAGGTATTATGCTTCAGCTGATAGAAAAACACAAGCAAGCAGGGGTAGCAATCATGGTCTCAGAAAAAGCAAAAAAAATTAAAATGATTCAATTAAAACAGATAATCAGGGAAATTATATTTTGCTAAAAGGCTCCATAGATAAATAAAATCAATACTATTATGGATCAAATGGTATTGCATTGAAATCCCTTAAGGAAAAGTTAAATAAGTTACATAGAAAGTGAAATTATATTAGTGGAAAATTTTAACTTTCCCCTCTCAGAACTAGACAAATCTAACCAAAAAAGGTCATAAATAAGAAAGAAGTACATGAATCAAATTTTAGAGAAGTTTGATATGATAGAGCTCTGGAAAAAAATTGAATGTGAATAGAAATGCCTTTATCTCAAAGTTACATGGCTTCTCTGCAAAAACTTACTTTGTATTAGGGAATAAAAACCTCACAACCAAATGCAGGAAAAACATCTTTTTTTTAGTTATAATACAAGGAAAACTACATTCAATAAAGAGTGATGGAAACGTAGATTTAAAAATAATTGGAAACCGGGGCGGCTAGGTGGCTCAGTCAATAGAGCACCGGCCTTGGAGTCAGAAGGACCTGAGTTCAAATCTGGCCTCAGACACTTAATCTAAAAACTAGCCGTGTGACCTTGGGCAAGTCACTTAACCCCGACTGCCCTCCAAAAAAAAAAAGAAAGAAAAATAATTGGAAACCAAATAATCCAATGCTAAAGAAGGAGAGGGTCAAAGAACAAATCATAGAAAATAATCAGTAATTTCATTAAAGAAAATTAAGACAATGAGATAACATTCCAAAATTTATGGGATGTAGCCAAAACAGTTCTTAGAGGAAAATTTGTACCTCTAAACACTTGCATCAATAAAATAGAGAAAGAACAGCTCAATCAATTGGGCATGCAACCAAAAAAAAAGACCTAGAAAAAATACAAATTAAAAATACCCAATTAAACACCAAAATGGAAATCCTGAAAATTTAGGCAGAGATTAATAAAATGGAAAGTAAGAAAATCATTGAACTAGTAAACAAAACTAAGAGTGAATTTTATGAAAAAGCCAATAAAATAGATAAATCATTGGTTAATTTTATTATTTTTTATAATTTATTATTTTTTAAAATTAACTTTTGTTTATTTTTAGTTTACATCATAGATTTCCACAAGATTTTGTGTTACAAATTTTCTCCCTATCTTTCCCCTACCTACCACCCCAAAACAGTGATCCCACTATATGCCCCCTCCCCCAATCTGCTCTCTCTTATATCCTCCCCCATCACTCCTCTAACTTTATGGTAGGGCAAGATGAATCTCCTTAGCCCAGTGCCTGTATATCTTATTTCCCAGTTTCATGGAAATAATGATAATAATAATAAATATGTGTGTGTGTATACACACACACGTATGTATATATGTATATGTATATATGTATGTGTATACACATACACACACACACACGAAACATTTGATTTTAAAAGGTTCTTTTTTTATCATGGCTTTCAGTAAGTCCAATAATTTTTAAATTGTTTCTCTCAGATCTGTTTTCCTAGTCAGTGTTTTTTTCCAGTGAGATATTTCACATTGCCTTCTATTTTTTAAATTTATTTGGATCTGTTTTATGGTATCTTGATTTCTCATAAAGTCATGTGCTTCCATTTGCTCCACTCTAATTGTGAAGGAATTATTCTCTTCAGTGAGCTTTTGAGATTCTTTTTTCCTTCTGTCAGATTCGACTTTTTAAGTCATTCTTTTCCTCATTGGCTTTTTGGGCCTTTTTGCCGTTTGAGTTAGTCAATTTTTTATGGTGTTCTGTTCTTCAGTCAGATTGTTGGCTTTCTTTTCATGATTTTCTTGTGTCAGTCTCATTTCTCTTCACATTTTTTTTCCCACTTCTCTTATTTGGTTTTCAAAGTCCTTCTTAAGCTCCTCTATGGCTTGTAACAAGTCTACATTTTTCTTAGAAGCTTTTGGTGCAGGAATTCTGACTTTGTTTTCTTTCTTCAATTCCATTCTTTGATCATTTTTATCCCCGAAAAAGGTATCTAAAGTTGGATTACTGTGCTTGCTCTGCTTCCTTTGCCTGCTCGTGTTGCCAGTCAATTAACTTGACTTTTGAGCTCTTTGCCAGAGTAGAACTCTGCTTTCAGAGGGGAGAACTTTGTCCCAGATCTCTGGGTTTTTCACAACTGCCAGAGCTATTAGGAGGCTGCTGTCTCTATAGCCCCCACCAGCTTTGGCTCACTGGTCACACACCTCAGAACCAACACCCAAGACCATGATCCCAATCCAGGTAGATTAAGGCAAGAGCACTTAGCCTCTGAATGATCACTTGGCCCCCCTGCAATCTACAGTCCAGGAGCTCTGCAGCAGCCACATGGAGGTGGCTGCAGGTGTGGCTTCCACTGCTTTCTTGCTCTGGGGGCAGATGGCCGGCCCTGCTCCTCTGTCCCCCCCAAATTCAGTTGAGTTCCACTGACCCTTCACTTTGTCTTTGGCATTTATGGGTCGATAATTCTGGTAACTGCCACAGCTGTCACTGATCTACTCTTCTGAATGCTCCCACCGGCTGGTCAGGCTGCCCTAGGGCTAAAACCATGACTCACGCTGGGCTTGACTCAGCTACCAGGGTGCTTTGATGAACCCTTCCTGTCTACCTGCCAGGCTGCCTTCAGTGGGAGATTTGGTTCTCTGTCACTTTGTGGGTTCTGTAGCTCTAAAATTTGTTTGGAGTCATATTTTATAGGTATATGAGCTGGTTCTGGGGGGAGCCACAGAGTTTTCCTGCTTCTATGCTGCCATCTTAACTCTGCCCCTCTAATTTTTTTTAAAGAAAAAGGAAGCCCAAATTACCAGTATCAAAAATTAAACAGTGAATTCACCACCAGCGAACAGGAACTTACAGCAATTATAAGAGCTATTTTGCCCAATTATGCACCAATCAGTCAATGAAATTAAGTGAAAGGAATGAATATTTACAAAAACATAAAATGGCCTTATTAACAGACGAGGAAATAGAATAAGTAACCCTATTTTAGAAAAAGAAATTGAACAAATCATAAATGAGTTCCCTCAAAAAAATTCACATTTGAATTTTACCAAACATATAAAGAAAAATTAATTCCAATATCATATAAATTATTTGGAAAAATACGCAAAGAAGGAATCCTACTAGATTCCTTCTACAACACAAATATGGTATTGATACCTAAACAAGGAGGCACAGAAACAAGTGAAAAAGGAAACTATAGACCAATTTCCTTAATGAATATAGATGCAAACATTTTAAAAACCATAAATAGATTATAGGAATATATCACAAAGCTTATACACTGTGACCAGGTGAAATTATACTTGAAAACAGGGCTCATTCAATATTAGGAAGACTATCAATAATGTACCAAATCAATAACAAAACAGAAAAAAAATCATACAATTATTTCAATAGATGTAACAAAAGCTTTTCACAAAATACAAGACCCATTTCCATTTTTAAAAATCACTGGAAAGTATAGGAATGTTCTTTCTTCAAAACGAGAAGTAGTATCTATTTAAAACTATCAATAAGCATTATCGGTAATGGGGAGTAGGTATAAACCCTTCCAAGGAGATCAGGAATAGAACAAGGATCACTACTATCAGCACTGTTATCTAATATTGTAGGAGAAATGCTAGTTATAGTAATTAGAGAAAAAAAGAAATTAAAGTAATTAGTATTGGCAGTGAGGAAACAAAACTGTCTTTTGCAGATGATATGATGGTATAAAGTAAAGAGTCATAGAAAATCAGCTAAAAGCTAGTTGAAATAATTAGATTCTTTATTTCTAAAATTGTGATTGTAAGACTTGTAATACCTACTTCATAGTATTGTTCTGAAGATCAAATGAGATAATGTATGTAAAATACTTAAAGTGCTACAAAAATCTAATCTGTCTTTTATTTTAACTTTTCTAGAGCATATATGCATTTCTTTCATATATCTCTGTTGACTTCTAGCAACTCTTTGGGGTTTCGTGTTTTCATATCCCTGATTGAGATTAGGTATAGAGGGTGATGGCTCTGAATTTGTTTCTTCTACTGTCCTATCTGGTAAGAATAGATTGCTTTAAAAAATGATAAACCTGTTCATTATCACCTCTATTTGTCATCTTACTCCCAATTTGGTTAACATGGGATATAAAGATAATCTATCCTAGCTGGATACTATGTCAAGCTTTATTTATCAGTTCCTTTTGCTATTTTATAGGATGACACTGCTGGCAATAAATATTTCTCATTCTCTGTAGTATTTTAAAAATATCTTAATGATGTCTGTATTTCTAGTTAATTCCCACTGCCCTCCCCAGTTCTCCCATGTCACAGAGAAAAACAATTAAACCAAAATATTGATAAATCACATTATTTGATTATTTGTTTCTTTTATCTTGGTGGCTTTTTACCTCTCTTCTATGAGAAAGGAAGTATGCTTATATCTTCTCAAGGAAGGGATGGTTTTCCCATTTACTCACATTCAACTTACTTTTAGTAACTTTTAAATTTACATTTTCATGGCCATTATGGCACTACATTGTTGTAGTTCACTTACATTATTTTTATTTTCTTAATTCTGTTTCTGTTTCTCTAATCAATTCATACAGAATTTCCCATTTTTTCTGTAGTCCCTCTACCCATCATTTCCTAATGCACAATGATAATCTATTACATTCCTATTCCATAATTTTCCTCTGTAATGTTTCTCTCTCTCTCTCTCTCTCTTAGAGGGGGGAAGACAGGGCAATTGGGGTTAAGTGACTTGCTCAAGGTCACACTACTAGTAAGTGTTAAGTGTCTGAGGCTGGATTTGAACTCAGGTCCTCCTGACTCCAGGGCCAGTGCTCTATTCACTGTTCCACCTAGCCACCCGTACTCTGTAATATTTTGCAAATAAATGCCATTTAGATTTAAAAAATAAACAGTAATATCAGTTATTTACCTGGTATTCAGTTTTCATCCACCATCAATTATTTATATAACAGTCAGTATTTGTATGCTCTGGGCTTAATGCTTAAATGTAATTTCTCCTTTGAAGTATCTGATTGTCAGTGTGGTTATTATAACTCAGAAAATATTTGGGACTTAAAATGAAATTATTTTTTTCTTACCAGTTACCATAATTAGGGATTAAAATGATCTAACTTTAAGAAATCTATCTTTTGGGACCCAAGAAAACTCAATAGCACTGAACGTGGAATCAGGTGGCCTGATTTTCAGCCTGGTTTTGATACTTGCTAGATATGCTATGCTAGATATATGTAAGTTTTATATAGATATAGCTAGATATATATATAAGTTATATCACTTAACTCCTCTGAGTCCTAGTTTTCTTATATGTACAATAGATATAGCAATTCAAATATTACCTTCTTTCCAGTACTATTGTAAGGAAGGTATGTTGATAAACCTTACTGGTATACAGATGTGAACTAGTTATTTTATAGCATCATCATTTCTAACATGGATGAAATGCAGAACTCTTATTTAACAGATCTTTGTTCCTTTGACTTTTTCTTCCTCTCAAATTCTATCCATCTTCTAAAAGATTTGTATCTGAAGCCTGTCATAAGAAAGTGGCTGCTAGATATTGACCTAATTAAGTATTAAACTGAGAGTAGAAATTAATAGAAGCAAGTGTATTCACTATTTAGACATAATTTGACCAATCTCAAGTTATAGATTACTAACGTGGAAATTCAAATATGTGACTAAAAACTTGTGTCCCAGATTTTTTTTAATAGACTAAGGATTCCTCTTTGATTCTGACTTTGGGGTTAATATTGCTGAATAATTAATTAAAGTGAGAACAGCACTCAAATTGATCCTCTGTGTGGCTCAGAAAAACAGTAAGCAAAAACCAAATGAGAAATTAATGAATTAGCCTGTTTGTTAACAGAAGTAAAGTGATAGGAAATGTTTTTTGAAATTAAGGTCCATGTTGCCTTTAATAGATCTGTTGTTCTGGTGAATCTAACCTAATAAAATGCAAAATGGTAAGATGTAGTACCTGAACCTCAAGAGACTAAAGTAGAAAAAATGCAGTCTGATAAGTGGAATTTTTGAGATTCGGGATAGCAGATTTTTAAAGCAACATTCAGAATGTATCTGTGCTTACTTAAAAGAGATTAGCATTGGCAAGTAGTGCTTCCAAGGAATCAACAGTTAACTTAAACCATATAGTAGGATGAGAAAAGACTTGATTTTGTCATATACGTTTGAACTTTTGGCTTTTAGATTTTAACAATGGTTGAAAATGGGGGCCTAAGTGAGGCCAGTGCCATATGACCCTGAGATGGAGAAGCAGTTGTATCCTTAAAAAAAACTATTTAATTTTAGTTTATGGAATAAAAAAAGCATTTTCATAATGTAGTATAATAAAAAGATGATTACGCATGAAACTACAAATCTATTATGTACAACTTGCTTTTCCTTTTAAATATATAATAAAGTTATCACGTAAATTTCCTTTTTTTTCCTTCTCTTCATCCCTGCCCTGCCTTAGAGATGGCTACCATTAGACAGAAATAGGTAAGATATATATTTTCATTTTTATTTTATTTATACTTTATATATATTACATGTGTATATATGTATTATATTTTTATTTATTTATCAGTTTTTCTCTGATTGCAGAGAGCCTCTTTCTCAATATGTCCTTTATTTTTAATTTGTATATTTATAATGGTCAAATGGCTTAGTTGCTCAAAATCATTCTTCAAAGAATATTGTTGTTACTGTATAGAGTGTTCTCTTGGTTCTGCTCATTTCCCTCTTCACCATTTTGTATAAGTCTTTCCATGCCTAAGATCATTGAGCTCATCATGTCTTATAGCACAGTAGTATTCCATCATAGCCATATACCACAACTTGTCCAGCCATTCCCCAATTGATGGGGATTTCTGCAGTTTCCAGTTCTTTGCCACTACAGAGAGAGCTACTATAAACATCTCATTCATATTCAAAGTTATAATTACTATTTGTGAACTTCCTTCCACTTTATTTTCATTTGCTATTTTGTATTTTAAATTTTATTTATTTTTATTTTATATATTATTTTTGATATTGCTATATATTTAATATTTATTTATTTTGTATTTCATATATTTTAAATTTTACTATATATTACATATATTATTTTATATTTATTTCTTTTATATTCACTATTTTCTAGGACTCTCTTTTTCACTCTGTCCCTGTTTCCTTATCTTCTTCCCCCACTCTCCCATTTCCCCCATTCCACTTACACCTCCAAAAGTCCCCCACCCTTCCAAATTCCAATCTATGTACTCTTCTAAAAGTCCCTCTGTCCTCCACCTCCCAGCCTTTTCACTGCTTTACATGTTAAGAAGGCTTCTATACCCTTCCAGATTACATGTTGTTTACTCTTCAACACAGATAAGAGTAAGATTCCAACATTACCAGCCCTCCACCCCCACCTGCTTCTTTTGTATTAGTTCTTCCTTTCACACCCTATATTTTTCCCTTTTCCCTTTTCTACCCAATTTTGATTCTTAGAGTCAACTCATCACACACAACTCAGTCTCAACCTTTATTTCAAACTACCTTAGTAATGATGACAGTTTTAAGAATACAAATAAAGTTTTCATAAATAAAACAAGCATAGTTTGATCTTAATGAGTGCCTTATAGTCTTCAACGTTTACCTAATTTCTTTTTCCCATTGAGTTCTGTTTTATTACTGTTGTTCTTATAGTATCTGAAAGTCTTTCAGTTTGTCAATTTTTTTTATTCTTCATCCAGGATTATATTAAACTTTTCTGGGTAAGTTATTTTTGGACACAACCCTAGTTTTTTTGCTCTTTGAAATATAATATTCCAAGACCTATGGTCTTTTAGAACAGAAGTTGCTAGATCTTCTGAAATCTTGACTGCATTACCACAATGTTTAAATTGTTTTTTTTTTCTTGTTGCTTGCAATATTTTCTCCTTACCTGGTAGTTTTGAAACTTGGCTATAACATTCCTGTTAAGTTTTTTTCCTCTGATCTTCTTTCAGGTGGTGAATGGTAGATTTTTTTTTTCTATTTCTACTTGCCCTCTTATTTTAGAACTTCAGGGCAATTTTCCTTAATAATTTCTTATAATATTCTATCCATATTCTTTTTTTGATCATAACTTTCAGATAGTCTGACAATTCTTATATTGCCTCTCCTTAATCTATTTTCCAGACCAGTTGTTTTTCTAATAAAATGTTTCAGATTCTCTTTTTCTAGTTTATTATTTCTTGGTGTCGTATCATATCATTAAATTCTTCTTATCCAATTCCAATTTATAAGGAGTTACTTTCTTAAGATTTTGTATCTCTTTTTCCACTTGGTTAGTTTTCTTTACATAATTTTCTCGGATTGCTTTTACTTTTTCTGAATTTTTTCTTTAATTTCTCTTTGAACTTCTTTTTAAATTCTTCCAAAACCTCTTTTTGGACTTTTGACAGTTTAATATTACTCTTTGGGATAGGGGTGGCTTTTTAACCTATCTTCTTCTGAATATAAACCTGTGTTTTCTTTTGTATCAAGGTAACTATCTATGGTCAGGTTCTTTTTCCTTTGTTTATTCATTTTTATTTTGTTTTTAGCAGCTTATAATAATAGTAGCTATGATTATAATCAAGTTTTTGTCCTGAGTTATGGTTAATGTTGTCCTAGACCTTAAGTCCTCCTTAGTGTTGTTTTCTGAATTCTGTCCAGGGGCTCAACCTTAGGAACTCTACTTTCCTAAGCCACAGTTAGGGCCCCAGCCACACTGTCCTGAAAATGTTCTTGCTCCTTGTAGTACCACACTCACCAGACAGGCTTGTGTTCATTCCTCATTCACAGTCACAGCTGGGATTACAGCTTGTCAGCATCAATAGACCTGGTTTCTGGAAACATTGAGGGTCCTTCAGTCTTTTCCCATTTAGCTGTCTGATGTTCTGCAAATGAAAGTTTGTGAGGTGAAAGAGTGCAGTACTTGAATTGAACTAGGGAAAATCGTTAGTTTGAATGGCTTCAATCCCATTTCAGGCTCTAGCTGAGTGACCCTGGGCAAGTCATCCAGACTCTCTAAGTCTTGGTTTCCTCACTTGTAAAATGAAGAAGTTGGAGCTGGCAACATCTAAGGTTTCTTGCAACCCTAAATTTATGGTGGAACAGATTATTTTATCAGTTATGTGGAAGGAGTATAGAGGGGTAACCTCCAGGGATAGATAATCTGGAAGAGATGACACAGGAGCATGTTAGGTGTAACAAGGGAGAGGTTGAGTTCAATTTTGGGCATATTGAATTTCAGGTTCTAGAGTAGAAATCCATAATGGAAATGCCTACAGAAATGCCGTGAGATGTAGGACTAAAATTAAATGCAGAGATTAGGGAAATGATTGGGCTGAGGACCTATAGGGAGAAAAGATTCCTATAGCCTAGGAGGGGCAAAAGAGGATTCCAAAGGACTGAATGGGAGCAATAAGGGGCAGCCACATTTGTAACAAGAGAACTACTACTGTTATTTTCAAGGATAACACAATAGCAGGAAATTGAACAAGAGGGAGTCCAAACAGATTAAGCTATGTCCTGTAGTTGATTTATACTATGAAGAATCCTTTTGAGTTGAATTATTGTAATTTCCCTATCCTTTTATGGCTAACATTTAATATGCTGTTATCAGGGAATAATAAGGGAGACGGTAACAAGTAAAGGACCCATTCTCTTTTGACTATCTCTTAGGATTTTAAGGGGCCTCAGAAAGCTTCAGTAGTGGTAGGAATGGAGGGGATTATGTGTAACAAAAGTAAATCTGAGTCATCAGGATCAATGTCAGGAGGCTGGTGTCAGGACTGGAAAACCCCTGACACTGACATGCCCTAGAAAAGAGTGAGACTCAAAGTGTCACTCAGAGTGCCCGGTTTTTCCTGACATTGCAACAGACTCAGACCTTTGGTGTTCACTGTCTACAGGACCTCAGACAGCTTACATAGCACAGTTTCATATATAGAACAACAGAGCCATACACAGAGTAGACACTAATAAATGCTGATTGGATTGAACAAAAGGGGTCAGACACAAATTCAGACAATTGGAGAAAGCTACCCAAAGACCATAACCACACTGTTCTGCCAGGATGAGGTCCCACATAGTTCCTAGTCAGGACTGAACCACATTCAACTTTGTTTCATCTATAGCATCCAACGTAGAGTAAGAGGTTACTTTCTAAGGCAGCAGTTCTCAACCTGTGGGTTATGTTCAATTTGTAACAATGAAAATACATCCTGTATATCAGATAGATTCATAACAGTAGCAAAATTACTGTTATGAAGTAGCAAAGGAAATAATTTTATGTTTGGGGGGGTCACCACAACATGAGGAACTGTATTAAAGGGTCTCAGCATTAGGAGAACCACTGTGCTAAGGGAACACGAATTTACAATATTAAACTACACTACATAGACAGATTAGCACAAACATATTAGAGAACTGTTTCAGATGTGAAAATGTACGTTTTCCACAATTTTGATAACTGAAAATTGCCAATTGTTTGGCAGTACTTTATTATATTGGAAGTGTTGTCTTTCTTGGGCTTTTAGTTAGCTACTGTATGAATACATTAGACACGTTTGGGTTTTAGTTGGGATTTTACGTAGCTTGTATTTTAATTCTTTGATTCTTTGCTGTTTCTATTAACCCATAGCATGATTTTAATAAATATTATAATGCCAACCTACTTAAAAAAAAGAAAATAATACGTTTTATCTCTTCATCTGCACTCATACACTTTATTTATAGGACTGGAGATTTAGACCTGAAAAAGGGGTCTTAGAGGTTATGTAAGTTAACTCCTCAGTTTTAGAGATGAGGAAAATGAGTCAGAGATAGGTCATAAAGTGGTGACTGGCCTAGATAAAGGTCAGATACAGGTCCTCTAGCTCCAGATTCAGTGCTTGTTTTATTTCACCATGCTATGTGTATGTATGCATACATTGGTGTATACACTATATATGTGTGTGTATGTGTGTGTGTGTGTTTGTGAGTGTGTGTGTGTGTGGGGGGGTGTCTATGTGTATACACAGTCATAAATATATATAACCTGCATGATGTGGTTTAAAAAACAAACAAACTGCACAACACTGAGCTCAAGGTGAGAAATTTACTCCAAAGAATTTTGAAGACGAGCATCATGGGTTTATAGGTTTTCAGCTCTAAGGTTGTTGGCCACATAGTCCAGTTGCCTTATTTTAAAAAGGAGGAAGCTGAGGGCCAGATGGGTTAAACGCCGGGACTGACTCCCAAGTTCTTTGATTATAAAAACAGAGTTAGTGGTACAACACTAGGGAAGGCTTCTTCCACCAAGTTGGGGTTTCAAAGTAATTTTAAAGTAGGCCACTGGGTGAAAAATGGGTTATTTAAAGGCACAGTTATATGCTTGACATATATAGGTCATTTTTGAAGCAATGTATTCATTGTTTCTTACACTTGGCTCCAGTTTGTCCAAACCATCGCATCATTCTGATATTGCAGAGTAAAGACCTTGGTTACTCACCACCTTTGCCCTACTTATTCAGTCATTTTTTTTTAAATCAGTGTCTGAACCTATAACACTAGCTCACATCTACCATATGTTATTGTAGGCTAGAAAGGTAGTTTCACTACTTCACAGGTAGGAAAACTATGGCTTATAGAGACCAAGTGAAGTAAGTTGACAGATTCAGGACTAAAACTGAGTGAAATGTAAGCTTCTTGAGGGAAAAGACTCTTTATTCTTCCTCCTTTTCTTCCTTTAGTTCTTCTTTCCTTCCCTCTCCCTCCCTCATTTCCCTCCTTGCTTTTCTTCTTCCTTCTTTCTGTCCCTCCCTCCACCCTTTTGTCCCTTCCCTCCCTCCCTCCTTCCTTCCTTCCTTCCTTCCTTCCTTCCTTCCTTCCTTTCATCCTTCTTTTCTTCCTCCTTCTTTCCTTCTTTCCTTCCTTCCTTTCCCCTTCCTTATCTCTCTCTCTTCCTCTTTTTTGTCTTTGTATTTCCAGTACAATGCAGTTGGGGAAAGTATTAAGAAGTGCTTAATAAATGTGTCAGTTTTAATTGGTTGTACTAAAGTCTCCTGACTTCTCCACTGTATAATACTGCTACTCAGAATATATATAGCACAAACACAATCAAGGTTTTGCCTTTTGGGGATCTACTTCAAGGCAATCTCCAGGAACATGGTAAATCTAAATAACTACCTATTTATCTTTTCTAGATTACACCTACCCATTTTTCTTATTTTCCCCTTATCTACACTGTTTCTGCCTCCAGATCAGTGTGATTTCGAAGCCTTGTGTATAATGTACTTTGCTATCTTGAAAGCACTAAATCAAATCAAACAGGTATTTTGTAAACATTTGTCCAATGTCAGTACTATGTTAGGTACACATATATCCCAAACATACATATATACATATATATGTGCATATGTATATATACACACATATATGTATGTATTCCACTATTTAGAGATACATATATCAAACGAAAAATATTCCTAGTCCACAAATAGCTTATATTCTATTAGGGTAGACAGCATGAACCTAAACAAATAACACACACACACACACACACACACACACACACACACTGAATATGTTTTGTGAGGGAGGCATTAGTAGTTGGAAAGGTCAGAAAGAGTCTTATGTAGAAGGTGATGCTTGAAACAAGCTTTGAAGGAACCCAGAGAATTGTGAGAAAGAGAGGTTAGGAGGGGTGTGTTCCGGTGACTGTACAGAGAACAGCCAGTGTAAAGGAATGGAGATGCCAGATGAGATGGTGTGCCAGGTATGAGGGATAAAAAGAAAGCCAGTTTGGCTGGACCACAGAGTAAACAGAAGAAAGTAACATAATAAGCTTAGAGTCAGATTATGTCAAAATCTTAGAGTCAGAAATGCCAAATAGAGGCATTGTATTGAGCCTAGAGGTAATAGAGAACTACTAGAACTTAGTGAGCAGGGAATTATCATAGTGCCTAAGGAATGCCACTTTGGCAACTGTGTAGAGTGGATTGGGCTGAGAGAGTCTTGAGGCATGGAGTAAACTTGAGGAAAATTGCAATATTCCAGATGAGAAGAGATGAACGTGGGAAATAAGAGTAGTAGCCATGTGAGTGGAGATGTTAAGGAATGACAATGAAGAAAATGATAAACTGATTCCTTATGCTGGAGAGAATAGTTGAGAATGAACAAGGCTGGAAACCTGAATGACTGAGAGACTGTGGTGCCCTCAAAAGAAATAGAGAAGTTTGAAAGAGAGTTGAGTTTTAGAGGAAAGATAAATATGAGATGATATTATATAATCATTTAATTCTCAAGATTCTCCTCTGACGTTTTCAAGTATTCTCCTTAGCCGCATTATTTTTGAATACTATGTGGGTAAAATTCATGATTCACTCAAGTGGGTATCATGAGATTTCACACTGTATACTGTCCACAGATAAGATTTCTGTTAACAAATGTGGGCTTAAAGTAGTCTGTCAGTCAATTGAGCAAGTGCCAAGCACAGTGCCAGACTGAGAGAATGCCAGCATTGATACAACATTCTTTGCTTTTCTAAAATATTCATATTGGAAGCAACTGAGTTATGCTTGCTTCCTAGCAAGCATTTTTTTAGTAGTTAAAGAGCATAAGTTTACTTTTTGCATTCTTTAATTAAAAAGTGACCGTTTACCAAAAAAAAGTGACCATTTATTCTGATCAGTTTTGTAAGATTCCTGCCTTTCCCCTCTGGCCAGTTTAAAGCTGATCTAAACCTCAGAAAAAAAAATAAAGACTTTCTTTGAACTTCTATGATGTTGGTATTATATTCTATTCACAATTATAAGAGACAGAGAGAGAGAGAGAGAGAGAGAGAGAGAGAGAGAGAGAGAGAAAGAGAGAGAAGAGAGAGAGAGAGAAGAGAGAGAAGGAGGGAGAGAGAAGGAAAGGCAGAGAAAGAGAGAAGGGGAGAGAGAGCTTAAGGAATTCATCATCATTCATACTTTTCACTTGCATAGATTTAAAACTGTCCATTGTAAATTTAGGAAAACAATACTATTAATACTTGAAAAGAACTGAAGTTAGAAGTATGTTTAGCATGCATATTTCAAGGTTATTTTTTGGGGGGGTTAACAATCTTTCTTTAATCAAACAAGCATATCATTTACCTAGTTCAGGGGGAAAAGTCAGCACTCTGAACTCCAGAGAATACAAACCCAAGTTATAAGCACAAGTTACAAACACAAGTTACAAATAGACCAAGAAACAGATCAGCAGATGGGCTTCCAACCATCTGACCATCACATCCATTACCTATTCAAGTTACCAGAGAGGGAAGCATCCACATCTGGGT
>CM053600.1:70556023-70598546 GCA_028646575.1 Pseudocheirus occidentalis | reverse complement strand
AATTGATTGGTTGGTTTTTTTTTTAGCTTTGTGAAACTCTGCTTCCAAGGGGCGAAGCTCTGTTCCAAATCGCTGGGGTTTTCCCAATTGCCAGCGCTATTAGGGTGGGGTGTGTTGCAAGTCCCCCCAGCTTTGGCTTGCTGAAAGTGCACCCCAGGACCACCACCCAAGACCATGATCCGGATCCAGGCCATTCAATGCAAGAGCACTTGGCCCTGATCAATCGATTCAGCCCCCCTGCTAGGTCCGCAGGCCGGGGGCTCTGAAGCAGCCTGGTGGGGGCTGCCGGTGGATCCAGCAGTTCCCTACCCCCATTGCTTCTTTGTCCCCGGGGGCAGAATGGCCGAACTGCTTTAACCCCCCAAATTAATTTTCAAAGTTTCACTTTCCCTAACAGCATCTGAAGATTTAAAGATCCCCTTAGGCCGGTGCTTTAGATTTTCTTTGAAGTAGACTCAAGCTGCTATTTGGGAGGCTCCACTGCTCCTCCTGGCCGCCCTGAGCTCTTGCCTGGCCGTGGCTGCTGGGTCTCTGCTCCACTGCAGTGCCTCCTATCCTGCTCCTCGTGCCTTGGCAGATGTGGAGGTGCTGGAGGCTGTAGAACCTCTGCAGGCTGGCTGCGGGGCTTGACTCAGCTCCTTCCCACTCCCCAGGCCTGGCCACGGTCTAGGCTTCCCACTGTTCCAGCCTTCGCTCTGGCCACGCTGAGTCCCTGCTGCCGGGATGCCTTCAGCAAGAGCTGTGTTCTCTGTATTTTTGTGAGTCTGAGAGTCTTAGAGTTTCCTAGACTTTCTCTGGGCTCATATTTTATGGGTGTTTAGGGTGGCGGTGTGGGAGCTGCGGGACATTGCTGCTTCTAGCTGCCATCTTGGCTCCGCCCCCCTCAAGGCTATTTTGAGGATAAAAAGAGATGTTTGTAAAGTACTTTGTATACCTTAAGTATTATGTAAATATTTCCTATTATTATGCTAATTACAATATCTTGTATATATAAACACAGCTACAAAATTTAGCATTGAATTCTTACAAAGCAAGAAACCTTTATTTAGGTGTTTTTCTAAGAAAATGAATAATAATAAAAAGCTCAGAAGGCATCCATCTTGCCCTTTCAGCTTTGTACAACTCTGTGCATACATTATATTTGAACTTCTAAATAACCCTGCAAAGTATGTATTAGGACATCATTGGTCCCATTTTGAACAGGATGAGCAGGAGGATCAAGGAGACATGAAGGGAGTAGATACAAGTGCCCGAGGAAAGCATTAAATCCGTATCTTGCCTGACTCCAAATCTGCTGTCTGCCACACAATCCTGCCCTGTGCTTATGGATTTCCAGATACAGGTCTTAATCATGTGTATTGTAGATTTTAAGTAATTTTAGAATTAGTGACATCAGGGCTACCATAATGATGGTCACTTCAAAAGAAATATCTTCATTGTTTCTTACACTTGGCTCCAATTAGTCCAAACCATTGCATCATTCTGATGTTGCAGAGTGTTTGTTATTCACTGTTATTTACTTTGTTATTCACTGCTTTTGCCCTGCTTGGTTTTGTTTTGTTTTGTTTTTTACTAGTGCCTGAACCTATAATACTAGGTCACAGGAAGCAATCTGGAGATTACAAGATTCCAGATTTAGAGCCTTGAAGTCACCTATTCCAACCCCCTCTTTTTGCAGCTGAGGAATCTCAAGCTCAGAGACCTTCAGTGATTTGCCTAAGGTCACAGTTGAACTTGAACCCAAGTCCTTTGGTCTTTCTACATCATGCACAGTATAATGAATGCAGTCTTAAAGTGACTCTAATAACACTGCTGAAGATGTTTATAGATAAAATAAATCCTTTCATTTACATCTGCCAAAAGCAGAAATAAAATAAGGAAGATATGCACAAGTAAAAGGCAATGTAAAGGTTTTAATGTGTAGTCACAATTTCATAGCAGTAATTTCACAACTAAAACATGTACACATATGTATATACAAACATAGGCACATACGTGTGTTGTATATGGGCAGCTGTGTGATGCAGTGAATAGAGAGCTGGGTCTGGAGTCAGGAAGAACATTATGAGTTTAAATTCAGCCTCAGACTTTTGCTAGCTGTGTGACCCTGGCCAAGTCACTATTTGCCTCGGTTTTGTCATCTGTAAAATGAGTTGGAGAAGGAAATGGCAAACCATGCCAGTATCTTTGCCAAGAAAACCCCAAACGGGGTCACAGAGAATCAGTCACAACTGAAAAAAGACTGACCAACAAGAACAAAATCATTTACAAAAATATTTACAATATTCTCTCTCTCTCTCTCTCTCTCTCTCTCTCTCTCTCTCTCTCTTTTTCTCTCTCAACTTTCAAAATAAGTAATTACTCTGTGATATCTATAGGATGATCTACAGGATGATACAAAAGTCTGTGGCACGGGGAGGGGGGGAAGGCTTACTCTGAATATCTCTCTTCTCAGTATATGAATTAAACTCTGAAATCAAGATCAGGCTGAGAAAAAGAAGTGTATTGGTAGATTCCAGAATGTTCTCGTGACTTTAAATACAGTGTTTACACCAGCTAGAGAAAATCAAGGAAGGAAAGGAAGAAAATGTATTTTATTAGATGAAACAGCCAATAACTCTCTCTTTTAGTGTTTTTTTGCCACCCATATCGATATATTCAACACAGCCCAGTGAGTAGCATATAAAACATGAGTCTTCCTTGCATTGAAATAATATTCCCCAAAGACAAAGAAGAGTAGTGAAGACATTGTGGGGAGAGAGATATAGCTTTAGCAGGAGACTGAACTAGAACTGAAAAGTCTGATTCACATTTAGGGATGTTTTCTCTAGTTCCTTAAGCACTGTTTTTACCCTTCAAGTTTCTTCCTTGCCCCAAATGCCCCATTCCTAACCATACCCACATACTTAAAGAGATCAGCCTTCACACACCAAGGCATGTTTTTGGTTTCCTATTCTTGATGGTAGGAGAGATGTATTTAATGGTAAAAAGGATTTATTCCTGCTTCCTTCAGTCTAGAGAAATTCTTCTTCGTTTAATGTGGCCTGGGTATAAATACCTCTTCTACTCTTCTTCACTGTGCCTGTGTCTCACAGGATTGTTTCTACTTCAGAACATTATACTGCCAACATTCTGCCTGCAAGAAGTAGATTTAGCTGAGAACTTTTTTATAAAAGAAGAGAAATATAAAAAGAAGCTGTGTTAAAATATAAAGGAAATACTGCAACCTGTTGGGCTTTTATTATGTTCACAAAGGATACTGGTGTTGTGAAACTTTTTCTGGGCTTGCATTATAATCTTTAGCAAGAATACCAGCATTTTTATAAAATTGTAGATTTGTTGAAGAGGTGACAGGTGGTCACAGAATGTCAGAGATGAAAAGAACTTTAGAAACCCTTTCCTTTGCTGAATAGGAACCCTCTTAACAACATATTCTAAAAGTGACCTTCCACTCTAGCCTTTGCTTAAAGACTTTTTTTTTGTTTTTGTTTTTTGTATTTTGGAGGGCAATTGGGGTTAAGTGACTTGCCCAAGGTCACAAGCTAGTTTTTGTGTTAAGTGTCTGAGGCCGGATTTGAACTCATGTCCTCCTGACTCCAGGGCCGGTGCTCTACTCACTGTGCCACTTAGCTGCTTAAAGACTTTTGGTATTGGTGAACTCACAATATTGTGAAGGAATTCATTCTACTTTTTGATACTACTAATTGTTATGAAGTCCTTCCTTATTTCAAGCCTCTGCCTTTCTCCAGCTTCTAGCCATTAATCTAGTTCTGTCCTCTGGTGCCAAGGAAAACAAAACTGATTGGTTTTCCACTAGACAACAGTTCAAACATGTGAAGATACCTCTCTTGTCCCTCCTAAGTCTTCTCCTGTCCTGGCTAACCATCCCTAATTCCCCTTCAACTGATCCTTATAAGGCATAAGTAAGTCCAAGGCCTCTTCCCCTTCCGGTCATCTTTGTTTTGGATTCTCTACTTCTTAAAATATGTCACCCAGAACTAAACACTTTCTGTGATTTGACCATGCCAAAGAAAACAATGGAACTACCAACTCCCTGTTTCTGGACATTGTGCCTCTCAGCGTAGCTCAAGATGCATTTTGCTATTTTGGTTTCCGTGTTAGACTACAGATTCATATTTAGTTTACAGTCTACTATGTCAAGTAGTCCTATGTGCTATTATCAAACTATATTTTTTCTCATTCTGTACACATGATATTGATTTTTTTAAAAATCATGTACACAGGGAAGTCCTGTTATGCCACAATACACCATTATCAAAATGATGTGATTGTATATAAATTTATTAGGGTAGATACTGAAATCCAGAAAACTTTTGTGCTGAGATTCTTTTGAGAATTGTTGATATTCAGTAGTAGCTTTGTCTGGGAAACTGCTTAAATTGAATGTTGCTCTATGCCTTTATTGAATTCTATCTTGAAATTTAATGTAAAAACTTTGACTGTTTTCCCATTCTAGTGCACAGTGTAAAGAAAAAACAAAAGGTGGAATTCTTTTAAAAGTTCTCTTAAACAGGATAACCTGGTAACAGAGTTTTTATTAGCCTTTCCATATCTCTTATGTGGGGTCCAAATTTGTCCATTCTTTAAGAAAAACCACTGAGGCAGAACTTCAAGACAATAGTATTTTATTAAAGGATCCAGGATTCCCTCTAATGAAATGGATCTTGGCTCTTCCTCACCATCTGAGATGCCCCCTCATCCCCAGGGCTTATGTTTATAGGGTTGGATACCCAGATACTCCGAAGAGGCAAAATAAAATGCTGGGTCTCATTGGTTGATGGGCCTTGATTTTGACCCTCTAGGAAGGTCAGAAATGATGCATCACCAAGGGTGGTCACAGGAAGGGCAAGACAAGGGTTATGTCTACTGATGAAGTTGTGAAAAAATGGGCAAGATAAGGGTTATTTCCTCATAAGTGGTCATAAGATAAGCCCCTCCTCAATGTGGGCAAGAGAGAGTGGTCCAGAGGTAGAAAAATAAGTTATGGGACTTGTTTAAACATACCTATATAACATATGTCAAATATGAATTAGTGCATGTTATTCTTATATTACTATTAGTTTACTAAACTGACTAAATGTGTGTTTATAGATGAGTATATCACTAATAATCATTACCCCTATGAAATCACATTGAACTGATGAATACTGATTGGAACAAAATAAGGGGCTAATTAAAATCATCTTTGTCACTTGGCTTCCTCTGAAGCCATTAACACCTAGATTTTATAGTTTTATGAGACTCAGTTGTATACTTGAAAGAAAAAGAAAGCAAAACACAATAACACTTTTCATTTTTATCTCATCAAATTCTCTACTCTTAAGACAGAGGTCTTAGCATAACTAGATTTACATTTTTCATGCCCTATACGCTTTTCTAAAGCAAATGACTATTATGCAAAGATAGGAAATTGTTTTGAAAAGTTGACCTGATCATAAAAATGTTTACTAATCCATTTGTTGAATCCTCGAGCTTATTTTTATTCATATTTATGGCATCTTTCAACCCCTACTTATTTTGTGGAACAGCTATGTTTTGTGATGAAAAAAACAAATTTCAATGAATGGAAACTATGAAGTTAATGAATCAGATTTTGGTGAATTTTTCCCCACCTCTCATTTGTCTTGTTTTTTTTAATTTGTTTGTTTGTTTTGTTTTGTTTATTTTCACACAGCTATTGAAAGACAAGGAACCTAGTACGTCCTTACATCTTTTTTTATGACGTTATCACTTGAAAGTTTTAACTTAGCCTCCCCAATGAGAACTATAAGCCATAAGATGAAATACAATTGTAGGAATTCAACCAGGATTTCACTTACAAATATTCAACATTAATTTAATTTTTTCAAGCTGTTGGTTTTGAAAATTGAAGTGTAAACAGAAACACAGTTAAATACTTTCCTACTTCTTGTTTTTTTCTTCACTTTGCTTGCTGTTTAGTCTTTACTAGAGATTTTGACCCAAAATGCTTTTATTGAAAAATTAGTGAAACCAATTCAGAGAATCATTGAAGTCCTTAGAAACCAAACCCAGTATAAGCAAATTTAGAAGGCTGCCCCACCTACTCAGGATACAGTAAACTCCCCATTCTCTGACTTTCTGTGGCATTTATCAAGTGTTCTAGATGTTTTTAGGGATTTAAATATACACCTGATTTTGGACATATGGACCTGCTCGCCCCCAAAGACAGATAACTTCAGTGTTTCTCATGATATTTCTCCTTTGACTTCAGAAACACAAGGGGAAGGCAATGTGGGTTGTTTTTAAGGGGTTGGTGGGAGGTGAATAAGAACTAGTGCAGTGACAGTATATATTCTCTTAAAAGGTTACCTGCCTATCATCTATGTTTTTACCCACAAATTCCTTTAAATTAACCTGACTCTATTTTTTCAGGTCTCTGACAGGTATAAAACCTGCAATTTTATTAGCTGTTATATGTGTACGGAACATGGTTTTTAACTTTGTCAGTGACTAACACATTTTCTATATAGTGTCAATATCTGAATATGAATTAGAAATAAAATAGATAAAAGTGTAAAAAACTAAAGCAGATTAGTTCAATGATAGGAAACAAATAAGCAGCATGTGGTTGTGTTTGTATACATAAGAATAATTTATTATCATGATTTTTCCTTAATCCTACCCCAGCAGCACCTGCCACCTTCTTGTAAAAATTTTGTGGTGCTAAGTCACCCAAAGAGGGAAATGCATGCTTTTCTGTGATTTGGAAACAGTTTTTCATCCATCTTCTTCTTTATCAGATGTTCTTGAATACAGTATATTTATTTGCCCCAAAGAGGGATTTTCATCTTCTGCATCCTCAGAATATTATGATTACAGCTTCTCAGGTTAGCGAGCAGTTTACACTCAGTGAAGAAAGAAAAATGTTCACTTAATTTAGCCTATTACTCAAATACCATTTTAGGAAAAGGAAGAGTTTGTTGGAATTAAAAGTGAATACTCACTTTAGTGAAATTTTAATCTGTGTTTTTAATTAGAGTCCTAAATGTTGAAGCCAATACTTTCAAGTTTTATACACAACACACAAGCGCACACACACACACACACACATGATATTTTGAAATACTTTGCATTTATGTTAGTAAGCAGTGTATTGAATCTGTAGACTTTGTTTAATGACTATTTCCCCTTAAAATATGCTATTTATTTATATCATCTTCATTTCTACATATACCCCATCCCTTCCACCCATCCAGAAAGTCACTCCTTCTAACAAAGAATAAGGGAGAAGGGAGGTGATTAAGCAAAATTAAACATGTAAATGAAGTCTAACACCATATACAATATCCCATCTTTCTCCACCCCCCTTTTCCTTCATAAGAACTGTTTTCACATTTTGTTTTTGAGAATGCCCCCATCCCATTTGAGTCAATTTCTTCTACAAAATGCTATGGCATTTGTTCTTCTTTTCTCTTTAATATTGTTTCTTATATTCTCTTTTCTGCTCTTCCTACTATATTATGTTCACTGCTCTCCATAACACCACATGTGATAGACCTATATGGATATTTATTCTTTATCATTTCCCTTCCCTTCCTTTTAAAGTCTTCTTGACCAGATTCATGAGAACATAGGCAGATGCAATTTTACCAACTTTTATCAAGTTTTTGATTGATGCAATAACCAACCATGATTCCAGGAGAGTCATGATGAAGATTGCTATGCAACTCAACAAGAGGAGGAAGGTGCATTTTCTTTTCTCTGGAACCAAATATGGACATTATCATTGCACAGAATTAACCAAATACCGTATTGACCTGGCATGGATAAGTTTGCCCAGTAAGTCTGTCTTTGTTCTAAGTAGATTTAGATACGCAGAAGAGTCTCTAAAGTTTAGCATGCAATACAGACTACTGCAATTCATCTTCCCACTCTATAAGAAGATATATCCCTAAAAGCTATCTCTGAATTGTCTCATTCCATTCCTTCTTGGTGCCACATTCCTCTATCCATTAAACAGCTTTATAGGTGAAATTTGCCTATAATCATTTCCATCTTTTCCTTTTTATTTCCTTTTAGATGTTCAGGTATTTTACTCTTTCATGGAATACTTCATATCCTTATAACCTTGAGATTAGAGATGAATTTCCCAATTCCTTTTGTTTTCTCCTCTAATTGTACTCATATTGCATTTTGCATATGCATAGGTGTTACTTAGAAGTGGTAAAAACTCAATCACACCCAATGTACTATTCTCTTTAAGATTTTATAAAATATACATTACCTCCTATAGCTGCTTGATACTTTTTGCAGCCTTGCTTAATGGGTGACAGAAACAAACAGAAATCAGTTCAATATTAGAAATCTAATTATCTTGTTAGGTCTACCCACATTGTTTATCCTTTCCTTGCTCTCTAGGCATCTGACTGTACTTTGCTGGATGTTAAGCTCTTTTTCCTTATTGGGATGGGTTAATTTATTTCACAGACAGCAGACTCAAGGCGAGAGTGCTAGTATGTAGGAATCAATAGACTTTGGTCTACAAAGGAATATCCAGTTATCTATGAGATCTGCTTACCTTGTTTCAACTTGCTACTGATTTCTAATTACAATTCTGTACTTCCCTGGGAACTAGGCTCTCTCTAGGTCATCTAATTTCAAGCAGGAATCATTTCTGTTACACATATTCTACCACCCAGATACACCCATATTACAGCATTACAAAATGTTAGAGCTGAAAGAAAATGTTCAGATATTTAGTCTAGCTGTATCCTTTCACAGATGAGGTAACTGATGCTGAGAGAAGTTATATGATTTGTCCAAGGAAGGAAGAAGGACTAAGCTCCTACTATATGCCAGATATTGTTCTGCCTTGCACATATTATTTCATTTTATTTTTACAACAACCTGCGAAATATTATTATTATTATTATTATCATTATCCCCATTTTACATTTGAGAAGACTGGAGTAGACGGAGATTCAGGGACATAAGTTGTAAGGGTGGATTTGAACTCAGATCTAGTACTCTACTTACTGTACCACCTAGCTCCTAATGATAGATCACTGATTTAAAAATGAATCAATAGACTTCCAGGGCCAGAGCCGAGATGGCAAGACTACAGAAAGCAGCTGAACACTCTCAACAATCCCTTCTACACAACTTTAAAATATTACCTCAGTTCCATTTCTGAAACAGCAGAAACAAAAGGTTGGGGTGAAACATTTTTCCATCCTAAGGCAAATTATAATGTTGGAAGGGGACATCTGTGACACTGGTTGGGGGCTGGTCTGAAGCCCACATGGCAGAAACACTATCTTTGCGCCTTGGTGGTGGCAGCAGTGGCAGCAGCAGCTTCAGAAGTTCTCAAGCCAGAGAAATTAAGAGGTTCTGACTACTGTTTAGAAAGGCATTACAGAGAACCCCTGACTTGACAATTGGTAGAGGACCAGATATTGTTTGGAAGCTCCATTGCTCATGCCATCTTCTGGGTCACAGTTCAGAGCACAGAGGAGCACTTGTAGTCACAAGAGATCAAGGGTCTGAAGGAACAGTATCACTTGATGTTTCAAGGGAGCAGGGGCTTCAAGGAGAAGTAATACTTTCATTTACAAGAAAGTAAGGGCCCTGAGTAATAATATTATTTGCAATCACAAGACATCAGAGGTCCTGAAGAGTAGTAATACTTGAAGCTGCAAGGGATTAGAAGTCCTTCCTGGGTGAGGTCCATTGCACAGATGAGGACAGCATACCTCTTCCCAGATCCCACCAGCTCTGAAGCACTGAAAACTTCCAAACTCCCACAAGTAGTTCTGAAAACACCAGGGCAAAAAACCTGAAGCTTGGGACAGTGACCCCCACCCCATTCCAGGAACAAAGCCCAACTTTCACATGAAGTTCAAAGTCAAGAAACAGGTTAGAAAAATGGGCAAACAACAATAACAAAAAAGAGCCTGACCATAAAAATATACTATGATGAAATCAAAACACAAGCTCAAAAGAAGACAATGACATCAAAACAGTTAGAAGCAAAGACCCAAAGAAAAAGTTAGACACAAAACTGAGTTATTAGGCACAATTACTAAAAGAGCTAAAATTGTTTTAAAAATCAAATAAGAGTGGTAGAGGAAAAATTAGTAAAAGAAATAAGAACAGTGAAAGAAAATTATGAAAAGACAACAGCTTGGTAAAAAAAAAAAGACACAAAAAATACTGAAGAAAATAATACCCTGAAGAAACAGAGTTTACCATATTGTAAAAGAAGCAGAAAACTTCCTTGATGAAAATAACTCCTTAAAAAGCAGAATTGACCAAATGGAAAATAAAACAAAAAAGCTCACTGAAGAAAATTATTCCTTAAAAATTAGAATTTGGTAAGTGGAAGTTAATGACTTCATGAAATATCAAGAAACAATCAAATTAAATCAAATGAAAAAGCAGAAGAAAATGTGAAACATCGCACTGGGAAAAAAAACTGACCTAGAAAATACAAAGAGGAAAGATAATTTAAGAATTATTAGACTGTTTAAAAACAATGATCAAGGAACAATCCTAGACATATTATTTCAAGAAATTATAAAGAAAAATAGCTTTAATATCCTAGAACAAGACAGTAAAATAAAAATGGAAAGAATCCACTTATGACCTCCTGAAAGAGATTCTAAAATGAAGACTCCTAGGAATAGTATATTGGGATTCCACAGTGTTCAAGTAAAACAGAAAATACTTCAAACAGCCAGGAAAAAAATCATACAAATATCATGGATCCATAGTCAGGATCACACAAGATTTAACAGCTACCACTTATAAAGAGTAGAGGACTTGGAATATGATATTCCAGAAAGCAAAGGAGCTAGGATTATAGTTAAGAATAACCAATCCACAAAACATGAAACAGGGAGATGCACACAGAGTTAAAGTAAGGGGCTAGAACCAAATCTATCATGCTTTAGCAGAAGCTAAAAAACAAAAACAAAAACAAAAACAAAAAAACAAATAAAGGGCAAGGGTAGTGGTCATGATCTCAGACAGAGCAAAAATTAAAATAGACCTTATTAAAAGAGATAAGCAGCAAGGGACAGCTAGGTGGTAGAGTGAATAGAGTACTGGCCCTGAAGTCAGGAGGACCTGAGTTCAAATTTAGTCTCAGACACTTAACACAAAACACTAGCCATGTGGACTAGTGACTTGGGCAAGTCACTTAACACCAACTGCCCTCCAAAAAGAAAAGGAAAAATAGAGAAATTAGCAGGGAAACTAAATCTTGCTAAAAGGCACCAAGAACAATGAAGTAATATTGAGACTAAACATGCATGCACCAAATGGCATAGTATCCAAATTTTTAAAGGAAAAATTAAATGAGTTACAGGAGGAAATAGAAAAATTGTACTAGTGAGGGACCTCTGTTTTCCTTCTCCAAGGTAGATAAATCTAACCATAAAATAAATAAGAAAGAAGGCAAGGAGATGGAGAGAATCTTAGAAAAGTTAAATGTGATAGGCTTCTGGAGAAAATCTTATGAAAATATAAAGAAGTTTATTTTTTTTTCTCAGCAGTACATGGCACCTTCACAGAAACTGATGAGTTATTAGGGCATAAAAACTTCAAAAACAACTGCAGAAAAGCAGAAATAGTAAATGTACCTTTTCCAAGCTATAATGCAATAAAAATGACAATAAAGGACCATGGAATCAAAGATTAAAACTTAATGGAAGCTAAATTATATAATTCTAAAAAATGAGTGAGTCAAAGAACAAATCATAGAAACAATAATTTCACTAAATATAATTACAGCAATGGGATAAAATACAAAAACTTATGAGATGCAGTCAAAGCAAAGCTTAAAGGAAAATTTGTCTCTAAATGCATGCATCAATAAAAGAGACAAAGCAGAACGATAAATAGGGTGTACAGTTTTTTAAAAATGAGAAAAAGGACAAATTTAAAATTCCCAATTAAACAACAAAATGAAAACCCTAAAACACATCAAAGGAGAGATGAATAAAGTTAAAAACTAAAAGAAAATGAATTAATAAATAAAAGGAATGGTTTTATTTAAAAAATAGATAAGCCATCAATTTATTTTTAAAAAGAAATTTAATTACCACTCTCAAAAATGAAAAAAGTGAATGCATCACCAAAAAAGACAGAATTAAAGGAATTATTAGGCATTATTTTGCCCAATTATATACCAGTAAACTGATAATCTAAGCTAAATGGATACCTATTTGCAAAAATATAAATTGTCCAGATTAAGAGAAGAGGAAATAGTACACTTAAAGACCTGTATCTTAGAAAAAGAAATTGGACAAGCCATAAATGTACTCCCTAAGAAAACACCTTAAGGATCAGATAGATTTGCAAGTGAATACTACCAAACATTTATGAAACAAATAATGCCAACACTATATAAACTATTTCTAAAAATAGGTAATGAAGGAGTCCTACAAATTCCTGTCATGACATAAATATGCTTTTGATGTTTAAACCAGGAAGAATTAAAAAAAAACACAGAGAAAGAAAACTATAAACCATTGTCCTTAATGTATATCAATGCAAAAATTTTCAATAAAACTCTAGCAAGGAGATTACAGAAGTATATCACAAGGATCATATAGTATGACAAGGTAGCATTTATACTAGTAATGCAGAATTGATTCAGTCTTAGGAAAACTACAAGCATAATTGATCATACCAATAACAAAAGCAACAAAAATAATATGACTATATCAATAAATGGGAAAAATTGACAAAAATACAACATTCATTTCTATTAAAAACACTTGAAAGCATAAGAATCAATCTCTCTTTTTTTCACAATTTAAGTAGTATCTGTCTAAAACCAAGACCAAACATTCCCTGTTTTGGGGATAAACTAAGAAGCCTTAGGATAGCCATAATTACTACTACTATTCAAAATTGAATTATAAATGCTAGCTATAGCAGTAAAGTAGGAAAAAGAAATTGGAAGAATACAATTAGGTAATAAAGAAACAAAACTATCACTCCACATATAATATAATAGCAGTCTTAGAGAACCTTAGAGAATCAACTGAAAAGCTAGTTGAAACAATGAACAACATTAGCAAAATTGCCAGATATAAAATAAACCCACATAAATAATCAATATTTTTGTTTATTATCAGCAAAACCCAGCAGGAAATAAAAATAGAGAAATTCCATTTAAGAATCACTGTAGATGATACAAAATACTACCTGCCAAGACAAACCCAGGAACTCTATGAATACCATTACCAAACACATTTCACCCAAATAAAGACTGATCGAAACAACTGGATAGATGATATTAGCTCATGGGTAGGGTGAGCCAATATAATAAAAGTGAATTCTAACTATATTAGCTACCTTATTCAGAACCATACCAATCAAACTACCAAAAAATCATTTTATAGAGCTGGAGAAAAAATAATAAAATTCATCTGAAAGAATAAAAGGTTAAAAGTATTAAGGAATTCAATGGAAAAAATGTGAAGGAAGTTGGCTTACCTGTAACATTTTTCAAACTACATTATAAAACTGTAGTTGTTAAAACAATCTGGTACTGGCTAAGAAATAGAGTGATCGATCATTGGAACAGATTAGTTACATAGTATATAGTAGTAGATGACCATGAGTAACCTAGCATTTGATAAACCCAAAGATCCAAGCTTTTGTGGCAAGACTCACTATTTAACAAAAATTGCTGGGAAACCTGGAAAGCAGTTTGATAGAAAGTAGGCATTGAACAGCCCACACCATAAACCAAAATAAGGCCAAAATGAGTAGTAAATGATTTTGACATAAAGGGTATTATCGTAAGTAAGTTAAGGGGACGTAGAAAAATACCAGTTGTCAGATCTATGGGTAAGGGGAAGAGTTTATGACCAAACGAGAGACAGAAAAAAATCACAGGAAGCAGATGGCAATAATAACAGGAAATAGATCATAGGAAGTAAAATGGATAATTTTGATTACACGAAATTTTAAAAGGTTTTGCATGAACAAAAGTAATGCACCCCAAACTTGGGCAATATAATTGGGCAAATTTGAAAGTAGGAAACTGGGGAAAAATTTGTACTTAGTTTCTCTGATATAGTCCTTATTTCTCAAATATATAAAGAACTGGGCCAAATTTATAGAAGTAAGCTGATTACTTAAAGAATACAATCAATTTTCAGAAGAAAAAATCGAAGCTGTCAATAGTCACATAAAAATGTTTCAAATTAGTATTGATTAGTGAAATGCAGATTAAGACAACTCTATGGTACCACCTTATACCTGAGAGATTTGTTAATGTGACAGATAAGGAAAATGATAAATTCTGTAGGAAATATGTAAAAATAGTCACAGAGTTGGTAAATTGGTCCAAGCATTCTGGAGAACAATTTGGAACTATGGTCAAAGAGCTTTAAAACTGGGCATACCTTTTTTATCTAGCAATACCACTACTAGGTCTATTTCTCAAATATGTCAGAGGAAAAGGAAATGGAAGTATATGTACAAAAATCTTTGTCTCAGTTCTTTTTGTAGTGGCAAAGAACTGGAAATTGAAAGGATGCCCATTGGTTCAGGAATGACTGCACAAGTTGTGCTGGATTACTATTATGCTATAAAAAATGATGGCCAGGATGGTTTCAAAAAAAATTTGCTCTTCTGATCAAGACAGTGATCTAAGTTAATTCCAAAGACCTGTGATGAAAAATGCCATCTACCCTCCAGAGAGAACTGGTGAAATCTGAGTGCAAACTAAACTTTATGTTTCCTGACTTTTGTTGTTTTATTGTGTTTTTGCAACTTGGCTAATATGGAAATATGCTTTGAACGGCTTCACATACATAACTGATGTCATATTACATGCCTTCTCAATTGGGGGAGGGGATGGAGGAAGGTTTAGATTTTGGAACTTAAATATTTTTAAAAGAATGTTAAAATGAATAAATGAAAATTAAAGTTCTCATTTATATGCTTATTTTTGATTTATCAAGTGTATTTTCACAATTTCATGGTATAGTTTGTCCAATAACATCAATAATAAGGTTTTATGTCATTCCAACCCCTTCATTTTACCAGTGATTAAACAGGCCTAGAGAGGTTAAACAACTTGCCCATGTCTGATTAGTCAATATTTGAGCCCCGTTTCTCCCCCAAACCATTGTTGTTTCCAGTATACAAAATAGATGATTTTTCCAGGTCTGACATCTAGTAAATAGGAGAACTAGAGCTAGGGAATTATTATATGTCCTCCTAGATAAAGGGTCACTTTGAAAATTACTTTGATGAACATTTCTCCAACCTACCCCCAAACCTTTCTTTACTATTGAGTTTTTAAAAAATTTATCTTATTTTTAATTTATGAATTTAGCATTAGCATTTCCATAACAGCATAATAAAAAAGATAATTGCCCATAAAACTACAAATTATGTGCAACTTGCTATTCCTTTTAAACATATAGTAAAATTATCATGTATTTTTTTCTTTTTTCTTCTCTCCCACCTAGAGATAGCTACCATTAACATATATATATATATATATATATATATATATATATAACTGCTATAAACATCCCATTTACATTCAAATTTGTAAATACTATTTGTGAATTTATCTCTTTCATATTTTTATTCACTATTTTGCTTCTCAGTCCCTCTTTTTACCTTATCCTTGTAATCTTATCTTCTTCCTACACCTTCCCCTTTCCCCATCCTAGTCCCTCCTCCAAGAGTCCCCCACCCTTTTCCCCATCCTTCCAGTTCTAATCCATACAATCCTCCAAAAGTCCCTCACCCATCCTTTCTCCTCATCTTCCCAAATCCCAATCTACATACCCTGCCAAAAGTCCCTCCCTATCCTATCCCAAAGTTTTCACTTCTCTACATGTTCAAAACATTTAAACACACTTTCAGATGTACACGTTTCTTCTTCAACCTAGATGAGAGTAAGGTTCCAACATCACCAGCCCTCCCCTCCTACCTGCTTCTTTTGTAATAGTTTTTTGTTTCAACCCCCTATTTTTATAATACACTCACTCCCTTTTACCTTTTCCTATGCAATTTTGGTGTTTAGTATCACAACTCAACCTCAACATTTTTTAAACTACCTCAAATAATGTTGAGAGTTTTAATAACATTTTTATATCTACAATAAGCAGTTTGACCTTAATGAATGCCTTATAATTAATATTTTATATTTCCCTTATATTTCTTCTGTATCTTTTACATAGAATTTTTCTTGAATTCTGGCCTTTTTTTAATAAACATGTAAAAGACTTTCAGCAATGTCCTTTTTTTTCATTCAGGATTATATTCAGCATTGTTGGGTAAGGTATTTTTGGATGCAACCCCAGCTCATTTGCTCTTAGAAATATAATATTCCAAGAATTGCAGGTTTTTAGAGTAGAAGCTACTAGATCTTCTGAAATCCTGACTGTATTTCCACAGTACTTAAATTATTTTTTTTCTTGTTGCTTACAATATTTTCTCTTAACCTGGGTATTTTAAGACTTGACTATAACATTCCTGTGAGTTTTCTGCCTTGGATCTCTTTCAGGTGGTAAACAATAGATTTTTTTTCCTATTCCTACTTTTCCCTCTTGTTCTAGAACTTCAGGGCAGTGTTCCTTAATGATTTCTTGTAATATCATATCTAGATTATTTTTTTTATTATAACTTTCAGGTAATCTCTCAATTTTATATTGTCTGTCCTCGATCTGTTCTCTAGGTCAGTTGTTTTTCTATTGAAATGTTTCAAATTCTCTTCTATTTTTTTTTGGTTTTATTTTTTCTTGGTGTTTTATACTGTGTATAAATTCCTCTTGTCAAATTATAGTTTTCAAGACGTTATGTTCTTTTTTGAATGCATATTTTATTAGTTTATTTATTTTTAGTTTTCAACATTCACTTCCATAAGTTTTCAGTTTTCTGCCCTTCTTCCCCTCTCCCTCCCCAAGACAGCCTATAGTCTGATAGAGGCTCTACATATGCATTCCTAATAAACATTTTCACATTAGTCATGCTGTATAGAAGAATTACAACAAATAGGAGAAACCATGAGACAGAAAAAGAACAAAACAAAACAAAAAGAGAAAATAGTCTGCTTTGCTTTGCATTCAGACTCCATAGTTCTTTCTCTGGATGTGGTTGGCATTTTCCATCATGAATCCTTTGGAATTGTTTTAGATCCTTACATTGCTGAGAAGGGTTAAGTTTATCAAAGTCAGTCATCACACACTGTGGCTATTACTGTGTCTAATATTCTCCTGGTTCTGCTCACTTCACTCAGCATCACTCTATATCTTTCCAGATTTTTCTGAAGTCTACCCACTCCTCATTTCTTTTTTTTTAATTAAATTATTTATTTTTAGTTTACAACACTCACTTTATTCCCCCCTCTCCCCCTCCTTCCCCAACATCAATGACTATAGATAGCTTTAATTTCTTCCTCTGATAACTGCCTCTTCATATCCTTTGACCATTTATCAATTGGAGAATGGCTTGTATTCTCATCAATTTGACTCAGTTCTCTATATGTTTTAGAAATGAGGCCTTTATTATAGACACTGGCTGTAAAAATTCTTTCCTAGTTTTCTGCTTCCCTCCTAATCTTCATTGCATTGGCTTTGTGCAAAAACTTTTCAATTTAATATAATCGAAATGATTACATTTTATAATGTTCTCTATCTCTTTTTTGGTTATATATTTTTCCATGCTCCATTAATCTGACAAACTATTCTTTGCTTCCCTAATTTGTTTATAGTCTCATCCTTTATATCTAAATCCTGTACCCATTTGAATTTTATTTTGGTATAAGGTATCAGACATTGGTATATGCCCAGTTTCTGCCATACTATTTTCCAGTTTTCCCAAGTTTTTATCAATAGCTCTTACCTCAGAAGCTGGAGTCTCTGGGTTTATCAAACAGTAGATTGCTGTAATCATTGACTACTGTGTCTTGTGTACCTAACCTATTCCACTATCTACCCCTCTATTTCTTAGTGTAACAGTAAGGAGATTTGAAATTCCTTTTGGATTGCTAAACTAAGAGGTACTTAGCGCCTAGTTCAGATTAAGCCTCTGCTAAAGAAACAGAAGGGTATGGACTCCTGTCTACTATTGCTGATGTAACAGGAAGGGGCAATACTGTATATAAAGAAAAGCCCCAGAGAGGGAGAGTCAGATCTTCTTGGAGTAAGTTTGTGGAGGCAGAAATTGCTGCTGCTGGGGAGGCTGAAGAGGAAACCCTCCTTCCCCCATGTCCTGGGGTCTGCTGAGGAAGGGCTTGCTGCACGCCTCCCACCCTGCACTGGTCCCCTTCAGCCACAGCAGGAGGGCCCCTAGGAGGGCCCCTTTCACTGAATCCCCCTAGCCTCTGTGCCCTACCCTGCCATGTCTTTCTGTTGACCTCCCTCTCCAGGATGGTACCCAAGGCCATATTCTGTGGGCTCTTCAAGGCCCCCAAGGGAGGCTGAGGGCGCCTGACTATTTGCCCTTCCATCTTGGCTCCAGGAAGTTTAAATTAGCGTTATTTTCTTAAAATTTTCCAACTCTTTTTCCAGTTGGTTCACTTTTCCCTCTGCAATTTCCTTCAACTGCGTTTATTCTTTTTCCCACTTTTTCCTTAATCTCTCATATTTGATTTTTTAAAAATTCCTTTCTAAGTTCTTCCAATGCCCCTTTTTTGGGCTCGTGACCCTTTGATGTTCCTTTTTGGGGTAGGAGTGGCTTTTTTTTAACCTCACTGTCTTTCGCTGAATATAAACCCAGACCGTAGTTACCTATGGTCAAGATTCATTTTTGTTTGCTTTCCAAAAAAAAATTATTCTTAATTTTTATTTTGCTCACTTTTATATTCAGTGGCTTATTATTATAGTCAGGTTCTAATCCTGGGTTGTGTGTAATTCACTGTGTGTGTGTTCACTCCTTCCAGTCCACAGCCACAGCCTGGGATCACTTCTGGGCAACAACTGGTCTCCTGAAACTGCAGGGGGTCTTTCACTCTTCCCCTCCCCCATTCCCCACTCAGCAGTCTGCTGCTTCTTAAGATGAAAGTTTGTGAGGTGAAACTTCTTGGGACCTACTCTGCTTCCCTACAAAGGTGTTCATTCAGGTGTGCTTAAGTGGAGTCAGCCTGGGGGTGTCTACACTTCACTCAGGCCAAACCTCAGTCCCTGGAGGTCCCCTTTTTCCCCCAGGTTGTCTTAGAAAGACAGTTGCTTTATCCCCTTTATTTTTGCTGCTCTATGTTCATTTCATGGCCATTTTCTATCTGTGGAGGAGGTCAGGAGAGTTGGGAAATTTCTGACCTATTCCACCCTCATCTCAGAAGTGACTTTTATATTGTTGAGTCCAGATTTGCATTTGACATGTTCCTCCATAACTTTTACAATTCTAAGTACTTAAAGGACAAACATTTATCAAAATAAGTATCAACAGAACTACTCCTTCTCTTACTATATATTTTCAGAAACCCCTACTTCATAGAACAGACATCTTAAGGGTGTTGTCATATACTCAGAAAGGACTTCAAAGGCATCAGAAGACTGATTCTTTCATTTTGTGGGTAAACATGGGAAAATTCAGAATGAGAAACTTCATAGCATTAAAAATAAACTGATTCAGACCATGTGAGGATCTGAACCCAGATTCTCTGATTCTAGGGTAAGCTCTTTCTCCTGTGTCTCCTGGAGTTACTGCTCTAAGAAGTCTCAGAACTCTTCATCACAGAGACCTATTTGATCTTTCAATATGTTCTCGCATTGTGAGGCAGCCATTTGGTGAACTAGTAAACAATTGGTCCTTCAGATAATGACCCTGACTGTGACTCCATTTGGCAAATCAAGAACAGGGAGTTACGTTTAACATTCAAAAACAAAAACAAAAACAAACTTAAAAAAAGAAGAAAAAACCTCAAGCTTACTTTTTAAGTTTTTGAGCTTTTGGAAATTTGTTTTAACAAATAGCAAGAAACGGTTCGGGAAGTGACAAAATCAATTCATGAAGAGTTCCTCTATTCTTTGTGTTTTAAATAGTCTAGAGGCCCTCTCAATAGAAGCCACTTGTAAGTGGGAATAATGAAGTTGGAGAGGGACATCAGAATCCCATGGTGAGCAGAGGATTAACAGTTTTCTGTGAAATGTGACAGGAGCTAATTTTGGAAAACTGATTCTTGAAAGTACTAGATTTCTGAAAACTATTAAGATGCATGTGAATGATTTTTGACTTTGGTACATTCAGTGAATCTCTGTTATTCAAAATCTTAAACCAGATAATGAGGCTTGGAGTGGGTTGGGTAGCTCTTCTACACACATCTGCACAGAACCAATGTATTTCTTTACACAGGTTTTTGTTGTGTGTGTTATTGTTGCTGAATCCCACAAAAATCTGGCCAGATGGTGAACTGTAGGGCAGCCATTAATCAAGGGTGGGACTGGGTGCAGAGAGTGTGTGTGTGTGTGTGTGTGTGTGTGTGTGTGTTTATCCCATTCAAGAGAACTGTAGGCAATTTAAACTTGCAGGGCTTACAATTCTTCCATTAGCATGGGAAAATACAGAACGAGAAACTTCATAGCTTTAAAAATAAGTAGTTTGCAGTAGCCAGAAAAACATTTTGTAATAGTCTTTTGTTGAGAGCCTTTATGTTTAATATTTTTAATTTGAGATCTTGTACATATGTTCAAAAAGATTGCAAATAAAAAAAACCCTGAATTTTAGAGCTGAAAGGACTCTGCTTATTTGACCAATAATCTAACTCATATTTATGTGGAGCTTTGCAATTCAGTTCCCTCTAATTCAAGAATTCTGTGTAAGGCTTTGTGCTAAGTACCGAGAATACAAAGACCAGTCACTTTACAAAGTGGCGATGTAAGTAATAATATTATGTTCCCATTGTGTACATGAGGAAAGTGAAGCTTAGAAAAGTTAAAGTCAATTACACATAACCATAGAGCCCACTTGATCTGGGGAGTCTTGACAGTTTTAGCATTCTCCACCATGCTACTGATGAGCACCCAGCTTGAAAACAGTGTCTTTCTCTTAACATCATACGGCTCAGCTTGTGGCAGAATTTGAAGAAAGACTCTCCTTGCATCCTAAACAATTCTTTCCATAACTTCATGACCTCTGATTGTTAAGGTCCAGAGAGAGATCCCTGAGGTCCCTTCTAGCTCTTAACATATGATCCTATGATCAGATACAACAGGATGTCTTTCTGTCAGGTTGTTCTGAATGTCATTTATCTGAAACTCATTAAAATAATGATGAGTACCATATATATATGGTACTTTAAGTATGTATAATTCTATATTATGTAATTGGGTACTAATCACCATTTTACTGATAATGAAACTGAGGCTTAGTGAAATTGATCATGTCACCATCTATTTGATGTCAGAGATGGAATTCATTTCCAGTTTTCTGATTCCCAAGGCCAGTGCTCTTTTCAGCACATCACATTAGCTTATCTTTCATCATGTCATTTCTGCATAGTTAAATACTATTTCATAATAGTTTTCATGTTTATGCTGACAATTTTGAAGTATTCATTTAAAAAAAGTTAATGGATAGATTATTACCTTAAGATTGTTGATGGTTGTAGGTATAATTGGGCCCAAAGCACTTTATGTTACTAATGAAGTGCCATTTTTTAATGGTGACCACAAACTAGGAAAATTTTGTTCTTTTAAAAAAACTATTTACTTTTAGTTTTTAGTATTCATTTTTAGAAGATTTTGAGTTCTAAGTTTTCCCTTCTGACCCTTTCCCCTCCCCAAGACAGCATGCATTCTAATATAGTTATACATATAGAATATTATGATAGGTATTATTAATTATATTTTATAATTAATATAATTATAAATATATATTCATAAATTAATGATCTATAATATAATATATAGTAGGTATTTCCATATTAGTCATATTGTGAAAGAAGAGTCAGAACAAAAGGGGAAAACCACTGGAAAGAAAAAAGAAAGAGACAATAGTACATTTCCCTCCACATTCAGACTCCATACATAGTTCTTTCTCTGGATGCGGATGGCATTTTCCATCATGAGTCTTTTGGAATTGTCTTAGTTCGTTGCAATGCTGAGAAGAGCTAAGTCTATCAAAGTTGGTCATTGCATATTGTTGCTGTTACTATGTACAATGTTCTAGTTCTGCTGACTTCACTCAGTCGTAGACTGAGCTGTATGATGTTAAGAGAGACACATTGCTTTCAACCTGGTTCCTCATCTGTAGAATGGTGGAGAAGGCTAAACAGTTCATGTAAGTCTTTCCAGGTTTTTATGAAATCCGCCTGCTCATCATTTCTTATGGAACAATAGTATTCCATTCCATTCATATACCACAACTTGTTCAGCCATTACCCAATTAATGGACATCCCCTCAATCTCCAGTTCTTGGCTGCCACAAAAAGAACTGCTATAATATTTTTGTACGTGTAGGTCCTTTTGTCCTTTTTTCTTTTTAAAGAATTATTTGTCTTTAATGTTTTTTTCTTTTTAATTTGAGTTCCAGTTTCTCTTCCTCCCTTCTACCCTACAACAACACACTGAGAAGGCAAATAAAATGATATCAATTATGTATGTGAAATCATGCAAAACATATTTGTATATTAGCCATATCGCTAAAAAAAGGCAAGAAAATTATATTTCAATTTGCACTTAAGAGTTCATCAGTTCTTGCTTTGGAGGTGGATAGCATTTTTTCATCATGAGGCCTTTGGAATTGTCTCAGATCATTATATTGATTAGAATAGATGATTATCATTATAACATTACTCTTACTATCCATAATTATCTCTTTGTTCTTTTTTCGCTTCACTGTGCATTACCTAATACAGGTCTTGCCATGCTTTTTTTTTTCTGAAATCATCCCCCTCCCCTGTGATTTCTTCTAGCTCAATATTACTCTATCACAGTCATACCATAATTTGTTAGCCATTCTCCAATTGCTGAGCATCGGTTTACAGTTCTTTGCCACCACAAAAAGAACTGCTGTAAATGTTTTGTACGTATAGATCCATTTCCCTTTTCTTTGATTTCTTTGGCATACAGCCCTAGTAGTGGTATTGCTGGGTCAAAGAGTATGCATAATCTTTTAGCCCATTATGCAGTTTTCCAAACTCTTCTCCAGAATGGTTGGAACAGTTCACAACACCACCAACAGTTTATTAGTGAAAACATTTTCCTTCATCCCTTCCAGCATTTGTCATTTCTGATAAGTGTGAGGTGGTATCTCAGAGTTGGTTTAAATTGCATTTCTCTAATCAATAGTTATTTAGAGCATTTTTCTCATATGACAAGATCTTTTGAAAATTAAAAAATATATATTTTGACCATTTATCAATTGGAGATGACTCTTACTTTTAGAAATTTGACTCAGTTCCCTATATAGTTGAGAAATGAGGCCTTTATCAGAGGAACGTGATGTAAAAATTTTTGGATGTTACTTCATTGTCTATGGTACCTTTTAGCAAAATGTTTTTTCTCTGATTATCTCTTCTAATTAGGTTTATTTTTGCTTTTGCTTTGTCTGGGATCATGACTGCTACACCTGCCTTTTTGTTTTAACTTCTGCTGAAACATAATACATTCTTCATAATACATTTTTAAAACAAAACAAAACAAAACTGTGTATGTGTCTTTCTGTTTCAAGTGTGTCTCTTGTACACAATATAGTGTTTGATTCTGGCTTCTAATCCAGTCTGCTATCTTTCTATTTTACAGGTAAGCTAATCCTATTCACATTCACAGTTATGATTACTGTGTATTTCTCCCCATCCTATTTTCTTTTGTTTATGCCTTTCTCTCTTTTTATCCTGTCCCTCCTCAAAAGTCTGTTCTTCTTCTGACCACTGCCTCCAATAATCCACCCTCACCTTTTTCACCCGCCCCCCAATATTTCTCATCTTTCCTTCTATTTCCCTAATGGGTAAGATAGATTTCTATATCCAACTGAGTATATTTTCTTCCCTCTTTGAACCAATTCTGGTGAGAATGAGGTTCAAGCATTGCCTACCACCTCCCTTTTTGCCCTCCACTATAAAAGTCCTTCCTTATGTGCCTTTTTTTCTGTAGGAAAAATTTCCCCATTCTACTTCTTCCTTCTCCCTTTTCCCAGCACATTCCTTTTTCTTACTCCTTCATTTTTTTTTCTTTCTGAAATTGTCCCAACATAATCAATTCCCACCCATGCCCTATGGCTATATGGACTTCTAATTTCCCTAATGATGCTAAGATTCTTACATATATCACTTTCCCATATAGGAATATAAACAGTTTAACTTTTTTGAGTGAGTTTTTATGATTACCCTTCCACGTTTACCTTTTTATGCTTCTCTAGCACCTTTGAATTTGAATGTCAAATGTTATATTCAGCTCTTGTCTTTTTATCAATAATGTTTGAAAGTTCTCTGTTTCATTAAATATCCATTTTTCCCCTGAAGGATTATACCGTTTTACTGGGTAGGTTTTCCTTGGCCTTAATCCTACCTCTTTTGCCTCCTGGAATATTGTATTCCAAACCCTCCACTCCTTTAATGTGGAAGGTGCTGAACCTTGTGTGATCCTGACTGTGGCTCCATGATATTTGAATTGTTTCTCTTGACTGCTTGCGATATTTTTTCTTTGACATTCAAGCTCTGGAATTTGACTGTAATATATTTGGGGAGTTTTCATTTTTGGATCCCTTTCGGGAGGAATGTTTGTCCTGGGAATAAAAAGGATATTTACCATAAAAGAAAACACTGCAGAAAATGTGTGAGTATGAGTGTGTATAAAGTTTGTGTGTGTATGTACATGTATGTGTGTGATTAATGTTTGAAACAGTGGAGGAAAGTTCAGATGGGTCAAGAATGCTGATTCATGAATTTAAAACATTTTTAACACTGCTGAGTTGGCATGTTAGAATAATTTTGTAATTATTTGGATTCTAAACTTGTGTAATATCTCATTTATGTGTATAAACTCCTCATTGGAATACTGATGGTAACTCACCAGTGTTAGTCATTAAAAACTATTCTCAACAAGGAAGACCTGCATGAATTTAGGATTAAGAAACAACCCTTCCTTGGTATTCAGTGACAGTTAACTCAGCCTCATGGTACTCTTTTATCTCTAATTCATTTGATTGATATATCATCAGATGATGAGTTACATTATTAGGAATAAGGTAATCTTCCCCAGCATATTGGAGGAACTGTATTAGCAAAATGAGTTGCTATTTCCCCCAAGATTCAACAAACATTTTTATAAATACCCATTAGTATTTGTGTAAGTTATTTTACTGGACACTGAGGCTTAGAAAACAGAATGGCAGCCTCTATCCTTAAGAAACTTATAATTAGTCAACCAAAAATGTGTATTTAATGTCTACTCTGTGCCAGGCTCAGGGGATATAAGCACAAAAAATGAAACAATATTTGTGTAAATTTACAATGAGAAAGAAATATAACAGAGATAAAACATGCATAAAGATAACTATACTAAGTTCAAATCCGGCCTCAGACACTTAAAACAAAAACTAGCTGTGTGATCTTGGGCAAGTCACTTAACCCCAACTGCCCTCCAAAAAAGCAACAACAAAAAAAGATAACTATACTACAAAATAAGGTCAAAGAAAAATGAAAAATTTGAGAGTAAATTCACTAACAACTAAAAACAATCAAAGAAGGCTTCATGAATATGACACTTGAGCCTAGAACGGTAGGATTTTAACAGAGATTCAGAGTGATAGTAGATAAGTGGTTTGAATTTTTATTTTGTAGATTCCTCCGTGAGGAGCTGCTGAAATTTTTAAGGAAGGGAGTCAAGTGATCAAAACTGTGTCTTGGGAAGATTTCTTGGCAGTTGTTAATGGATGGATTGAAACCATAGCAGACTGTTGCTATGGTCAGAAGAACACGAGTTTTGACTAGGGGAATGAGGGAATGGGAAAAAGAAATGTTGAAAGATATTGCAACTAAAGTTTACCATGAAGTGGCAGCTTTAATAAGACAGGATTGAGGAAGAATTAAGGATGTCTTCATGGTAAAATTTGACTGACTGTCTAGTCACCAGTTTTTTTGTCCAGTTCAGCAAACAAATTTCTGTCTATCTGTGACAAGTTTCTTTGTAAGTATCATTATAAGGAAAAACATGAGTTATACTAGTTGAGTCCCACCCTGTGTCCCAACACATAGTTTCTCCATCTATTTGTCTGTCTGACCATCTGTTTCTGGCTCTGGGTTTTGACTTATGTGCTGATGCAGAGTAATTCACCACTTTTAATGATCCTACACAGGCTTTTTGAGCAGAGATTTTTCAGTTGCTTATGATTTAATAATTTTGCAAAACATTCACTTAATTGGCCCGTATGTTTGCAGTTATTCTTTTTTCTAGAGCTTAAAACAAAGGCTTTTGCAATATTAAAAGTCATATCTTCGTCCTGAGCTGAGGCAGTTATCCAAATCTATTCTATTATTACAATACATCAAGAACCACATAAATCTTACCTGATGAAAAATGCTTTTATATTATAATACTTGTTTCCAAGGAGCTCAGAGTAATTCAGCCTCAGCTCTTTTCCATTCACTTCACATGTAGGGATGGGGAAAGAAGGGAAAAAAAAGAGAAAATGTATTTCATCCACACCCTTACTTTAGCTGTGCAATTTATGTTAGGAACTTAAAGTACAATGGAAAAAGGATCTGGGTTCAAATACGCTAACTAATGTTTACTTTCAGCATGGATTTGGGCAAGTCATTTAAATTTGCTGGATCTCAGTCTCTTTAGCTGTAAAATAAGAGGGTTGACCTGAGGTTCTGAGAGGTCTTTTTCAGTTATAAACAGTCTTAATCTCATCCCTCTCCCCATTGTTTAAATTAATATCCTCCTCCTGTGTTGCAAACAACAAAAACAACTCATTTCATAATTTAGATTAAAGCATTTTGTTTATTAAAGACTTCCACGTGTGAGAGTTTTTAAGGGGTCTCTATTGTATTGTACAGAGTATTATTGACAATGAATTGAAGTTACTCTTCTTCCAATCATTCAGTTCTGTGGCTAGCAGGGACAATTGTTCAAGAGTAAGGGATCAGCAAAAAGAGTTGAACCCCAAGTTGTTGATTCTGTATTGATTGAAAAAGATTCAGTCATTTGACTTAGAAAATCCAAGCTTGTTTGCTTTATTACACACAATTTTGCTTTTACATTCATATTGCCTTACTTTAGTCCTTCTGTGCTTTCGAGGAAGTATACATATATGTAAATTTATAGTCTGTGTGGAGAGATATATGTACATATATATACATATCTATGCACATATATTTATATGTGTCCCATAGAGAAAAATCTATTATCTTAAACTAGATTCTCTAGAATTTTTCCTCCTGGGATAATACACCCACACCCGTGCACGCGCACACACACATGTACATATATGTATACACACATGTACATATATGTATGCATATATGTACATATATGTGCGCATATATTGAGGTAGTAGTTGACTATATATTATGTGTATGTATTGAAGTAGCAGTAGACTACAGTCCCAGTTATCTAGCTTAAAAGCTGTATAAGTGCTAGAGATGAATGTTCTCCCTTGATCTGAGCTCCTTGCCCTGGTCACTTAGCTGCAGACATCAACCCTACTTTATGGTTTGAATCTATAACCCTACTCCAATATCAGTGCCACATAACCACTGCTCAGTTTTGTTCCTGCTCCTATCCCAACAAAGAGCCCCAGGCCAAGTCCCAGTTGGACCTATTGGCTGCTGATTACAGGGTAACCCAGGACCTAGCTGTAGGTCCCTTCCTTAGTTTAGGCTGTATCCAAAACCTAGCTCTGGGTCAGAAGCACAAAGCTGCTAGCTAGCTTCTATTACTACTCTCTGGGATGGAAATATATCTCACTGTATTTTCTTCTTGGAATTCTCAGCTCAGACTGGTGTTTTTTCTTTTTCATTTTTAAAAATTATTTTACCATAAATTTTTTATTTTGCAGATATCATGTTTCACATTCCTTTTTTTTAAAGTTTATATATTTTTTAGTTTTCCACATTCACATCCCTAAGTTTTAAATTTTCTCCCCCTTCGCTTCCTCCTCCCTCCCCAAGATGGCATGCAATCTTTAGGCTCTATACATACATTCCCATTAAACAAACTTTCACATTAGTTATGTTATATAGAAGAACCAGAAAGAATAGGAGGAACCACCAGAGAGAAAAAAAACAAAACAAAGAAAACCGATCTGCTTCACTCTGCATTCAAACTCCATCGTTCTTTTTCTGGATATGCATGGCATTTTCCATCATGAGTTCTTTGGAATCATTCTGGCATTGCTGAGAAGAGCCAAGTCTGTCGAAGTCAGTCATGATACACTATGCCTATTACTGTGTACAGTGTTCTCCTGATTCTCATTTCACTCAACATCAGTGCGTATAAGGCTTTCCAGGTTTCTCTGTCTTCCTGTTCCTCATTTCTTATAGCAAAATAATATTCCATTGCATTCATATACCACAATTTGTTCAGCCATTCCCTGATTGATGGGCATCCCCTCAATTTCCAACGCAAATTGGCCAACACAAAAAAGAGCTGTTGTAAATATTTTTGTACATGTGGTTCCTTTTCCATTTTTATGATCTCTTTGGGATACAGCCCTAGAAGTGGTATTGCTGGGTCAAAGAGTATGCATGGTTCTATAGCCCACTGGGCATAGTTCCAAATTACTCAACCAAAAATGAATTAGTTTTCCAACTTCCCCACATCTTCTCCACCATTTAGCATTTTCCCATTTTGTCATGTTAGCCAATCTGATGGGTGTGATGTGGTACCTCAGAGTTGTTTTGATTCGCATCTCTAATCAATAGTGATTTAGACCATTTTTTCATATGATTATTCATAGCTTTAATTTCTTCCTCTGAACACTGCTTGTTCATGTCCTTTGACCATTTATCAATTAGGGAATGGCTTGTATTCTTGTAAATTTGACTCAGTTCTCTAAGATATTTTAGAAATGAGGCCTTTATCAGAAACACTGCTTGTAAAAAGTCTTTCCTCATTTTCTGTTTCCCTCCTAATCTTGCTTGCATTGGTTTTGTTTTGTGCAAAAACTTTTCAATTTAATATAATCAAGATGATTCATTTTGCATTTCATGATGTTATCTCTTGCTTTAGTCATAAATTCCTCATTCTCCATAAATCTGACAAATAAACTATTCCTTGCTCCCCTGATTTGTTTATAGTATCAGCCTTTATATATAGATTGTATACCCATTTGAACTTTATTCTAGTATACAATGTCAGACATTGGTCTATGCCCAGTTTTTGCAATACTATTTTCTAGTTTTCCCAGCAGTTTTGGTCAAATAGTGAGTTCATATTCCAGAAGCTGGGGTCTTTGGGTTTATCGAACAGCACATTGCTGTAATCATTGGCTGCTGTGTCTTGTGTACCTAACCTGTTCCACTGATATACCCCTTCATTTCTTAGTCAGTGCCAAGTAGTTTTGATGATTGCTGCTTTGCAGTACAATTTAAGATCTGGTATGACTAGGCCACTTTCCCTGGCATTTCTCTTCATTAATTCCTTTGATATTCTGGACCATTTGTTCTCACAGATGAATTTTGATATTATTTTTCTAGTTGTTTAAAATAATTTTTGGTAGTTTGATTGATATGACACTGAATAAGTAAATTAATTTAGATAGAATTGTCATTTTTGTTATATTAGTTTGGGCTACCCATAAGCAACTGATGTTTTTCCAAATATTTAGATGTGACTTTATTTGTGTGAAAACTGTTTTCTAATTGTTTTCATATAGTTCTTGGGTTTGATACTTTTTCTAAATCTTTGTAAGAATAGTTATGGGGAGAACTGGGCTGTCCTGATTCATTCTAATACACCATCTTGACTGGTCTGCATTTCTGATAACTTTAGTCATACTTTCTTTTTGATCTTTTCCAACACATACATGCAAGTACAAACACACACACACACACACACACACACACACACACGAAACTTCATTCAATTTGTTGATGGCCTTGGTTCAGAATGAAACATAGCAAGTTCCAAAAATCAAATCTGCTTTCAAATATTTATTTCCATTTAGGGTATTTAATTGAATTCTCAAAGAGAAGTTTTCAAAAGTTTATAAGCAATGATGGCATTGTTGGGGTAAATAGATAGCCTCTAAAAGAGACCTTTTTGAAGAGGCCCACATAACATTTAGTATATATGTTTTAAAATATGTTGTTATTTAATTTTTGTTCCTCAAACTTATTCTAATAATGTTCAAGAAATAAATACTAGAGAAAAGAATCAGGGTACACACACGCATGTGTATGTATGTATCTGTGTTTTTATTTCTGTGTATTACCAATATATATGTAATCTCTCCCCTTCGTATCTTTCCAGTCTTCTTAATATTACTTCTCCCTCTGTACCTGCTCTTCCTTAAACCCAATACTTTATCTCCTGTCTTGAGGCCGTTGTATTGAATGCCTCTGATACATAGAATACTCTTCTTCTTCATCTCATCTTCTCTTTTTAGACTCCCTAGCTTTCTTTATGACTAAACTCAAAAAACACCTTCTCCAGGAGATGTTCAAAATCTTCCTTGCCACATACAGATAGATACCTGTGAATGCCTACCCCTCCTATCTAATCTGTATCTGGTCCATACCCATTTTTGTACCTTTCTCCATTATTGATGATGATGATGATGATGATGATGATGATGATGGTGATGATAGCTAGCATTTATATAACACTTAACAGTGTGTGCCAGGAGCTTTGCTAAGCATATTTGGTCCTCACAGCAACCCTTATATGTAGGTGCTATCATTATTTCTCTTTTATAGATGAGGAAACTGAGGCAAACAGATTAAGTCCTTGCCCAGGACCACACAGCTGGTTAGTGTCTGAAGCCAAGTTTGAATTCAGGTATTTCTGACTGCAGGCCCAATGCACTATCCACTGCAACCACGTAGCTGCTTCATTACATAGAATGTAAGCTCCTAAAGAACAGGGACTCATTTTATTTTTATTTAATTATTTCCTTTATTATATTTAAGGCTTAGCTAAATGCCTGAGACATAATAGTAAACCCTAAGTAAGTGCTTGTGCTTGTTGATCGAGTGAATAAAAAACAGGTGAAGAAATGTAAGTACAATGAGGAAAAGTACTTAACCCTTCTAGTTCTGGTCAGTAAGAATTGTTCATTGAAAACCGGGAGATGGATATATGGAGCTTACCCTTGGTCAACCCATCAAAATGTGTCATTATCTTATTGTATTTGTTTAGAAAAGTGTTGTGTATGCATATACTAACCTTTAATGTTGTCCTGCAGGTTGCCTGCCACTACTTCAGGACCAAGAAGTGTTGATTCGGGCTCTGCCATGAAACCGAACTTGAAGCAATGGAAACAACTAATGCTCTTTGGGATATTTGCTTGGGGTCTTCTTTTTTTAGTGATCTTCATCTATTTCACAGATAGCAACACTGTGGAACCAGTTCCAAGTTCCTTCTCATATGTTGAAACTAAAAGGATCCTGCCTATCCAAGGAAAACAGAGATCAATCATGGGTGCCATGCATGACCCATCCTTTTCTGAAACCATTGATGGAAATGAGGTGCTTCTCAATGGAGATGTTTTTGATTCATTTAACTTAGGTCCCAGTAGCCTTCAGAAATGGACCGAAATGAAAGATGGTTTGGAGAATGAAGAGTTTTTTCCTTCTCAGAAAATAAAATTGTCCCCAGACCTTTTCTATCAAATAGATGATGACTATTTTTTTACTTTGGGCCAGCCTATGTCACGCAGCCACAGTCAGCAAATGGCGAAGGTTGTCCCACTCAGTGAGGAGGGCCAGCAAGGGGGCATCAGACACAGTCGAAAGAAAATTGTCTCAAGGCACAGGAGAAGCCAACAGCCTCCCCAATGGGACAGACTCTATTCCACCATGTCTAAGTCCTTTCTGTACCGCCTTTGGAAAGGAAACGTGTCTTCAAAAATGTTAAATCCACGCCTACAAAAAGCAATGAAAGATTATCTCACCACCAACAAACATAGGGTAAAGTTTAGGGGGAAACGGAACTCCAAGCTGACAAGGGAACAGCTGTTGTGTGAGCTCAGGGACCGAGTGACTGTGAGGACACTGGATGGAAAGGAGGCCCCCTTTTCAGACCTAGGCTGGGAGAAGCATGTCCCTCCAGCACCCCTGAACAAACTGTATCCTCAGGGTTTGGGTAGCTGTGCAGTAGTCATGTCTGCAGGTGCAATATTAAACTCCTCTCTGGGGGAAGAAATAGGTGAGTTAAGAAAATTTTTCACTACCCCTCCCCATTTTTTGCAGCAATGAAAAGGTAATTATCAGGTTATTGTTTGAGATATTTTAGATATAGATGTTGCTGACCATAATGCTGTTTATATATATATATATGTATGTATATATATATATATATATAATTTTTTTTGGCTTTTTGGAGGCAGGGAGGTAGGGCAATTGAGGCTAAATAACTTGCCCAAGGTCACATGGCAAGTTTTTTGTGTGTTAGGTGTCTGAGGTTGGATTTGAACTCAGGTCCTGTTGACTACAGGGCCAGTGCTCTATTCACTGTACCACCTAGCCATTTTTGGTTATTTATTTAAGTCCTTTTTCCTCATTGAGACACTGAGTGCTTGATCTGTAAATTCAATAGAGGTTATGAGGTCATAGATCTACAACTAGACGGGATCTCAGAGACATCATCATCATCATCATCATTGTCATCATCATCATAACCAACATGCTAATTATTGTTATTTAGCTAAATGTTATAAAATAGCAATTACATAGCATTTTAACATTTGCAAAGTAATTTGCCTGTGTTATCTCCTGTGGCTGTCACTCGTGAGATGGGTTCTCTTATTATTATCATTTTACAGATGTGGAAACTGAGGCTTACAAAGGTTAAGGGATTTATTCATGGTTATACAGCAGTTAAGTTTCAGAGGCAGGATTTTGAACTCAACCATGTTAAGATCAACTGTTTTAAAGATGAGCAGGCAAAGCCCAATGACTTTCCCCAAAGCCCAGAGCTAATAAGTATGACGAGTGAGCTCTGGACACAGGTTCTCTGATTGCAGTGCTCTGCCCACTGAACCAGGCTAAAGAGATAAAACTAGTCACAGAATTAAGAAGGTAGCTTACATAAGAAGTATAAAAAGGTACCCCCAGACTCTAAAGAAAATGGATACAGGGTGAAGTAAGAAAAGAAATGGAAAGGAACTATTTGTTTTCTGGTCCCAAAGAGCTTTCTTCACACTGTTGACCATTGGATTAATTTTCCCTCAAAAACAAGGCTATGCATTGTGGTTAGATTCCCAGACTAACCCACAAAAATTTGTTTAACCCATAAAACATTTGAATCATAGGAGGAGCAGATGAGAGGAGAAATGCACAAAGACTCCAGAGGGTAATGATACATAAAGTACATTCATTATAGGTACAACATGGGTTAAATAGGCCTTTGTGGGCTAGCTGGGGCGAGGAATTTGTCATTATTTAGAGTATTGTTTCCATGGAAAAATGAATTCACGATTCCAAACAACTGACTTGAATGATTTTTGCAACATAATCCTTTTTGTAAGTTGCACTGCATGTTATCAGACATATTCTCAAACACTCTCACATACACTCTCTCTAGATTTTTCCTTTCTGATTACAATAGGAAAATTAATTATGTACCTGCCATCTAACCTATTTTGTTTCTTTCATTCAACAACCATTTATTAAGCATTCACTGGATGCTAGCTACTGTGAGAAATACCAAGTTTAAATAAGGCACAAATCCTGCCTTGTTAGAGCTTAGAGTCTAGTAGGGAGATAATATGCTAACAAAGATTTTAAGGATGCACAATATTGTATAATGAGGGTATAAGAGGGGTAAAAAAAGGTGCTTAATTGAAGTGAAACCAGGAAGGTGGGGGAGATGGCAGAAAGCATAAAGTAAGGAGTGTTACTTAATTTAGACTTTAAAGGATGGATAGGAATTCAATGGCTTAGGAAAGGAGGTGTGTTACAGGTACAAGGAATAATGATGTGAACATGGATACAAAAGGTGGAAAGAGTAGAGTGTTTCTTAAGGTAGAAGTTGGGGATCACAAATATGGTTAGTCATCTTGTTTGGCTATAACATCGAGTGTGTGTAGGTAACCTAATGCTGAAAAGGTGCTGTGGATTCAGATGGTGGAAAGTTTTAGATGCCAGGGGCAGATAAGTTTAAATTATTCATAGGTAATAGGGAGTTATTGAAGATTTTTGAACAGAGGAAGACTTGGCTAGATTTAAAAATAAGAAAGATTGGTTAGAAAACAAATGGATGAAAGTTATATTGAAATTGAACCAAATGGTACATTCATTTTTAGGTTTCAGAATCAAATAAAGAAAGAAGTAAGTGCCTGTTTCCTATCTTTCTGATTTGACCAGAAGTTCAAGTATGAAGAAGAATAGAATTCCTGTATTCTTATGCTAGAATTACCTATACATTGTGATAGGTTTCTCCCATGTTCTGGGATATACTTCTAGCAAAAATCAGATCAAGGTGGTCTCAGGTTTTTTTCTTTTTTCTTTTTTTCAGAAAATAACCAATGGTTTTGAAGTGTGTGGGGGTAGCATCTACCTCATCATTCCTTATCTTATTTGAAAAAAAAATAGAGATTTTGGTGTTATACTCTAAAGCCAATGTCTTCGTTGCTGTTCTTATTTGAAACTCATTGCATTTTTTTCAGATTTAGTTTTATATCTTCTGTCTGACTCTGTCAGGAAATCAGATCCTGTGGTATGCCATAGGCAAAGGGGATCTATGAGGCCATCTAGCCAAAGTTGTATTTTACAAAGAAGGCATTGAAGAACCAGACAGGTGAAATTTTGACCCTGAGGCATAAATGTTGATAGGCAGCATTGACAATTGGAAAGAGCTGACTTCAGAGCTAGGAAAACTTACGCATGTCTCACCTTTAACACATCTAGACAGTATGTGCCTAAACAAATTCCCTAACATCTTGGCACTGTGGGGACTAAGTGTAGGCAACTCTCTTAAGATTTTAAATTGCGAAGAGGACGCTCCATATTTAGGAGTTTAGTCAGTGAGTAAAATCACAGCATTTACCCCATAAGGATTATTATAACAAAACCAAGAAGTCCTACCTTTGGACTGCATTTATTTCCATTATATCACACTGTATCTCTGTGGTCTAGCCTCTATTCAGAATTTGGAAGGGAAGAAATTAAGGGGGGGCTGGGTGGTGCAGTGAATAGAGCCCCAGCCCTGGAGTCAGGAGGACTAGAGTTCAAATCTGGCCTCAGACACAGACACTTGACACAAAAAACTAGCCCAGTGACTTTGGGCAGGTCACTTAACCCCAATTGCCCTCCAAAAAATAGGCAAAAAAGAAATTGAGTGGGTCCTGGAGGTACAGAAACCTGTTTTTTGTCTCACATTGATACATCAGCCTTGGAGGCTGAATATAACTTTTAATCCTAGCTCTGCTGGTAATTAATACCATAGCTTTGGGCAAGTCAATTTGTCAATTTAACTTTCTGTTTCTGAGTCTCTGTTTTGTCTTTTGTTAAATGAAGATAATCATACAACACTCTCCATTTTAGGAGTGTTTTTGAGGAAAGTGATTTTTGTTGTCTAAAGTGCTGTACAAGTGGACTGTTACTACTTCTGTTGTTCATCTGTTTCAGTCGTGTCTGACTCTTCAGGACCCCATTTGGGGTTTTCTTGGCAGAGATACTGGAATGATTTCCCTTTTTCTTCTCCAGCTCATTTTACAGATGAGGAAACTAAGGCAAGCAGGCTTAAGTGACTAGCCCAGAGTCACACAGCTAGTAAGTGTCTGAGACCTGAGATGAACTCAGGAATATATGAGTTCCCTTGACTGTAGGCCCAGCACCCTGGACCTGAAGTACCACTTAGCTTCCCCTGCTATTGTTCCGACTCTTCGTGATTGGTCATTAGTTGAATTGCAGCATTCTAGTTAAATTAGCCTTTTGAAACTCTGTTATGTGTATGTATGTTTTTAAACTTTCTTATTTCCTCTAGTTTCCTCCAAATACATTCCTCTAAAAATTCTCTGTACTGGTCCCCTCCTCCACAGTGCCTGTTCCTATATCTATGTAATATTTATGCCCATATTTATTAGAAGCTTAATTAAATTGATAGAGACAGGGAGGCTTTTGTTTTGTTAGTCAATGTCTTTTCTGGTCGGCAGCATTAGATGCTGGAATCCCCCCTCTCCCTTACCACAGACAAACACTCATGGAATTTAACAATAGCTATAAAACTCAGTATTTATGGAGTCCTTTCCTCCAAAGAACTCAGTCCCTTGGACTATATAGTCAAAATCAATTTTATTACCACCCTCCAGGAAGTAGGTAGGTATAAGGGAATTGGGTTTGATGTTCTCTATTCGAAAGCTAAGGATGGAGGCTGGGTAGTTGTGAAACAGAAGTTCTTCAAGGTCATGGTCATATAATATATTGATGGTAGAACTAGTACCAGCACCTACCCATCCAGTCTGTAGAGAAGTCTCTAATATACTAAAACAATAGATCTGGCCATGCAACAGAATCTTAAAACAAAACAAAACAAAACAAAACAGAACTTGAATTCCTTCTATCTGCTAAAGGTAGAAACCCATTTCTACATTAAGTTCTTCTATTGCTTGCCCTTTAGCTCCCTCTTGTGTTTTTGGCTCTAGGGATACAATCCGAAAGTTATTTTTTTCTCTCTTCCAGACTGAGTCATACACTGTAATTGTTTTTGAAAGGAGAAAAGTGTAGTTGTTGTAAACACCATCAACTTGAAGAATATGTTATTTTAAAAGCAAACAGAACTGTTTTGGCAACATGGAAATTCTTTCCCAGTGTCATAAGATGTTATTTTCCTCCACAACATATAAATAGTAATCTTTTGTTAGCCTTAGCACCTCACCTAGCAGTCCTAGAAAAAGGAATTGTAAAAAGTGAAGCAAGTTCTTGCTCTATCTTCTAATGTTTGGAGTTGGAAAAAATTAGTTTTTTTAAATTTAGATTCAAATTGGCATGTATGGGATCAGGTGCAAGAGGGTTTTTACAATTAGGGAACAGTTTGATGTCAGAGCATGAAGGCATGCAAACCATCCTCTTCTGAGAGAATTGGGAGAAAGTAGGAAAAAACCCCAATGTATTAGGAAAGAGGAAGCCTGCCTTTTGTCCTGGCTCTGCCTCCAGCTGACTGGGTCATCTTGGGTAAATTCTTTACCTCTCTAAATCTCTGATCTTTTCTCAATAGATTAGAGATAGTTACACCTGCCCTACCTTCCCTTCCAGGAAAACTGAAATTTTAAAGGTTAATAGATTGAGATTCCTTTGTAAAACCCAAAGTGGTTTATAAATAAAATAACTAGTTGCAGAAAGGATAAATCAAGAGAGGAAGTTCCACATCAAGAGAGGAATTTCCACATCTCTACATTGAGGAAATCACAGGTCCAGTAAAAAAAAAATCAGTATCATTACAATTTTTGTTATGATTGCTGTTATGAGATAATGGTACATCCAGCAGCCTACAGCCCAAAAGGAGAGAAATAGTGTGGTACAGCAGAAAGAACTAACGCTGAATTTTGAGTTAGAAAACCTGGTTTTAAATCCTGGTACCATCTCTTACTGCTAGGGTGACTCTGAGGGAATCACTTAATGTCTCAACCCCATTTTTCTCATTTGTACCAAGAGTGGGTTAAGCTAAATGGCCTCCAAAGTCTCTTTCAGTTTGAAATCTCTGATATTGTTGCATATGATAGACAGCAGAAAACTGAAATCTCATTTTGCATGAATTATTAGCTGGTCTAATGAGGTTTCTAACTTTTATCTAAACCTCTATAGCCTGACTTCTCCTATTCCCTCTCCCTCTAATTCCTTTCATCCTCTTCATTACATGTTGAATTCCCTGCTTTATTACTTAAAGGAACCAAGATTTTCTCTGTGCAGGTAAAGTCAAGAGGATCTTTGCTATAGTTAAATATTTCATCACCTTTTGACCAAATCTCCTGGTAAGTCTTGCCATCCTTTGGATAATAAAGCTCTGTTTTCTTATCAGACCCATACTTTGAATTCTTACCCATCCTTTAAGGCTCATCTCAAATGCTACTTTCTGCATAAAACCACTTTGATCCTTCAGTGACCTCCAGACCTCATAGAACATTTTGCTTTTCATCTCTCCAACGTACTCAATATTTTTTTTTGTTTTTCCTAATTTAATTTAAAAGTTTGAAGTTTCTAGTTTTATTCTGAGGAACATTTGCCCTCCCACTTGCCATGCCAAAAAATAATAACAAGAAAACTCTCAAAACAAGCATGTGTTGTCCAACAAAATAATTTCTCACTTTTATCATCTCCAAAAATATGTCTTATCAAATTCATTAATGTCATATAGTATATCCTCATTAACTGTGTTTCTAGTTTATTCCTATGTAAGAGTATAAGTTCCATGAAGGCAGGACCCATGTCTTACAAAAATTTCATATCTCTCCCAATATTTAGCGCACACTAGTCACTTAACAAATATTTGTTGAATTGAATTTACTTATGTAGGATTAGAGTGTAAAGCTGGAAGGATCAAAGTACGCTTTGTACAAATCCCTTATTTTACAGATAAAGAAACAAAGGCTGGGAGAGGGTTTTTTGGTGATTTTTCCACCATCGTCACAGAGATGGTAAGTAGCAAATCCAGGTCCTTGTTTTGATTCCACTCCAAATTCAGTGTTCTTGCCCACCACCTTTTGCCATCAAAAACACCAAAAGATAGGATTCCACACTTTTGACTGTTTCATAGCTTTCCTTTTTATGCATAGAATTAGAACATGAAGAAAGATGGAAAATGTGAATGCAGACCTAGGGATTAAAAGGAATTTCAAGGAGATACTGCTTTTTAAAAGCCATTTTGATCCCTAAGTGCAGTGCACATGTCCCATCAATTCAAGTAGTCATCAAATAACCATGGACTAAGAATGAAATACTGCTTCTTCCAAAAAACAGATTTTACATCCTTCTCTTTTCCCCACTAATATTTATTGTTTACTTTCATTTTGTTTCTGTATAGGAATAGATAGCATCTGTCTTCAAACCCTCATTGGGAAGAAGGTTTCCAGTAATTGTTGCTGTACAGTTGTTTCAATCATGTTCAACTCTTTGTGACCCCATTTGGGGTTCTCTTAGCAAAAATATTAAATGTTTCACTATTTCCTTCTTCAGTAATTGACATAACTATAAAACACAAAGTTATACTTTCAGATTTCCCTTTTCCATAAGCCCCGTAATCAATTTTTTTTGTCTTCATCTTCACCCGATTCCAGTGTCATGCAACTATAAATAGTTAAAAAATAAATACCCTATACCCAAGAGAACCTATTATTTCTATCTCTCCACTTAACTACATATTAAACTTTCAGTGACTCAGGTTGATGCCACCAGGCAGTTTCTATGTACCAGTGTATAGGAAAGGTTATAGATGACTTAAGCTACAAAGGTAGATTTAGGAAAGTTACATTTTAAAGCTGAGAAATGCATAGTAAGCCTGCTGTGGGACATCTTCCCACAGGGAAAAATTTCACAAGATGTACAGTGATTTACATTTATTCACTAAATAATTTGAAATGCACCCACTGTTTGAGAGCCAAAGGCATCTTAGGCTAAGGCTAGATCTGAGGAAGCTGTATATAGCATGTCTTAAGACTAGGAGCCTGGGGCTACAAAGTAGTGATCCTGACTCTACTACTAACTGGCCATGTGACTTTGACCCTCTGGGCTTCAGTTTCTGAATTTGTGGAAAGAAGGTTTTGGACTAGATAATCATAGAATGTCCCTGCTCAGAGGAGCCTTAGAGGTAATCTGGAATTAAAGTTCCATTATAGTTAAGATTCCATGACTCTGCTTCGCAGCAAAATAACTGGTCAGTTGATTCAATTTGGTAGCGAAATCCATCAATAAAACTAGTTATTGTTTATATTTAGATTAAATGATTGGTTGACTAGAGCTTTTATTTTAAATATTATTGCTTTCTTAGACAAAGCTAAATACTTTAAAATTTCTCTGAAAGTCAAAATACTTAGGATTTTATTTGTTTGGTTTTGGAAAAATACAGATAATCTTCTTAGAAGAAGTTGTTCCAGAAATGTATTGCAAAATCAGTTGGTTAGAACTCAAGTCACATTTTTGAAATTAAGAACAAGAATTGAGAAAAGCTACCCATGGTGGATAGCTTCCTAGGCCAGCATCACCTATTTTAATCCATAACAAGGGTGAACTATAGAGTCTAATAATTACTTCTAACTTCTATCCATCCTGTGGGAAAACATGCAGTTCAATGCAGTACAATACAACAAACATTTATTAGGCATCTACTGCATTCTTGGAACTGTGCTAAGCCCTGAGAATATGAGAAAGACAGAAAGACAGACAGAAAGAATGAATGAAAGAAAGAGAGAGAGAAAGAAAGAAAGAAAAACAAAGAAAGAAAAAGAAAGAAAGAAAAGGAGGAAAGGAAGATAGGGAGGGAGAAAGAAAGAATAGGAAAGAAGGAAAAAGAAGACAGAAAGAGAAAAAGAAAGGAAAGGAAGCACAGTCCACTGCTTTCAAGAAGCTTATAATTTAATGGAGGAAGACAACACAAAAGAAAACTAAAAAGTAGGAATGTGAAGGGGGTTGACACCAGGGAGTAGTCAGTTCAGGGGCATCATGTTCCATGACATTCAAACCAGAGTTACAAATGGAAAATGGAGTAGTATCAGCTACAAAGTCTAGATCCCTGTCCTCTACAGAGAACACATTTGGGAAGAGTTTAGCGCTCCACTCTTCAATCCTTCAATCAGAAGGGGAGGGATGGCTGAGGGAAAGTGCTGGATATCTAAAACTGCAGATACAATGATGAGATTTCCTGGGATCACTTTATTCTGGGAAGGGAATTGTATTCTGTGAAGTTCAAACCAAATGGAGCTGCAGATGCCAAAAGCCACATAAAATTTCCTCTAAGACTTGAGTGCAATGGGGGAGACTGCTTAAGAATATTGATATAAACTAGAAAGCAGCTCGGGGACAATCTAGTCCAATTTCCCCACTTTCTGAGACCCAGAAAGGTTAAGCAACTTACTCAAAGTTACATAGATATTAAGTATCAGAGGCAAGATTTAAACCCAGATATTTAAACTAAAAGCCAGTGTTCTTTCAATAGCATCATACTTTTGTAATATTGATGACTTTAGAGATCAGGGTGTTGACTAGATGTGTGTTAGGACTCCAACAGGTAGTGTTTAGTGTCGGAGAGTCTGGTGGCAGTAGCCATTTGTATTTACAGGTCTGTACTAACTAGGAGAGAAGAGGAGGGGAAGTTTGATACCGTGCCCTGAAATTTCATCAAATTTGAGATATGTTGGATCTGGTTAGGGTATTCTGGAGCTATGGACCTTTCATTATGAACTACCTTATTCTCATTTCCCTACCATTCCTATCTAGATACTATCCCTGTACATTTCAAATCTGGTCTGGGAGTTCTGAGGCTAATATGGATCCAGAAACACTTCCCATTTGTAAGCTTTGATGCTTTATTTTAAATCCCACTTTCACTTTCCATATCTCTCATCCCCACTTTCTCCCTCTGTAGAACCCACCCTCACAAGAAATTAATGCAGTCGTCCAAAATGAATAAGCATACTATTTCTGAAAATATATGACTTAGTCTATACTTATATCCATCACCTCTCTATTGGTAGATGGCAGGCATGTTTCAATGTGATAGATGACTTTGTGAAAGGAAAAATAAGCCTTCTGATTAAAAGATTCCAAGCCCTCTTTACTGCCGTCTATCCATTTCTACTTATCCACATCCACAGGGGATTTAAATATGTGGAGCAGTTTGGTACAGGAGAAGAGGCAAAGCTGTTCTAACTTCAAATTGGAACCCTTAGCTCACTTGCTTCTCATCTCTGGGCCTCAGTTTCCTCATTTGTAAAATGAGAACATTGGACTAAATTGTTTCCAGATTCCCTCCTCTGATCCTATTTCTATATAGAAGCATATTTTTAGGCAGATCAGCACTAAACACTGGCTTATGCAATTTAAAGGCTTTAATAAATGATAGTTGTTTTTTAATATCCCATAGCCCTCAATTAATGGGAAAATTAAGAAATGTGTGTCATCGAAATAAAGTGAAAGGAGCCATACATTGTATTACAGATCAGGCCTGTTGAACCAGAGTATCTAATTGCTTGATATTAAAGTACTTTGAGCATAAAATCATTGTGGTGGACCTTTTCATCTTCCCTAAAGTTAGGCAAAAAGCTATAAATTTGTCTTTTAATGAAAAATGATGCTGGAATAGACTTTTCATTTTCTTTTGGCACAATTGTCAATTTCAGGGTTATACTAAAATCAGTCTTGGTGTGAGTTGCAATTTTGATGTCAAAAACACTAAATTATGAAAAGGTTGAACTAAAAATTTAATTTCTCAGTGAAGAAGAGGCATTGGTATAGTGGCAGAGA
>CM053600.1:70539269-70555523 GCA_028646575.1 Pseudocheirus occidentalis | reverse complement strand
AATAAATTGGGAAAAAGAGAAGTAATCATTGTAATATTATTGAGGTGATGAGGAATTGTTGAGGGTTGTGCAAGGGAAAGAACAATGTCCTGCATTTAAATCCTTCCTCTGTCACTTGCTACCTGTGTGAACTTAATTTCTCTCATCTTAAGTTTCCTTCTCTGTACAATAAGGGGACTGGACTAGATGAAATATGAGGTGCCTTGCAACTCTCTATTTATTATTGTATGCTGTGATCTCTTATTTATGATCCTAAAGTCACTTTCCCTCTATGGGCCTTATTTTCTTCATTGGTAACATGAGATGGTGGGAGCAGATGACTTCTGAGGTCCTACACAACTCTAAATCTCTGATTCAATAAGCCAGCTTATCTTTCTAAGGCTCAGTTTCCTAATCTGTAAAATGAAGAGATGGGAACAAATAACCTCTTAGGTTACTTCCAGTTCTCAACCTCTAATCCTCTAGAAAAAGTTTCTTGCCAGTCTTGAAATCCTTACCAATCCAAGCCCTCCTAAATCAAAATGAATCTGATTTTTTTTTCTTTTCCCTTTCAGGAATACTTATCATGATGTCTCTGTGCAGAGAAGTGCACGTGTATGAATATATTCCTTCTGTACGACAAACTGACCTCTGCCACTATCATGAACTATACTATGATGCAGCCTGCACTCTGGGTGCCTACCATCCCCTGCTCTATGAGAAGCTCCTTGTGCAGAGGATGAACCAAGGCATCCGAGATGACCTGTACCGAAAGGGGAAAGTGATCCTACCAGGGTTTAGAGCAATCAGGTGCCCGGCACCTGATCAGTTTCTAAATTCTTAAAAAGAAAGGAAGAAAGAATAAGAGGAAGGAGACAAGGAAGGAATGAAGGAATGAAGGAAGGAAAGAAGGAAGAAAGAAAGGAAAGAAGGAAGGAAGGAAGGAAGGAAGGAAGGAAGGAAGGAAGGAAGGAAAGAAGGAAGGAAGGAAGGAAAGAAGGAATAAAAGATTTGCCAGAAATAATGTGCAATAAAGGTACTACTGTTGTACTCTACACAACAAAAGAATACTTGAAGATATATTTTAGACCAACATAGTCTTGAGTCTTTAAACTGTAATTTAGAAGTAGGCATGAGGAATCTTCTCTTCCTAAGCCATTGAATATTTATTACTGCTTTGCAAATAGTTAAAGGAATATATTAACAGTAAAGCTTAGCTCAAGAATGGTACAAAATGGTGTAGCTAGAAAGAAAAATCAATGTACTTCTGTGGGTGTGACATGTCAGAAAATTTTTATGCTTTCCCAAACCACACGTGCTCATTTTCAGGTTTATTTCAGTGGAATACTTTTTTTAAATATAACTGATATTGGGAAATGGTCATGCACAAAAATTAATATGATGAAAGACTTTTTGATATTATCAGTGGGGTTGCCTCCTCCAGCCATGCAGATGGCATCCTGTTACTTTTATCTAGTCTTAAAAAAATCCTCCATAGAAGATATACCCCTCTCTAGAGACTTTTATCATATTTTTTTTCTTGTTTTGTTTTTAGTATCTTGTGAACAACAGCTAATGATTTTTGTTCTCCATGTGGCTCACCTTTTTTTCCCCCTAGTCCTGGGTAATTTATATATCATTCATTTAACACAAGTCATCATTAGGAACATTCTGTAACCTGCTTATATTCATGCCCTGTCTTTCAATTGCCTTTTGATGTATTGGTCATTTTCATTTTCCATGACATACATGTGTTCCTTGGTGACTTTTACTGAGAGAGTATTGGTCTTTAAGAAACAGGCTTGTGTAAGTGGTAAACAATTAGGATTCTGCTAGAGAATGTCCAGTTTTTCTAAAGCAAACCAGCTTAATCTTTTCCTTATATATGCATTAATGTTCATCCTAAAAGACAGAACTTTACCTGGTTCTTTTTTTTTAGCCAATTACTGAATTCTCATTTAAATAGATTTTTTGAACCTGGCAGAAGCAGTCATGTGTTGAGGCCTTCACGTGCCTCTGCTAATCTCTGGTCCCTTTTATCAGCCAACATTTTTTGCTCTTTGGCTACATAGTTGAATTTCTAAAACCAAATAAAATAAACCTCAAGGAATATGAAAGAAGGCAAGTTTCTAAAGCAACTTCTTTGCTGGGAAGAGCTAGTATCCACTTTACTTTAGGGAGTTTGTTTTATTGCAATATTTTCTTAAATGAATAAGGGAAATATCAAAGAATAAAATGTAGAAAAACCTACTGGGATATAAATATGGAGAGTTATTGGATTATACAGGGAAGTTATTTCACTCAGATGTATAAGTCTTAACTGCTCTAACCAAGGTTCTGCTCTGTAGCCCATTTGCAGTCAGTTCTCCATAGTGACAATTATATTCAGGCAAGCCAGTGAAGAAGGCAATATTTGTTTTATTTCTTCACTTGGGCTGATAACATCTGAGTCTGACCCATCTATAGCACAGAAGGAATGAAATACAGAACAACTGTCCCTTTTGCATAAAAAGAATGTTCCCTGCCTTAGTACTTAAAAGTTCTCACAAGATTTTTGCAGGTCATCCTAGACTCCTAGCCAGCCTACTGTGATATGCATTGACTTTCAGCTGATTTTTCCTGCTGGCAAAGGGAAGCGAGACTCCTTTTCAATGGACACATTTTATTTCAACAGCATGACAAAACCATAGAGTAGAATCTGAAACAGTATGAATACACTGTTCTTCCACAACAAGGCAAATTCTTAAATTTGAACTAGGAAATTTCCATCTAATGTGTAAGTAATTCACTTGGAGGATTCCCACCCTCCGCTGACCCCATTCAAATATGATCACCATTAAGGGAGGCATTGTATAGTTAGAGAAGTTCTGGTCTTGGAGTGAGGAGGGATTTGTTCACAAATCACACCTCCATTATTTAATAGTTGGTCTACCTAAGACAAATACTTCAGTCTAATAAGGCTCACATTATTTATCCATAAATTGGGAGTATTAATAAAACAAGTTGTTACCTCAGGGTATGTTTAAATGAGTTAATTGTACAAGGCTCTACAAAATTTTTAAGTGTTTAAACCAATGTTATATATTATCATAACATAGAAAAAGATTATATTTTTCCCTTCTGAAATAGCTACATCAGCATTGGCAGGCAAATTCAAAGTCATTTGGGTAACACACCTTAATTAGCCTTATTCATTGGATACTCTCACATATGTGAAAGTTAACCCTTAGATTTCACCTTAGCAGTGATAGCGTTAGTTTAATTAAAAGCATTCTACTGGGCAAGTATCTGAGTTTCAAGTGAGTTGGTAGAAAGTGCTCAGTTCTTTTATTGAACTGATTTATCAGTAATACATCATGACTATATTCAGCAAGAAGGATGATTAGTAATAAAACCTATTTGCTTAGTTAAGCTACTCAACAGAAAGCTGGCTGAGTAGCAGACTACCACTATTATTCACTAATTACCTTTAATAAAATTTAAACCAGCAAGTTTTGCATAAGGAAGAGTTTTGGCTTAAGGCCGCTGAGATTGAGGGTAGTAGCAAAATCTGCTATGATGGATTAAAAAAAATTAATCTAAGCCTAAATACAATGGGCTTATTTTGCACAGATATATAATCATGGAAGTTCCGTGAACATAGTGGACATTCTAATTTAAGTGATGGCTGCAGTTATAGAGTGAAGGTGGTTTATTTTGTTTTGTTTTGGGTTTTTTTTAGGTGTTTGGCATTTTTAGATGGCCTTCTTTATTAAATTAATCTCATTGGTTTTGTCCTATCACATGATGTTGCTTCTGGCTTCTTATGGAAATCTTTTTTATTTTATTTTTTTATTGAGCTATCATGTTATTAGTGTAGGAACCTCCTAGTTTGAAACCTTCTTCCAATAACACAGATCAACAGCTCTATAACTTGAAGACTTAGAGAGTCACCTGTAGGCTTGCCCATGTCACATAGCTAGTACATGTCAGAGACAGGACTTGAGTCCAGGTTGGACTAGCCTCTAATCACTATGCTACATTGCCTTAGCACAGTGCCTGGTACATAATAGGTACTTACTAAATGCTTGTTGACTTACCTTTCTTGGGTAATTACCTAGGACAAACTCTTCATTGATGAGAAAAATTTAGACCAAATTCACATTTATAAGCCCCAAAGAGAATTCATAGGTGTCACTTATTCTTAACATTCTGTTTTATTAATTCATCTTTAAAAGTACTTTCAAAGTCATTGAAAAAAAGAATAGACAACATAACAAAACATTTAGCATGAAATACTAGCTTTTTAGTACACTAGACTTTAAAAACAGTTGGCAACCAATCTTTGTTGACCATTCCTAAGGTATACTGTATGTAAGTACAAACTTGGCCGAATGTGCTCAGATTTCAACTGTTGGGAATCGTTCAGATCTCCAACATATAGTCAAGTATATCTGTATTAAACATAATGAGTAACTCTAGTATTACCCACATTGGTAGTTCTCTTTGTGTTTGCCACATGTTGAAGAAATCCATTTAGTACTTTTAATGAAAAGTTGCACAATGTGATCTTGCTATTTAGAGGTGGACAAAAGGGCATAGTATTTATTTAATTCTTCTCTGGTACTGGCTCCCATGTTCCTTCCCAGTTCAAGAAAGGAAGCTGAGCCAGATCCCATAATACTTTAATAATTTGCAGTTTGTTTCCATTAAACAGCATACACTAGTTACACTAGCCAGAACTAGAGGAGAAATTGTACAATTATCAACAGTGTGTCTCTGGGTTATTTAACAGAAGCAACATTTCCTTTTTCCATAATGAGCACCAGGATAGAAAAAAAAAATATATACATCTTCCTTACAATATTGTCCTAAGACTTCAATGAAAACAGTGTCCTAGACCATATTAAATAGAAGTTGAATGTTAATATCAGAAGTGAGTGAAAACCAAGCAGGTCAGAGTGTGACCATGTATCAGGAATACCCTCCTTGCCTTAATACATCTAAATCATCCCTGTAGTTCAGAGGTTCTTAACCTTTTCTCATGTCATGGACCCCTTTGGCAGCTGGTAAAAAAATCTCCAGTCCCCTTCTCAGAATAATGTTTTAAAATACATGAAATAAAATACATAGCAGTAAAAGGGAAACCAAAAGTTAATAAAAATAAAGATTTTTTTCCCTGAGTTCACAGACCCCATTTTAAGTACCCTTGCTTTAAAAATAATAGAGAGCAAGACCAATTAGAACTTCAAGATACAATTCATTTGAGCAGTGTTTATTAATTTGTTAATTTCATCAATTTGACAAGACACAAAAGTATTTGTTTCAATGGCAGCTAGGTGGCACAATGAATTGAGTGTCAGGCCTGAAGTCAGGAAGACCCATTTTCATGAGTACAAATCTCACGTCAAATATTTAGTAGCTATGTGACATTGGGCAAGTCGCTTAACCCAGTTTGCCTCGGTTTCCTCATCTATAAAATGAGTGGGAGAAGGAAATGGCAAACTGCTTTAGTATCTTTGCCAGGAAAACCCTAAATGGGATCAGAAAGGGTCAGGCACAACTGAATAACAACAGTTCCAATACTCTAACAATCTGACTAATATTTGAAGTACTCTTCATGTTCCATATTTGCTTACCATGTAATCTCTCCTTTCATGGAAATTATATCTAGAAAGAAAGAAGTGTTCCACAAGAATACAAAAATGCATTGCAAATATGGAATAAAATGAGGTAAGAATAAAATGCTAAGATTGAGGGAAAAGAGATCAGAAGGGAATGTCTCCAAATAATGACACCCCACTCCTTTGCCAAGAAGAATGACATTTTTACCACCCAAAACACTTTGTAAATTCAGATCGTCTCAGAGATAATCCTTTGTAGCCAAATCAAAATTATATGAATTATAGCCCTCCCGACATCAAAAACAGGTAACAAAATTCTCATAGAGTTAAGTAAGCAAGCCCTCTGTTTTGGTTGTTTTTTTTATGTAATCAGTGTTTCAACAAAATCTAATTTTCCCACTGGCATACTGCTTCTTTTCAATGCCATTCATGTCAGGAAAAGGGGAAAAAAGACCTACACATTGGGGAAGTATTTTGCTATACCAGATTTCCTTCCTCTACTAAAATGTCCTCTTTTCACTTGATATTATGATTGAGCATGGAGAGCAAAAACAAATGTTTAACATTAAATGCAAGAATAATCTATTAAATCCCTAACTCAAGCAGGTTCATTCTTATTTAAGAAATCAGATAGTAATCTTATGTAGACTGATCTGGTAAGACAAGCTCTTAAATGATATAGAATTTTAAACACTGTTTTGTGATAAGCCTCAATTTGGGTACTCTTATTGAAGAATTTATTTATATGCAATGTAGTTCCATCAAAAACACATATTGCTTTAAAAAGATTGTATTTACATACAAAGCAAATTCTTGGTGTTTCAATTTTGACTTTGGTATGGAAACTATGAGGAGAGGGATAGGTAGATATGAATACATGTATGTTGATCTGAACCTGTGATTTGAGTTGCTTGGGACACTCAAAGTATGGTCTCCCAGCTACTCCATGTCAGAAGTAGGACTTGAACTCAGATCTTGACTTTAAGACTGCTGCTTTGTAAAGCTGCCTCTTGCCTTTGATCTATTAGTTCAGATTGCTTGATTAATTCAAATTTTTATTTTCCAATATTTTATAGGGGGTTTCCTGATGGTTGCATGATTAATTGAGGCAGCTATATTGAGTAAATAATGTGCCAGAGCTGGTATGTGTTCTCTATATTCTGCATGTTTCCATTGTGAAGTCATGCGGGTTTTGTAATATTGCCACTTGGGCATTAGCCTATAGGTAAATGAAGGTATTTTTCTGTAAGTTCTTTTAACTATTAATTATTTTGTCAACTGTGTCGAACCTTTAAATAAAAAATAAACAACCTGACACATACCTCTCTAGGCTTTGGTTGGTGGGATCTAGACATTACCTTGGATATTTCTGTCATTCTATAAAAATGTGAATGTAGATATAGTTGTATAACCCTATACATGCATATCTACACAGGTTTTTTTTATGTTACCTTCTTTTCTTTTCCATAAATCTACTTCTGAAATACTTTTTTTTTTTTTTGCTTTTTGGAGGGCAGTTGGGGTTAAGTGACTTGCCCAAGGTCACACGGCTAGTGTTTTGTGTTAAGTGTCTGAGGCCGGATTTGAACTCAGGTACTCCTGACTCCAGGACCGGTGCTCTATTCACTGCGCCACCTAGCCGCCCCCTGAAATTCTTTTATCATAAGCATTCCCATTCACACTGATTTCAGTTTCAAAAAAAAATCAAATAATGATTACTATTCACTTGTTGGGGTTTATTTGAAGAGGGGAGGGAGAAGTGATTTGAATTTTGGTGATGATAAGAGCAATCTTAATAGAAACATTTCAACAGCAGCTTTAAAGCGTATAACTAGTGTTTAAATGCTAACCAGTATAATTAGTGTTTAAATGCTTTTTCAGACATCAGGGCACCCTCTTTTAATCCTTGAAGAGTTCATGTGTAACACATGCCTTTTTGTAGGCTAATGGGAAGGAATGTATGTTGGTTATATGAAAAAAAAATATTTATCTTTACTGATGTCAGTCCAAACAAAAAGGTTCCTGATGGGTTAGTTGTGTAAAAACTTTACACCCATTACCACATCTCACATCATGTTTTGTTCTAGATGGCACATAGTTATTCAATTCTTCAGATAGAAGCCAGTGTACTTTTTTAACAGCTTTGAGGGTTTTTTTGTATGATGATTTTTTAAATGAAATGTGTACTCTCCAAACTAATTAAAGCTTGAGGTTTTCCAAGAGTCACATTTTAACAGTGTTTGTATACATTTTAACTCTTTGATATTTTCTATTTTGGTTTTGTATATTTTTAAGTATGCACAGTGTACAGATTTTTTCTTGTAAATAAAACATGTTTTCATTTGTCTAGGAGTACAGATCTCTTCTTTAATTTGTGGTGACAAATATACGTAAACTAAACAATATAAAAGTTGCCCCCCCAAAAAGTTTATCTACTCACCCCAAAAACGTCTTGATGAGAGAGAGTGGTGAAAGGGGGAAAAAGGAAAAAGAAAGAAAATTGAATTCTTGGTAAATCCTTAGCAGTCACATCTTCAAGGAGTAGAGAGAGAATAAGATAGGTAAAAAGGTATTAGACTGAGCGCAGATTGAGACTTAATTTTGGAAATGGTTGATGTAGAAATTACTTTTACTTGACCATACATGTTTGTCAAAGGGGTTTTATTTTTCTTGCTTTCTTAATGAGGAGTATACAGTAGGGGGGGAACTGAAATTGAAAATAAAATTGAATTAAAGAGAAAACAGGGTAGTTGGCTTCATCCCAAGAGTTCTTTGGGAGATATTAGAGCTTTAAGTGGTCTATTGAGAAAGATTTAGATGGATATAACCTTCATCCTAAAACTCATGTAGTAAAAGACCGGAAACTGAACATAAGAATAACCCACAGATGAAGTTAAAATGGGAGACTTTTTTTTTTCAGTTTTTGGAGAGAGTAATTAACACGTGCAGGAGAGCCCCTGAAAGGCAAAATCGAGCAGAAGAAAAGCTTGGGGGAAATGAAAGGGGAAAGTGCTGGAAAATGTTGTAACACATTTTTACTAGCCAAGCACCTAGACTAAGTTACTTAGAAATGGACAGCATTCCACACCAAATTATGTGGTTATTTTACTTGACTGAGTTTTATTAAACCTTTGCAATGGAAATAAATCATATGAGGGAAGACCACTGACATTCAAATGGCCTAGAAATATTCCAAAAAATCAAATTAGCCTTGCTATTTTAACACTTACCTTGAGTGAGGAAAATCTGTTAATTAAACATATGGAAAAAAATGTCATTCATGTTTTCCAGGTTAGCATGTGAAATCCTTGAGGGGAAGCCTTGAGAATTTTTGATATGATGACTTATGTGAACAGTTGGGGAATGCTGGGGACATAAATCACTCTTGACAGATGTGCTGAATTAGAGAACATTTATTCCACAACCTTCAAGTTATCTTCATTTTTCTTTTCTCCCCAATATGACTGCATTCATCAAAATAATTAAAATGAAGGTCCAGCTCAACTCTCTAGGAGTGGGAGATGGCATAAATGGAAAACACAAATCAACACTCAAAATACCAAAGGATAGTTGATATGCCACTTTAGGGATGGTGTTCACGCTAGAGGTGACTAACCTCTTTATTTTTGAGGGTCACCAGAGGTGTTTAAGAGGTCTACAGGAGCCACTGTCAGGCAGAAAGAGAAATGGAAAGGAGGAAGGGAAAAAAAAGAGAATTAACAAAAATGGAAGAAACCTTTTATTTTATTTTTATTTATTTTTATTTTTTGCTTTTTGGAGGGGGGGAATGCAGGGCAGTTGGGGTTAAGTGACTTGCCCAAGGTCACACAGCTAATTTTGTGTTAAGTGTCTGAGGCCAGATTTGAACTCAGGTACTCCTGACTCCATGGCTGATGGCCACCAAATGAAAACAGTTAAAGAAAATAAGATGTCCATGATACTGTTAGACCTCGTCCACCCCGATTTCTAAATGGAACCCCCGATCTAGTACATCAAAACCTGAGGAAAGTACCAAGCTCAAGAAACTCTCAAGATTAGTATTTCTGGAATGAATGTAAACATTAAATCATTGGTTAATTATTGTTTAATTGGGAGTCATTACTTTCAATGAATGAGTCCCTTCTTGGAGAAACTTACTACAAGATTATCCCCAGTTTCTTACATTCCTGATTGCGATTACATTGGTTTTGTTTGTGCAAAAACTTTTAAATTTTATGTAATCAGAATTATATATTACACTTCCTATGAACCTATCTCTTGTTTTGTCACTAACCCTTCTGCATTGATATGATAGGTAACTTCTTCCATGTTCCTCTAATTTGTTTATATTTTTATATCTAATTTTTTTATTTATTTATAATATTCTATTATTTACATCTGAATTTTATATTATTTTATATCTAAATCATGCACCCCTTTTCTGCTTACATTGGTATATGGTGTGAGATGTTGGTCTACGCCCAGTTCCTGCCAAACTGCTTTCCAGTTTTCCCAAGAGGTTGTGTCAAATATTGTAAACTTAATCAATTCCATTGATCAATGATTACTTTTTTCATCCAGTATCAAATCATTTTGATGATTAGCATCTCTTGATTTATCTAAGACCTCTCAGCTGAGAGAAATACTTCTTATCACCTAACCTATCCTGAGAGGCTGTGCAGGTTGGGTAAGACCTGACAGATCTTCTGTTCCATGGGCACAAGATTTGAGAACCCAGAGTCACCTCCATGAATGATGAGGTACTAAGCAGAGAACATTAGTGAAAAAATCATACATATCGTAAAATGTCCACTTCTACCAAATAAAAGGAGACATTAAAATAAAATCTAGATTAATGGGACTTGAGGATGGCAACTCTAACTATAGACTAAATTGAGGAACTATAAAGCTTATAAATGATCTCTTAGGTAAATAGCAGAGTACTATAAAACTATATGCCTTAAAATGCTATTATAGTCCTTGAGTCTAATGGTAACCATAGTTCCAAAATGTGATTATTTTAAGAGATAATGGTGTGTGTGTGTGTGTGTGTGTGTGTGTGTGTGTGTTTAGATTAAAAAGAACCTTTGGTATTCAGATGCCACTACCTTTTCCTATCCAAAAGCACTAAAATTCATCTTAAATATATATGTTTGTTTAAATCTTTTTTGACACCCCAGATTCCTATCTATGAGGAACTGGCCTGGACTAATGTTATCTTTAATCATCACAGTCAAGTGAATATCAGACTTTTCATGCTTTCAGAGAAAAAGCAGATGTGACAGCCTGATCAACCCTGAGCTTTCTGTTAGAAATAACATTTCATAAGCTGTTTTCCCAGATACTGTCCTAACTATATTGTGTCATGCTGGAGAAACAAACAGTAGTTAACTTGAAGAATGAGGCACCAGCTGAGAGGCTGATCACAAAAAATCAAGCTATAAAGAGTAACCAATGGCTTCAGAAAATCCATCTTCAGTAGAGTTGTCTTGCTAATAATTAGTGGTACATAAAAGTAAGAGTTTTCCAACTCTCTTTGACTATTAAATAACAAATAACAGCACTAGCATGAAGAGATTAAAGGTGGGACCCCCAATAAGCTCATGCTTTCATCAACAAAACCTGTTTGAGTCTGAGAAAATACAATTTGGGTGCGGGGAGGGAGGAACTCCAAAATGGTGTGTGCCTTCTCTGTGATACTGCTGCTGTCCACAATAATTAACATGGGCTTTGTGTTCTAGAAATGATGAGATAGAAGAACTCCCTTATGCCAGGACAAAAATGTGGGGCATGGCCATGGAAGAGTTTTTTGGGTTATAAATAATAAAATTAATTGGTACAGAGTCTAAGAACTCTGCCTTATAAATGAGCAAATTTGTGTGGCGCACAAGTATATATGAGCAGGTGTGAGTGCATATGCGCGCGCACACACACACACACACACACACACACACACACACACACCCTAAAGTCCTTATAGCAGAATTAGAAGTAGCAATAAAGCAGAAAGACGGAGAAAGCATCTGAAGTGGATCAAACATACACAGAGAAGAATGTTAGAAGATTTAATTGTGAAAGTTTTGACAGATTGATTCACATAGCATCTGAAGAAATAAAAGTTATAAAGTTGTGGGAAAATGTGAAAAATGTTGAAAAAATATCCAAGAGAACATCATGAGCTTTCAACTTATATTATTTTTGAGTTTTTTTTTTCTGGAGGCAAATGGAGTTAAATGATTTGCCCAGGGTCACTTAGCTGGATTTTGACTCAGGTCCTCCTCACTCCAGGGTTGGTGTTGTATCTACTGCACCAACTTACATTCTTGTTTTTTTCACTATACAGAAATGTTATGAGACTTATATTTAAGGCATTTCATTTGAGGGCATTATTGGGGAATAGGGATGTTTTTACAGGAGATATCCTATTGTCGATCACATCTTTACCATCACTCAATTGTCTGAAAAATGTAGAGAATCCAAGGTTCCATTGTATTTATTATTGAGCAATCATAGCAAAGTTTTTGATTCAGTAGAACAAAACACAGTTTTAAAAGCTCTCTTGAAATACATGCTCTCTTGTAACTCAGCTACACATCAAAATCATTTAAGATTCCTTGAAAGATATTACTTTCTTATATAACCTTTAATTGATGGCTTTCTTATCATAAACATATGGTGATGAGTTAAATGAGGAAATACATGCTTGCCTATGGTGTTTACTGATGTAATGGAGAAGATTCACTGCAGAGAGGAAAGTTAAAAGGCACTGTATTAGATGTCGGACATGCAAAAATGAAAAAATGACCGCCACAAGAAACTTTCATCATATTAGAGGAAACAATGCCCATATATAATTATATGCAAAATAAGTAAAAGGATATTTTCATGTAGAGAGTACCAACATCTGGGGAAATCAAGGAAAGCTTCTTGTAGAGGATGGTACTTGAGTTGATTTCTAAAGGAAATTAGAGGTTGTAAAAGGAAGACAGGTGTTACATTCTATATATGGGGGAACACAGTGTGCAGAGGGAGACAGAGTGCTATTGAGTTGGACCTCAAACATTTATTAAGGGACAAGTCACCTAAAAAAACTACTTGCCTCAGTTTCCTCAGTTGTATATTTGAGGAGGAATAATGTATAATAAGGATAGAAAGATAAGATGCAACCAGATAGTGAAGAAATATAAATACCAAACAGGATTTCAGTTTTGATCCCAGAGCTAATAAGAAATCACTGGCATTTATAGGAAGTGGCTTGGTTATATTTGCCCTTTAAAAAAATGTTACCTTGGTAGCTAGATGGAGAATGAATTTATTTTGTAAGAATTTGTTTTGCTCGACTCAGCATGTTTGTTACAATGGTTTTGGTGTTTGCTTTTTCTTCAATTTTTGGGGTGGAAGTGGGAGAGAAAGAAATATATGTGTTATTTTTAAAAATTATATTAATGTTGCAAAAGAATAAGCTGGAAAGATGGGGGGATGCTTGAGGCAGGGAGATTGACTGGAAAACTATTTGCAGTAGACTAGGTGAGAGATGAAGAGAATCTGAACTAGATTGGTAAGTAGAAAGGAAGGAATTCAAGAAAGATGGACGCAGAATTGGCAAGATTTGGCAGCTGATTGAAAGTGGGGGAAGAGGGAGTGTGAGGAGTCCAGAGTGACACCAAATTTGTGAACCTGGCGACTGAAAAGACAGTTGAAACTCTTGACAGAATCAGAGAAGTTGGAAAAGGGGTAGAGTGCAGGTGGGAATGCAGCCTGTGGCCAAGGAATATTTTTTTAAATAATGAGAAGAAACATATAAAAATCTATGCTTTACTTATTTCACTGAAGCTAAGCAAAACAAAATGTAAAAATTTGTAAAAAAAAAAAAAAAACCAAGAGACCTGCTTACCCCCTGTGACTTCTACGACTATTCCATTAACATTGCATAGTATATTTACTTTCAAACAATCCCAGCAGGAAGGTCTAGACAAAAAGTCGGTGTAAGAGAGCACCTTGCCTCTGACATTTAGTAAAAGACAATCTTCCATTCCTGGAATGCACTCCTCCTGCTGAATCTTTGCATTCTGGAATCCTTCTTGAGGTGGCTAGTGTTGCAGTGAATAAGATTTTGGACCTGAATCCAGGAAGACTGAGTTGGACCTTGAACATTTATTAGCTATGTGACCATGGACAAGTGACTTAAAAACAAACAAACAAAAAAAACCTACTTGCCTCAGTTTCCTCAGTTGTAAAAAGGGGATAATAGTAGTACCTACTTTGCAAGGTTGTTGTGAGAATCAAACAAGATAATATTTGGAAGTGCTTAGCACAGTGCCTGACACATAGTAGGCATCATGTAAATGCTTATTTCCTCCCTTTCCCTCTCCTTCCCTTCTCTCCTTTCAAGCCAGCTCAGATATCACTTCCTGCCTCAGAAATTATCTTCTGTATTGAATCTTCCTGCAATCTTCCAAGATGAAAGAGATCTTTTCAAATGTATTGTCACTCTTCATTATGACTTGTTCAAACTTAGCACATTTGAACCATGCATCATGCTAGTTTTTAAAAACGGCTTTATTGATGACTTTTGTTTTTCTATAACATGGTATATATTATTATAATGTATAATAAATTAATATAGCATGACATGACATGTGTGCTATGATATGATGATATGTGATGAGATATGCTGATATATGACATGACATAACATGGTGTGGTACAATACGATACAGTACGATACGATACGATACGATACGATTTGATATGATATGATTTAGGGACCTTATGACCCCCAGTCCTATAATTGAGTCCTCCATTTTAACAAAAAAATTATCCCAAACTGGTGCATTGACCCAGTCTGACAATGGACACAGCATTCTGCCCCCAAAGTTCTCTACTTCTCTGTCCAGGAAAGGGAGGGTGTGTTAATGATCTTTTCTCTGGGACCAAAGTTGGCTATTAGGATTACTCAGAGTTCAATTTCCCTTTTTCTCATGCTAATCTGTATATGTATGTGTGTGCTGCTGCCCCTATTGGACTGAAAGGTCCCTGAGGACAGGGACTGGAGTCAACTTTGTAATCTCAGTGCCTATCACAATGCATAGAACATAGTAACCGCTTACTAGACATCTGTTGAATTAAATTGGAACAAACTACCCAACACAGAGTGTTGTGGGTAAGGCTGAGCTTAGGAAAGCATCTGTGAAGAGAAGGCACTAGAGGAAAAGCTCACTAGGGAGTTATAATGAAAGGTAATTATTACTGCTGGGTTCCTGCCTAATGAAATGTACCCATCATGAAACCACTGAGTGAGTCTCTACAAGCTGGTAGACCATTTGGGAAATAAGCATTTCATCAATGTGCAGAAACAAATAGTTAGGATCTTAATTCATTTCAATCAAATAGGCATTTGTTAAGATCCTTCAAGGGGCACAGCCCCTATCTCAGGCACCAACGATATGAAGATGAAATAAGACACTACCATTGTCTTCAAAGAGCTTATTCTCTTTGATGATGATGATACTAACAAGAATGATTTTACATATGCTTTACAGAGAATACTTTGTTTCTTATAACAAGCCTGCTATTCAGATTTCCCCATTATGTCCCAGAGAACTCTTCATCCAGAAAAATCATTTTATCCCTAAAATTCATACCTCAAAAGTACAGGCATTCATTTGAGCCTCTCTGGTTGGATGGCTTTTCCTCCCACTTCTATTTAAGGAGGGCAGCTAGGCTAGTCATTCATTGTTAACCAGATTTTACTCTAGACTCCTCCATCATGGACCAGCATCTCAATTGGTACCTTCTGAGTCCATATTCTACTAGATGCATGACCCTGGGTGTGTCATTTAATCTCTGTCTGCCTCAGTTTCTTAATTTTTAAAATGGGGATAATAATAACACCTAACAGGGTAATTATAAGGATCAAATATAGCAAATATAAACAATTTTCAAATCCTTAAAGTTCTATACAAATGCTGTTCTTCTTCTTCTTCTTCTTATTATTATTATTATTATTATTATTATTATTATTATCATAGTAGAAATAGTTCAACTCATGTGGGGATATGAGATAATTTTTTAAACTGCCATGGAACATTTTGGGGCAATAGTCTTTAAGTTTCAGCATTCTAAGCACCTTCTCTAAACAGAGAATTATTTATACACACTTTTTCTATGATAGTCATAGAATGGAAGGTATTTTATTTAATTTAGCAATTTAGCATGTACTATCTTAAACAATTATTTATTTGCTTCATGTGGATCAATCTTATTTTCCCAAATACATTCAGCTCTCTGAAAGCAGCCTGCATTAGAATTATGGAATCTCTGAGCTGGAAGGAATCTCAGAGGTCTTGTATAACTAAACAAGAATTCTCTCTACCACAAAAAGGTGTAATGGTAATTAATTTGTTTGATCAGATGTTAAGTAGATCCTAGTAACCTAGTGTTAAGTATAGAACTCTGTCCACTGGTGAAAAGGTGTGAATTTCCCTGTTGACGTGGAAGAATGCCATTGGCTGAGACACTCCCCTGAACCATGTTGATTTGGGAGAAGGCCAGTGTTTATAAGCAGGAGAATTTCAGAGACAGATAGATTTTGTGGGCTCAGTGGCTGATTGAAGACATGAACAGGATGGGACTTTGTTTGTTGGTGGCCTGGCTGATCCTTGAGTTCCAGGCAAGAGAAGTCCTGAAGGGT
>CM053600.1:70517113-70538769 GCA_028646575.1 Pseudocheirus occidentalis | reverse complement strand
CAAGACAGACCTTGGATTTGGTTCCTGAGTGGCTGACTGCAGATATGAACAGGATGGGACTTTGTTTGTTGGTGGCCTGGCTGATCCTTGAGTTCCAGGCAAGAGAAGTCCTGAAGGGTTTGAGGTGTGCTGAACCTTGTGAACTTCAGTGTGTGCCGGGGATTGCCCTGAGGACTGGACAAGGACCTAGGAACTGTTCATCTCTGAGGACTGGACAAGAGCCTGGCAGCTTTCAGCTCCTGAATCTAGGTGATTGTCTGGCAGATTCAGGAGGGAGCTGGGACCAGGGAAGAGGATCCAGGGAATCAGAGAGACCACCCATAGTCAAAATGAAGAAAAGGCTTCCCCTTGGACTAAACTGAGGTTTGTTGGAAATCAAGGGGTGGAAGGATTTGTGTGGTTGTCTAAGAACTTCATTTGGAAACTAAAGTTAATGGTTACCCCAGGAGTGGCAGATCCTTTTTGTGAACTGTTAATTGAATTAATTCCCTTGTAGGGAAACTAGGTCATTCCTTTGTTAAGTGATTGGATCTCTGATTAGAGTGATTGAATCTTTAAGTGTTAAGCTGGTTTCTCCCTTAGGGAAACCAGCTGATTCTTCTTTTGTTCCTTGTTCTAAATATTGTGTCTTTCTGAAATAAGATATAATATAGAGACTTTCCTTGTTCTGAAGATTGTATATAATATTGTGAACTGTTGAAACTGTGAACATTGGACTGAATAAAGATTTGTAATGGAATAAACAGAGTGTTCACTAATACTGTGTAATCCAAATCTTAAAAGCTCCTCACAGTAGCATTCTCTCAGAAATCTACTGCTGATTGGCTTTACAACATATGAGAGGGCTGATTGGTGGAAGGAGTAATCAGTATGCTTGCCATCTGGGGTTGGGGGGTAGGGAAGAGATGGGGAGAAGATTTGGAACTCAAAAATCTTGTGGAAATGAATGTTGAAAACTAAAAATAAAAAAACAATTAATTTTAAAAAGTAAAATCCCATGGATAGTATGGTCATTGGGATCACTAAGAGTCTGACATGACTGAATAACAATACTATAATATGATATGACACAATAAGATATAATATGATACAACATGATACAATGTAATATAATGGCATATAATATAAAACTTAGAGGTAATAGTCTCTGTGCATATATATATATATATATATATATACACATATTTCCCATGCTGGGAACAGAACCCAACTTTAATATAAAGTTCAAAATCAAGAAATAGGGTGGAAAAATAAGAAAACAATGAAAAAGGAACCTGATCATAAAAATCTGGTTAAAGGGAAGATAAAGCATAAGTTCAGAAGACAATAAAGTCAAAACAACTACAAGCAAAGCTTCAAAGGGAAAAAAATATAAATTGCAATAAGCCCAACAAGAATTCCTAGAAAAGTTAAAAAATTATTTTCAAAATTAAACAAAAAAAATGGTAGAAATTTAGTGAAGAAAGGACAGGAAAGGAATAAAATTATTTTTTAAATTGCCATCTTGGCAAAAAAAGCACAAAGAAGAAAATAACACATTAAAAAACCAGAATTGGTCAAATGGGGGAAAATTTACAAAAATTCATAGATTAAAAAAATTACTTAAAAAGCAGAATTGGACAAATGGAAAAAGAAATACAAAAGCTCATTGAAGAAAATGATTCCTTTAAAATTACAATTGGACAAGTCAAAGCTAATGACTCCATTGGCATTAAGAAGACATTAAACAGTCTTCTTTAAGCTAACATTAAGAAGCAATAAAACAAAATCAAAATAATAAAAAATAGAAGAAAACGTGAACTATGTCATCAGAAAAACGGCTGACCCGGACAATAAATCAAGAAGAGATAATTTAAGAATAATTGGACTACATGAGAGTCATGATCAATAAAAAAAAAAGCCTAGACATATTTCAAGAAATTATCAAGATAAATGGGCCCAATATCTTAGAAACAGAGTGTAAAATAGAAATTGGAAGAATCCACCAATCCACCTGAAAGAGATGCCAAATTAAAACTTCTAGGAATATTACAACCAAATCCCAGAATTCCAGATCAAAGAGAAAACATTTTAAATAGCTGGAAAGAAACCATTCAAATATTGTGGAGCCACAGTGAGGATCACACAAGATTTAGCAGTTACCACATTAAAGGAGTGGAGGGTTTAGACAGGATTGGGGAACCTATGGCCTCAAGACCACATGTGGCCCTTTAGGTCAACTGTAACCATTTGACTGAAAAAAAAGGATTTGTTTTTTGAATTTTGAATTCAGGCAAAGGTCCACACTTGAAGACCTAAAGGTCCACTTGTGACCTTGAGGCTGCAGGTTTCCCATCCCTGGTAGAAAATGTTTTTCCAGAAGTCAAAAGAGTTCTGATTATAAACAAGAATAGCCTACCCAGAAAAACTATGTATGATCATTCAAGTTAAAAATGTATATTTGATTATATAGAGTACTTTTAAGCATTGCTGAAGAATAGACCAGATCTGGATAGAAAATTTAACTTTCTAATAGAAGAGTCAAAAGAGGCATAAAAAAGTAAACATTAGAGAGAAAAACATAAGGAACTGAATAAGGTTAAACTTGCATTTTTTATGTGGGAAGATGATGTAAGTAAATGGAAGAACTTTATCATTATTAGGGCAGTTAGAAGGATTCTACATAGAGGAAGTGTCAATGATTTAGTTTGGGGGGATGATTTTTAAAATGGATAAGCAAGAAAGAGGGATGAAAGGAGAAGGAGTGGAAGAAAGGAGAAAGTAAAGGAAGAACGAGGAAAATTATCTCATATAATAAAGTGCAAGCAAAATCTTTCACAGTAGAGGGGGAAATGATACAGGGAGAGCATTGCTTGAACCTCCCATTTCAACTGATTCAAAAAGAGAAATGTGTGTGTGTGTGTGTGTGTGTGAGTGGTATACACATAGATGTATGTGTGTATGTATGTATGTATGTACTTAATTAGATATAGAAATCTATCTCACTTAACTGGTAAGTAGGAGGGGAAATGGATAAAAGAAAGGAGGCTATGATAAAAGGGAAGGAAGATAAAAGAAGTCAGTGGTAGCAATCAAAACAGACTTTAGAAGAAGTATAGAATACAAAGAGAAAGAGAGGTATAATCTGAAGAAAATAGGATGGAAGGAAATGCAGTTAGTAAATAACTGTGAATGTGAATGGGATGAACTCACCCTTAAAATGGAAGTAGATAATAGAATGGATTGAAAACCAGAAATCTAACAATCTGTTCTTTACAAGAACACACCTGATACAGAGAGAAACACACAGAATTAAAATAAGAGGCTAGAGAAGAATGTATTATGCTTCAGCTGAGGCTAAAAAAAGGCAGGGGTAGCAATTATGATCTCAAACAAAGGAAAGGCAAAAATAGACATAATTGAAAGATATAAACAAGGAGACTATATCTCTCTAAAATGCACCATAATTCATGAGGAAAATTCTGTATAATTCCATAGAATGAATTGATGGAGTCTGAATGCAGATCAAAGCATACTTTTTAAAACTTTCATTATTTTTATTGTTTTTGTCTGTTTTCTTTCACAACATGACTAATATGGAAATGTTTTGTACAACTATACATGTATAACCTATATCAAATTGTATGGCTACTGAATGAGAAGGGAGAGGAAATAAAGAATTTGAAATTCAAACTTTTAAAAATGAATGTTTATTGTTTAGATGGAAATGGAAAAAATAAAGCAAAATAAAAGACATCATAGAAAATTAAGCAATATCATACTAAAGATATGTGCACCAAATGATATATCATCCAGATTTTTAAGGAAAACTTAAAAGAATTACAGGATGGGCAATTAAACTATAAAAGGAGGAGACTTCAACTTTCCCCTCTTAGAGCTATATACGTCTAACTGTAAAATAAATGAGAAATAAGTTGAAGAGATGACTAGAATCTAAGAAAAGTTAGACATGATAGACTTCTGTAGAAAACTGAATGAGAATAGAAAGAAATATATCTTTTTCTGAACTTTACATAGCACCTTCACAAAAATTGACTGTGCACTAGGGCATCAAAAACTTCACAACCAAATGAAGAAAAGCAGAAATATTTAATACACACTCCTCATACTATAATGTATTAAAAATTATATTCAACAAAGGATTGTAGAAACATAGATTTAAAATAATTAGAAATTAAAGAATTTAATCTTAAAGAATGAGTGGTTCAAAGAATAAATCATAGAAATAATCAATAATTTCATTAAAGCAAACGACAACAATAAAACAACAAAATATAAAATAAACCTACATAAATCATGAGCATTTCTATAAGTTATCAACAAAACCCAACAGAAAGAGATAGAAGAAGAAATTCCATTTATAATAATTTCAACAAAATAAAATGGTGGAGTGTCTACTTGCCAAGAAAAAGCCAGGGATTATATGAACACAGTCACAAAACACTACAAAGACAAATCTAAACATTTGGAGAGATATTAATTGCTCATTGGTAGGTTAAGTCAATACAATAAAAATTACAATCCTACTCAAGTTAATTTACTTATTCAGTGACATACCAATTAAACTACAAAGAAATTATTTTGTAGCTCTAGAAAAATAAAGTCAAAATACATTTGGAAGAACAAAAAGTTAAGAATATCAAGGGAATCAATGGAAAAAATGTGAAGGAATGTGGCCTAGCAATACCAGATTTCAAACTATATTACACAATAATAATCATCAAAATAATTTTGTACTAGTTAAGAAATTGAGCAGTGAATCAGTGGAATAGATTGGGTGCACAATTGTTTTTAAATCATTTTTCAGTCATGTCCAACTCTTTTCTGACACAGTGTTCTGTACAGTGTTGTTGTTCAGTAGGTTCCTAGTCATATCTGACTCTTTAAGATCCCATTTGGGGTTTGCTTGGCAGAAATACTGTAGTGGTTTGCCATTTCCTTCTGTAGCTCATTTTGTAGATGAGAAACTGAGGCAAACAGGTGCAAGTGACTTGCCCAGAATCACACAGCTAGCAAATATTTTAAGTCATATTTGAACTCATAAAGATGAGTCTTCCTGATTCTAAGCCCATGTTCTATCTACTGCACCACATAACTGACCCTAGGTACACAATACATAGTAGTAAATGATCATAGTAATCTACTGTTTGATAAATCCAAAGATCCAAGTTTTGGGATGTAAAATGTACCTGAATGGTACATGGAAAAATGTACCTGACAGAACTATCAATAAAGGAAGAGTTTATGGCACCATGGGAAATAAAGTGGGTAATTTTGATTGAAAATTTTGCACAAACAAAACTAATGAAGCTAGAATTGGAAGAACAGGAAAGTGGAGATAAGGGAATTTTTTCACAAGTTTCTCTGATAAAGGCCTCATTTCTCAAATATATAGAACTGGGCCAAATGCATAAAAACAAGGCCTATTCTCCAGTTGATAAATGCATAAAGGACAAAAATGGAGTTTTCAGAAGAAAAAAATCAAACCTTTCAATAGTATCATAAAAATGGTCTAAATCACTACTGATTTGAGAATTGTGAATTAAAACAATTCTGAAGTATCAGCTTGCACATATAAAATTGGCTAACATTACAGAAAATGCATTGCTGTTGGAGTTGTAGATTGGTCTAATCATTCTGGAAAACCATTTAGAACTACACCAAAATTGCTATCAAACTGCATGACCTTTATCCCAGTAGTGTCTTTAGAAGGTCTATATCTCAAAAATATCTTTTGAAAAGGGGAAATTATTTATTTGTACAAAATAGTTTATAGCAGCTCATTTTGTGGTGGCAAAGAAATGGAAAACCAGGGAATGTCTTTGGGGTTTGAGAAATGACTGAACAAGTTGTGGTGTATAATTGTGATGGAATACTATTGCTCTATAAGAAATGGTGAACAAGACAATTTCAGAAAAACATGGAAGTACTTGTATGAACTTATGAAAAGTGAAGTGACAGGACAATATTGTACATGATATTGTAAGGATGATCAATTGTGAAAGACTTAGCTACTCTGATCCAGACAACGATCCAGGACAATTCCATAGGACCCATGATGAAAAATACTGTCTGCTTCCAGAGAGAACTCTGAATGCAAATTGAAGTATACTTTTTTCACTTTATTTTTCTTGTGTTTTTTTTTTCTTCTTGTCTATGTTTTGTTTCATATTACTCTCCTTCATGTACCCCTTGTTCCAATTAAATTAGCCTGTACACAACAACCACCTGTGTGTCTTTGTACAAATGGTTCCCCATGTCTGGAAGATATCCCTTCTCACTTTGACTGTTTTGGAATCTCTAGCTCCCATCAAAGAGTCACCTCCTACTTAATATCTCCTTTTATCTCCAATTAACACTTTCTCAATCTTGAAGTTGTGTTGTGTGTACTTTCTATTTTTTAACTGTACAGGTTGGAACCTCCATTGTAGAATGCAAAGTCCTTGAAGGATGAGACTTTTGTTATTATTTTTTGATTACCTAGCACCCATTACATTGTTAAATCCTTAGCAAATATGTATTGAATTGAATTGAACTCAATGGTGGCTGGCATATTTGCAGGACATTTTTTGTGACCTACTATATGTTAGGACTCGATGAAAATGAATGTTCTGTGAATTATGATTTTATTAATAGTATCATTTATGTTTACATTGAATTACATTAGATTAGGTATATTTACTGGTGGTTCATACAGTACCCTTTAAAGATCTAATGTATTCATTCAATATTATCAAAGGAAAATATTTGATAAGATGGAGAAGAAATGAGTCAACAGTCACTGACCTCTTCCACTTCCATGGAACTCACCCTATTAATATACTGTGTTGCTTGAATATTAAATTTTTTAAATTTAAAATACAAAATTTTTAAAAATTTAAAAAATAAAGCGTACAATTAAAAATTAAATGTTAAGAATGATGATTCACTAAAAACTACCATTTGCCCCACTCCAATACATGCTCACTCCATCCTTGTCCTGCTGCCTTGTACATCCTGCCACCTGATAAAAAGCTTTCCCTTTCTCTGGTTTTCTAATTCATGGATTCCTCATTTCATTTAAACTCCTAGCTGCACACCTGCTTTTGCCTCTTGGATAGTATTCTTCAAATCCTCTTTCTTCATGCCCTGTGTCCTTCCTTGCCACCATTATTATTTAATTCCTCAAAATTATCATAGGAGAGCTTTACATGAAACATATAACCCTTAATGAAGCTATAACGTATATCTTTATTGCCATCATTAGTGCTGTATTAATGCATGGAGTCATGTCTACCACAAATTAGAGAGTGATACAGACTTCAGCTAAGGTTAGAAAAATGTGTGAAATTGCCTTCTGCTTGAATTAACAACTTATTAAGAATAAAACTCTGCTGCTTTATCTAGTTTTTCACAAGGGCAAGGGGGAGAATGAATGAGATCATTTGCAATTTCTCAAGGAGACAGTCACAAGTTTTCCCTTTTCTTCTGAAAACCACCAGAAAGGGTCATTAGGCATTATAGACTTCATAAATGCAATGAAGCTAACACAATCAGTGCCCATACACCCACCAGATCATCAAATGAAGGCAGTATCTAAAATTCCAGATGTTGACAGAAAACAACATATGCCCAGACACAGCAGCAGTTGGTTTCATGCTTAAAAAACAGGGGGAATGTGTGTACTCTAGTAAACTTGGCTCTACAAAGATTAAGTCAAATAGGTATCATAAGGGTGGGGGGAAGGTTATTTTGATATTTGTACATCCTCCTGTACATTCACTAGATTTTTCAGAGCATTTAGTGCTATAGGTGACTTTAATAATTCTTTAGTTCATTTCTTCCCACTCTTTTTTTTTAAATTAGGAAAATGAGGCACAGAAATAGGGGAAGTGACTTGAGTAGGGTCACATATCTAGTAAGTACTATTGTATAAACACTGACAATAATACTATTATCCTGAAAGTCAAAATTAATAGCATAAAAATACAGTGGACTGAGAAACTCTGACAGTATAATCCTAAGGATATAATCAGTCAATACAGATTTATTATGTGGCTTCTATATGTTAGACACTGTACTAAGCATATCAAGTGGGCTAAGCTTGAATCCTAGCTTCCTGCTGTTTTTTAAATCAATCAACTAATCAATAAATAAATATTTATATATATATGCTTATAATATACACATATGTATGTAAATTAACATCCTCTAAACTGTCACATTTGTATATATTATATTACATATACATATGTATATTACATATACATATTATATATGTACATGTATCATATATTCAAAGCATCACGCTAAGTACTCTATAAGATACAAAATATAATGATACTTTACTTATTTGGGTCCAGGGTCACTTATCCAGAAGCCTGAATTATTAGGAATACAGCAATCAAACATATATGTAAAATACAGAAATCTATTTAATTATTCATATATTTATAAATTTATTTATGTTATAAATATATTACTTATTTATTTAAAAAAATTATTCACTAAGAGTTCTACACTTTACTCATAGAGGAATTCTGTACCTATCCTCTTTTGTTTCAGACATAATTGTCCCAAGAAGTTAATTTAATGTCTGCTTTTGCAGCCTTCAAAAGGTTAGGAGTTATAAATTTTAAATGTAGGAGTGCCTACTAGAAAGAGGCATAATGGTGGTAGTAAAAAAAAAAGTCACAGATGGCAGCTTGATAGTGGAGTAGTAGAATAAAGGAAAAACAATGAAAGCATTAACTTATTGGGGACAGTAAATCTCTTGCTCCTTGATAACCCCTGACAATATTCTGCATTGTAGTACATTATGATGACTGATTTATATGACAATGATTCTGAATCATCTGAAATCTTAAATTTTCTATTTAGAATGTACTATTCAAAGAGAGAGGGAAAAGTCAAAACTTGGAAACAAATGAGCGAATGTCTATTGGGGGAATGGCTGGACAAATTGTAGTGTTTAAATATAATGAACGTTATTGCACTGTAAGAAACAATAGATATTAGAAAGCAAAACAAGCCAAAAAAATCACAAGTCTTGTACAAATGGATGTAAGTGAAATAAGCTTGGTATCTTAAGATAGCTAGATAAATAGAAGTACATATAGATTTAAACATAGATATAGACACATCTTAAGTGAATAAAGGGGGGGGGGCTGACTGTTTATGTTAACAAATACTGCTATTTTTGTACTGATTTGACTAAATTTATTTCCTTGTTATTTGGCCTCAGTGAGGTAGGATGTTAATTGGGAAGCGACTGATATAAAACAAAAAGTCATTTCTCAACTACTTATAAAAGATAGGAGGTTTATAATCTATGACATTTATATGGCAAGTACAAAATTTGACTTTTGAAAGGAAGAAGATTCAGTCACTTATCTAGAAAATTCAATAGATTTTTCATAGCACTTAGTGCTGTAGGTGACTTTAATAATTCTCTACCTCATTCCTTCCCCCTCTTTTCTATTTTTTTCTCTTTTTTCTGCTTTTTTTTTTTGGAGGGCAAATAGGGTTGTGACTTGCCCAGGGTCACTCGGCTAGGTTTTTATGTTAAGTGTCTGAGGTTGGATTTGAACTCAGGTCCTCCTGACTCCAAGGATGGTGCTCTATTTGCTGCACCACTTAGGCACCCTGATTCCCCCTCTTTTTAAACAAAAATTAGGAAAATGAGGCACAGATAAGACTAGGGTCACATATCTAGTAATATTGTATAAAAGTTAAATTTCCAAAGATCCAGAGCAAATGAAATATTACTGTAAAAGACATAAACTGTCCACCCCAAGAACATTAGACATGGTTGGAAATATCATCACCATCATCAACAATCATGCATATAGTGCTTACTATGTGTTAAGCACTGTGTTTTACAATTACATAAGATATACTGTCATTATACCATAAAAGATAAATATATGTATATTTGGTATGCACATATATAAGCATTCATATTCTATGTAACAATTTTTATGAGTCAAATAAGTCTTATAGTATAAACAGTAAGTACTACAGCAGTTCAGATGAAAGAAGGATATCATAGAATTAAGTGGCTGGAGGATATGAGCCTTAAATTGATAAGTGAAACATAGGTATAAAGTTGATATTTGGGGAAAGTTTTACAAGAAGTGGTGATAAGATATGACACAGTAGGGAGGTAAGTGATTTTTCAAAGGATAATGAATAAAGTAGTTTATCTAAAATTTATAGTACATTTATGGAAATGAGAATGGAAAGATTAAACAGGTCTCTGAATGTATTAAGTATATACAGTCTCCAACATTTGTACATTTAACTTTCATGACTTCAGTCATTCATGTGACTTTATTAGTAATCTCATTTTCACTTTTACATTGGCAACCATACACAGTAGAAAGAAAAAAATAGTTGTGATGCATACAGATTTTGTTGAGAGGCTGGTATTGATTTTCAGAGAGCAGACAAGTTAGAGAGATTTACTGCAATATAGTATACAAAACAATGCCCTTACACCACTGCATGACAGAGTAGAAAGCCATATTCAGAATGAAAAATGTTTTTGTTTTAAGAATTTTATTTGCTACACATTATTTATGGTACTGTAGATTTCATGAATTATGAAAAGTGAGTATAGTTTGCAATAGATTTTTAAAAATTGAGATATTGGCAGAACAGGTCCCAAAATTCTAGGGAATTACTAGTAAGAAAAATGTTTTGCATGTTACCAATTTTATTTTGTGTACTGCATTTTATGGAATATTTCATGGTTACTGTGTTAGGAAAAGTGCATGTTATCAGAATATTTTGTTATAAAGAATTATATGCAGAAAATTGTATTTCACCAATATATATTGGAAAATTCCAATTTTTGGTGGTCACAAGAATCTAACACATTTTTTCCTATAGGGTCAATGTACCAAAGTTCACACTTTAAATCTTTATTCTATTTTCTGTGAACCCCGTAAAAGTTGAAGAATGACTGTATTTATCTTGTGACAGTGGAGAACCGAAGCAGGTTTTCAAACACAGGAATGACATTTTGAAAGAGGTACTCTGGGAAGATTCATCTAGTCATAGTGTGCAAGATGAAATAGAATGGAGAATGGCTGAACATGGAAAGGCCAACTTATTTTAGATATAATCAGGATCTTGGCAGCTATGGGGTGCAGTGGATAGAGTGTTAGGCTGGAGTCAGGAAGACATCTTCCTGAGTTCAAATCTGGCCTTATGCATTGATTATCTTTGTGACCCTGGACAAGTCAACTAGCTCTATTTGCTTCATTTTCTCATCTGTAAAATAAACTGGAGAAGGAAATAGCCATTACAATATTTTTGCCAAGAAAACCCCAAATGGAGTCATAAAGACTTAGACATGAATGAAATGACTGAACAACAACAACAACAATCAGGTCCTAGCTTTGTATGGTAACAGTGGAAATGGAGGTTTTAGGACAAAGCTAAGGTGCTCTGTAAAAAAAAATATTAATAGACTTTCAATTAAATTTAATAAATATTGTTAAGCACTTACCATGTGCTAGACAGAGGCAGCTAGGTGCTTTAGTGAATGGAGCACTGAGCCTGGAGTCTGGAAGACCTGAGTTCAAATCTGACCTCAGACACTTACTAGTTGTGTGATGCTGGACAAGTTGCTTAACCTCCGTATGTCTTAATCCACTGGAGGAAGAAGTGGGAAACTACTCCTTTGTATTTGCCAAGAAAGTCCCATGGATAGTATTGGTGTACTACGGCTCCATGGAGGCATAAAGAGTCAGACACAGCTGAAAGACTGAACAACAAATGTACTAGACACTGTGCTGGGGATATAAAGACAATGGATTTTTTTTTAATGGTGTCTGCCTTTAAGGACTTTACATTCCACTGCACTCATGGAGGATATGGAGAACAAAGAAGAGAGAAGAGTCAAAAGTTGATGTTTGGGGTTCAGACGGATACTGCTATTGATTGAAAGAGGAAGGTTGGATGAAGACTTGGATAAAAATAAATAAAAAGTTAGATTTTTTTTAGACATGCTGATTTTGAAGTATTGTGACATCTATCCTGAACTCCTTAGTCAACAATTCACTGCCCTAGGATAGAGATTACTTTGCATATATTGCATATTTACTTATCCATGTATATGTTGTCTATCCCATTCCCACCATGATGGAATGGGAGCACTTTGAAGACAGGAGTTGCTTTGTTTCTGTACAGCCTTAATGCTCAGCATAAGTAAGTACACAATAAATGTTTATTGAATAAATGAATAGATTATGTCAAGACATCTAGATTAAAAAAAAACAGAAGGCACTGGCACTTCATTCTTTAATCTTTTTTTATACTTTTCCAATTATTTGAACACATGATTCTACATATTGACTCTGATATAGCTTGTCACAATATGTATGGAAAAGATGAGATGATACCACATAGAGCTGAAGACCAATGGAGCCTCAAGCAACGGCTACTAGGATGTGTGGTTGTCAGGATACCATTTCATGCACAACAATGATCAGCCAACTAACAGATTGTGCTTTTGTTGACCATTCTGTTCTCAACTTCATGGTTTGCTCATTTAATTGATGGTTGATCTCCTCAGTAACTTCTGTTTGTACATCCACACAGTAGTTGTTGCACTTGGCAAAGTGTGATTCTAATCAGACACATGATAGAGGGAGCCAAGTGCTCCAGCTGGGTGGGAGCAGTGACAGAGACAAAATGGCAGCCAGAAAATGTGTCATGGGATCCTAAATCTCCATAAATTTGGGAGATGTTATTCCTTTGGGTGCATTTGATATACAGTCTACTACAGGAGTTCAGAATTCTGTTATATTAATTTTCCTGATGAAAGGATAATATTTCAGAGAAACAGGCAATTCTATTAATTTGGGGAGATTTTATTAGACCTGAGATAGTCTTGCCTAAATGTGAGCCTTTATTGACTATATACTTGGAAGAGATAATTTTGTTTCAACACATTGCTCCCACAGATTTCTGGTCCTTCTTTCTATGCCTGAGAATCAGCGTTCCATGAGGAGGGAGAAAGAAGAGATAATGAGAGCCTTTTGAGAATTAGACTGAGAAAATAGGATGACTCAGAAAGCCAGAAGAATTCTCCACTAGCAAAGAAGTTTAAAGTCTTGTCTCTTCCAATGTAAATATAGTTAACTTCAGCCTGTGTTGATAGTCCTCTGTCTGACAATATTCGTATCAGTAATTAACAAGAATGGTTCTATAGTGACTCTTTTTTTCTTATTTAATATTTTTTCTCAATTACATGTATATTCTCTCCCTCCCTCCTTTCCTCACATTGAGAAGGCAAGAATTTGACAAAGGTTATACACGTATAGTCATGCAAAACACACTTCCATGTAAGTCATTCTGTGAAAGAAAAGACACATAAAAACCCAAGAAAAATAAAGAAAAAGTATCTTTGATCTGCATTCACACCCAGTTCTTTCTCTGGAAATGGATGGTACCTTTCATAATAAGTTCTATAGAAATTGTCTAGATCATTAAATTGCTGAAACTAGCTAAGTTATTCATTCATGTTATTACTGTGTACAATGTTCTCCTGGTTCTGTTCATTTCACTTTGCATCAGTTCATGTAAGTCTTTCCAGGTTTTTCTGACAGCATCCTACTCATGAATTTCTCAAAGCATAATAGTATTCCATCACAATCATATACAAAAACTTGTTCAGCCATTCCTCAACTGATGGACATCCCTTCAATTTCCAGTTCTTTGACATCTCTGAAAGAGCTGCTATAAATGTTTTTGCACACATAGGTCCTTTTCCTTTCTTTAAATCTCTTTGGGAGATTTCTACACCCAATGGAGTGTGTACATTATTCCCTCTTTGAGCCAATTCCAATGAGAATGAGGTTCACATACTCCCCTCCCTCCTTCCCCCATTTTTCCCTGCACTGTAAAATTACTTTCAGGCCCCTTGTATGTCAGATTATTTATCCAGTTCTACCTGTCCTTTTCCCTTCTCCCAGTGAATTCTTCTTTCTCATCCCTTAATTGTATTTTCTTAGCTAATAATACCATCACATTCAACTTATACCTGTTTTATGTCTATGTATACTCCTTCTAACTACCCTAAGAATGAGAAAGTTTTTAGGAGTTTGAAATGAAATTTTCCCATATAGAAATATAAATGGTTTAAGCATATCAAATCCTTTATTATTTGTCTTTCCTATTTATCTCTTTATGCTTCTTTTGTGTCTTGTATTTGAAAGTCAAATTTTCTATTCCTCTCTCTTCTTTTCATCAGGAATATTTGTAAGTCCTCTCTTTCATTGAATGTCTATTTTTCCCCCTGAAGAATTATGTTCAGTTTCGCTGGGTAGGTGATTCTTGGTTGTAGTCCTAGCTCTTTTGCCATCTGGAATATCACATTCCAAGACCTCTGATCCTTTAATGTAGAAGCTGCTATATCTTGTATTATACTGACTGTGGCTCCCCAGTACTTGAATTGTTTCTTTCTGGTTACTTACAGTATTTCCTCCTTTACCTAGAAGGTAGGGAATTTGTCTAGAATATCTCCAGGAGTTTTCATTTGAGGATCTCTTTCAGGAGGTACTAGGTGAATTCTTTCCATTTCTATTTTGCCTTCTGGTTCTAGAATATCAGGGCAGCTTTCCTTGATAATTTCTTGAAAGATGATGTGTGGGTTCTTTTGTTGATCATGACTTTTGGGTAGCCCAATAATTCTCTTTTTTATTTTATTGACTTGTTTGTTTACTTTTAGGTTGCAAGATTCAGTTCCAGAGTCACTTGAGTTTGAGATTTTTCTCCCCTTCCTCCCCACCTCCCACCCCCACCATGGTTAGCCCAATAATTCTTAAATTATCTCTCCTGCATCCATGTCAGTTGTTTTCCCAAAGAGATATTTTACATTTTCTTCTTTTCTTTCCTTCTTTCGATTTTGTTTGATTGTTTCCTGATGACTCATAAAGTCATAACTTCCAGTTGCTCAATTTTAACTTTTATGGAATTATTTTCTTCAGTGGGTTTTTGGACCTCACTTTTCATTTGCCCAATTCTATTTTTTAATGAATTGTTCTCTTTAGTGAATTTTTGTGTATCTTTCTCCATTTGGTCAATTCTATTTTTTAAGGTGTTATTTTCTTCCATATTTTTTGTGTCTCCTTTACTGAGCTGTAGACTCTTTCTTCATGATTTTCTTGCATCACTCTTATTTTTCTTCCAAATTTTTCCTCTACCTCTCTTACCTGATCAGCTCTTCCATGGCCTGAGATCAATTCATATATTTCTTTGAGGCTTCAGACATAGAAATTTTGACTTTGTTGTCTTCTTCTGAGTTTGTGTTTGATCTTCCTTGTCATCAAAGTAACTTTTTATAGTCAGAAATTCTTTATATTGTTTGATAATTTTCCAACCTGTTTTCATGACAAAGCAGGGCTCTGCTTCCCGAGTAAAGGGGGCACTGTCCCAAATTTTTGTGCAGTTGTTTTTAGAGGTAATTCTAGGGACCTGTAAGTTTTTGGCTCTTCCAGGGTAGTATGATCTGGGGAGAGGTGTGTTTACTCCTCTCCTGTTCTGTGCACTGATAAATGAGTGATCACAAGCACTCTTTTCAACCCTGGAACTGTGACTAGGGTACCTATTAACTGATAGCTGCAAGCTGTATTGTGTTAGTGCTTCTCCTAACACTAGGACTAAGATCCAGGACTGAGACTCAGGTCCAAGTATAGGCAATGCAACAGAGTCCTGCCCCTGATGCCAGCAAAGGATTCCTACAAATCTTCTGCCCCATTGTTCAATCTCCTTACTATCTGTTTGCTGAGAGGTCTGGAAACCACCCCTGCAGCCATTGATTCAATTACCCCAAGGTCTGCTCCTGGTTTTCTCTGGCCAGGTCTGCACTCCACCCTCACCCTGGTGCAACAGACCTTTCCTGATGAGTTTCTAAGATGTCTTGGGCTAGAAAATTGTTTCACTCTCTCTTTTTGTGGCTTCTACAACTCTAGAATTTGTTTAGAGTGATTGTTCAAATGTATTTTGAGGGATTTGGGGTAGAACTTAGGTGAGTCCCTGCCTTTACACCACCATCTGGGCTCCCTCTGTTAACTCTTACTTAGAATCAGTATAGTTTCAAGACCACTATCAACTGCTGAGTGTTAGGTAACTCAATATCACCAAAGATCAGTGGTCTTCTCCTCCCTTCTACTAGTCCACTCTAATCCAACAAATATTTTTAAGCATCTACGATATGTAAAGGTAGCTAGGTGGCACAGTGGAGCGTGTGCCAACCTGGAGTCAAGAAGGCTTGAGTTCAAATCTGGCCTCAGACATTTACTAGCTGTGGGAAAGTTATTTAACCCTGTTTGACTTAATTTCCTTATTTGTAAAATTAGCTGGAGAAGGAAGTGACAAGAAAACCCTAAATGGAGTCAAGAAGAGTCAGATGCAACTGAAACAACTGAAAAATGACTTTGCGAGATACTGAAGGAGCAAAAGTAAAAAATAAAACATGTTTGCCCTCAGGGAGCTTACATTCTACCATGAAGGATAAAATGTGTTAACAAATTAATATGTACATTTTATTTGTGAAGGGAGAGAAAACTCACAACTTGAGGGATATGGATTGTTTTGTTTTGCTTTTCTCTTTAGGAGACAGCTCCTGAGCTGAGCCATGAGCCATGAAGAAAAACAAAAATTAAAGTGAGTGAATGAAAGGAGGAAGTATACTTCAGATGTGTAACAGCCCATGAAGAAGCAGAGAGGTGAGAAAAGGAATAGGGAGTTCAGGGAATAGAAAGTAGATGAATTTGTTTGAAATTTAGACTTTATAAACATGAAATGACCCTGGAAAGATAGTCTGGAGCCAGATTATAAAGAGCTAGAGTAAAGAGTTTGCATTTTATCTTAGAAATAATAGAGAAACATACGAGTTTCTTGAGTAGTGTCATGGTGTGATCCAACTTTTTCTTTAGGAAGACTATTTTGACAACCCTGTAAAGAATGGATTAAAAAAGGAAGATATTGGAGGGAAGGAGTCTAGTGATACATATCACAAGCCTTCCAAGTCTTAGAGTTACTCAGGACAAAATAATCCATTATGTTGGAAACAATCTACTGGTAACAAGACTCTCTTCATTTAGATAGGTTCTCAGGTGACTAACACATGTTTTGTCACCAAGCACATTACTTAAAACCTTTTCAAAGTGTTAGAATTTGTTAGGGTTTGTGTTCTAATCGGCACAGCCTTCAAGAATTTGGGGTTCTTTCGATCCCCACAAAGGATGAAATGACACCACATACAGCTGAAGACCAATGGAACCTTAAGCCAATGGTTACATGGATCGTGGCTGCCTGGATGCGATTAGATGTATGACAGTGATCAGCCAGCTAACAGATTGTTTTTTGCTTTTGTTCTCAACTCTAGGGTTTGCTCATTTAATTGATCATTGATCTCAGTAAATTCTGAGTCACTAAGTAAAGCACCAAGGCACGGCACTTTAATGGAGAAGATGCCATACATTCCCAGTAATTGGAAATGTCAATACTTGCCTTTGCTGAATGTCAGGAAAATCCTGAAGTCACAATCAACACCTGGGCTGAACCTCTGTCTTAAAATTAAATTCATGATCAAAGGAAGTCCAGTAGTACTTTGTGGGGCCCAGATCACAAACACTGTACTCAATCACTTGAATGTGGAGACTTTAACTGCTTCTTTCCCTGACTGCAGGGACAACTTGGAAAAAGCTAAAATGAGGTAATGTGACTGAAATATGGTAATCCAGTGACAAACAAATGGATTTACTTCCATATTAATATTTAACTCTGATGTTGGAAGTAAGGAATCTGTTCATTCCTGGAATGAAAGTATAATGACTTTATTAACTAACATCTTCTAGTCATTTTACTAATATATGCTAGGGCTCCAGGATGCTATTCAGGCCACCATGTAGACAGTATGGGAAAAAACCCAGTCTGAATCTGGATAGATACTAAGTAAGGTTCTAGTTCCTGGAAATCAGCTTTTTAGGGGATAAAATAGATTTGTACCTTTCTAAAGCATTTAATGGTTCACATTAAAAGCAAAAAAAAAATCTAATTCACAAAGTCTTTACACAATAATAGTTAACTATGTATATGGAGTTTGAAGGTTTCCAAAGCACTTTACGTATATTTTCCTATTTCTCAAGAATTCTGCAAGGTACATATTATCAGAATTGTTTTACAAATGAGGAAACTAGAATGCAGGAGTGAAGTGATAACCCTTATCACATGGTTAATAAATGTCAACGGAAGGATTTGAACTCAGGTCTCCTTGAAACTCTGAGGTCAGCATTTTGTTAACTATGCCACTTCCTATTAGTACCTGTATTATTAGATGGTGTGTATGAAATGATGATAGAGATGAAATGGATAGAAAAGCTGGCCCTGGCCCTGGTTTCTAGGAGCTTATAATCTATAAATTTATAATAAGCTTATAATCCAGTCAGGAGACTAAGCTATAAATAGGAAGAATTAAATGATAATAACTGTTGCTGTTTTCAGTCACATCTAACTCTCTGTGACACCATTTGGGGGTCTTCTTGGCAAAGAAACTGAAGTAGTTTGCCATTTTCTTCTCCAGCTAATTTTACAGATGAGGAAACTGAGGCAGAGTCTAGGGTCACATAGTTAATAAGTGACTGAGACCAGATTTGAACTCAGGCATTTGACTCTTCCTGACTTCAGGAGCAGGGCTCTGCCACCTCGCTGCCTCTAAATAACCATCTTAAACACAATTGCTAACATTTATACAGCACCAGGTAATGGGCTAAGCATTATTCAGTCATCTCATTGATGCTCAGAACAATCCTGAGAGGGAGGTACTATTAGTATCCTCTTTTTATTAATGGAAAACTGGGTTTTATTATTATTATTATTAATGGCAAACATAGCTTAAGTGACTTGCCCAACACCATATAGGAAATGTTTGAGGCCAGCTTTGAACTCAGGTGGCCCTGACTTCCAGGGCTTCTAGATAGCACAGAGGATACAGCCCCTGGTCCTGGAGTCAGGAAGACCTGAGTCCAAACGCAGCCTCAGATACCTACTAGTTGTGTGAATCTGGGCAAATCAATTAGGTTCCTAGATGATCAGAAGGAACCTTCCTTGCCTCAGTTTCCTCATCTGTAAAGTGAGCTAGAGAACAAAATGGCAAACCCTTCCAGTATCTTTGCCAAGAAAACCCCAAAAAGGGTCACAAAGAGGTGGATGTGACTGAAACAAGTGAACAGCAAGAACTTCCTGACTCTAGGACCAGTGGTCTATTTACTGTACTACACAGCTGCCTCAATAAGTGATAAATCAAAGTGAGGGACTCAATAGAAGGAGATAGATATATATTATGTGTTAACTAAATATTGATTGATTGATGCACTGGAACAATTGGGAAAGACCTTGGGGAAGAAAGAAGACTAAGTCTGATATGTGCATCATGACTAGGCAGAGGAAATGTGGCGTGCAGAAGGCCAGGGCCATTGGGCGGCTCAAGCCTTTCTGGTTAGGTCCACAGACCATGATGGTGTAAAATGGTAAAGCAGCCCCTGCCTTGCTGCAGTCCAGGCCTGTGGATCGTTTAAGAATGTAGGCCAAAATGGGTTGTTAACTTTTTCAGGCTAAATTCTAACGCAGCACTGACAGTCAATCCATCACCTAAGAACTTATTGCATGGTAGTCACTCCACTAGGTACTGGGGGAAAAAAGTCGGAAAGGAAATTATTTTTCCCCTCAAAGATTTCTCATTCTTTCCAAGGGGTACAAATATAAGCGTATACAAAATAAAGAAATACTTCAGCAGAATGTTGAACAGAATTGTGAAAGTATTTTAAGAGGCCATGGAAAAAATCACTGAGACGTAAACTGGCCACTTGAGGGTTGTGGGCAGAGAAAAGGAAGGAATGTTTCTATGCAATTTGACTGGAGGATTGAACATAACAGCCTTCTCCCCACTGCCCAAGTGTATCATTCAGTAACTCAGCTGGTTCAGGTGAGGCCTACCATGCTTGATCCTGCAGGTACTCTGACAACTCAGAGGAATTGAAAACATTTTGGGTTTTATAGGCGATATGTTGTGATCATATATTCATCAGTATTCTGCATAAGGGTTTTCTAGCTCAGGGCTTACAACATAGGGCCTAGAGTCAAGCAGACTTGGCTTCAACTCAATCTGTAACCATGTAATGGTTGCATGACCTTGGACAAGTCACTTAACCTCTGAATATCTAAATTTTCTCATTTGGAGATTAGACTTGACCTCAAAAGTCGCTTCCTTCTGTTTTTTGGACTTTTTTTTTTTTTTGGAGGAGGAAAGGCAGGACAATTGGGGTTAAATGAGCTGCCCAAGGTCACACTGCTGGTAAGTGTTAAGTGTCTGAGGCCATATTTGAACTCTGGTCCTCTTGACTCCAGGGTCAATGTTCTATTGAATGAGCCACCCCTCTTCTTTTTCTAAATTTATAATCTTTCTTAAGGACTACCACTGCTTAAATTTTGTCTTTCTCTTTCTAGGAGTTGGAACAGTACTGGTCACATAAATAAATATTAAAGAAATATTTTTCTCATCTTATATATTCTTCCCAATGGAAAGAAAGCTACATGAGGTTAGGGACTGATTTCTATTCTGTCTTTGTATTTCTAACATTCACCACCTTTTAAAAGTACTTTAAGTACCCTTTTTAACTTGTTTAATAAGTATACTTAAAAAAACTTAAACCATGAATAAGCACTTATTAAATTGAACTTAAGAAAACTGAATGTGTAGCTCACAAAGTGCTATCTTGTCCTTTCTTCCATCAAAATTATTATTGATTGATAATTTAAAAAAAGAGAGTTCTATATGGAATTGTTTACCTACAAGCTATGTAAAGAACTCATCTAGTTTCTAGAAAATTCAGGCATCACCTCTTTTATGAAAGAGCTATTAGCTGAAAGAGAGACTTGAAGAGCTAGTTGTAATACACCCTATAAAGCATGCCACTTGGATTTCAAATTTCCCTCAGTTGATCCACCCTGGAGAATTCTCCTGATTTAGAGCAAGGTAACCCTAGTCACACAGGAAAATGTGTCTAGGATAAAATTACCATCTAGTAATTTCTGATGCTTAACCTGAGATCCTTCCTGATTTCAGTGTGGGTCATATTTATGTATAGGTCCCAGGGAGTTGCCAGGGGCTAATCACCGTCAGAGACAACTCTTCTCAGGGTACCCTATACCCAATGTGGGTGAAACCTGTCCATTTCTATTCCTGTCTAGGGCTTAGCTCTTCCTCTGCCTTTGGCAAATTCATGTTGTTGATATGCCTAGGGGTAAGTCTTTGGTCCTTCCATACCATTACAGAACATAAGACTGGAGAATGAGGGGGAAAGGGAAAAGCATTTATATAGTGTCCATTTATTTGCCAGGGAGTGGATAGGTGGTGCAGCGGATAGAATACAGGGACTGGAGTCAAGAAGATTCATCTTCCTGAGTTCAAATCTGGCCTCAGACACTTACTAGCTGTGTGACCCTAGGCAAGTCACCTAACTCTGTCTTAGTTCCTCATTTGTAAGATGTGCTGGAGAAGGAAATGACAAACCACTCCAGTATCTTTGCCAAGAAAACACCAAATGGGGTCACAAAGAGTTGGACATGACTGAGCAACAAGGAAAGAAAAGATTATTTGCCAG